>CAWUFW010000796.1:1200000-1702500 GCA_963921515.1 Calotriton arnoldi
GCAGTCGCGGGACCACGTTTTTTCGGCCTCCTGCGACTGCGGAGTTATGTGCTATGTGCTTGTGCTATTGCGCTTTGCTCAATGAGCGTTTATTTATTGTAGCTTGCTCACGCATTGCTGTTGGTGCTCTGCAGTGTAATAGCGCAGTTGTATGACACACGCGTAGCGGGGCTATTCTACCGCGCCCGTACGCTTGTGTTTTTCTTACCTTTGCGGTCTGCTGTCACTGGTTGAGGTGTGTTCGGTTTTTCACTCGGCTCGCGGGTCCACTTGCGGGCCTACGCGGGACCGCCCTTCACTTCCCTGCCGCGGAGCGCGGCTCCGACCGTCGGCCGCCAGGGGGCACTGTCGCGCGCGTCCAGCGCGTCAGTGTCTCGTTGGCAACGGCGCGCGGAATCGGAAAGACCGTTAATTGCTTTCATATTCCGCCTGCCGTTGCCTGGTGCTCCGCAACCCCCTGGAGAGTTACGCCCTCACTAGAGGGTCTGTAGAGCTCGCAAGCTCGTTGCCATTGACACTCAGAGTGCCCCCTGAGTAGGTTTGTGTGTGTATTTACATTGACGCCCTTTGGGTGTAGTGGAAAGTGTTATTGGCATATTTTGTTAGCAGGCTGAATTTGGGCCTGTAGGGACATGCTCCCAGGGGTATCTCAAGCCTGTCAGTTCATTTATTAAGCAGGGTGTGTCCCAGAGGCTCTGACCTCGTTCCTTTCATTAATTGGGGCTGTGCCCTAGCTGACTTTGCTGGCCCCAGCGTGTGATTAGCAGTCCTTGAGGCTGTGGGGGTAGCCACTGGCACACAATATCCTTTTGTCCAGTGCGCAGAGTCTTCGTGCTCTTTTTCCATGTCTGAACAGGCTGACATGCAGTGGGAGGAGGATCCCCTAGCCCAACTGACGTGGGATGATGACTTTTACGACGCGGTGGATGCGTCCATTTACAGGGCAGTCGAGGAAGTGATGGCTCCCATGGAGGAGCGTTTGGCGCAAAACATTGCGCATGAAGGCGCAAAGTGGGACCCACCAGCTCCCAATGCCCCTAAGGCTTCCCAGGGTGCGCAAGGGGAAGACTCTGTGCCAGCTAAGCGTCCCAAGGTGGACGGCGTGGATCAAGACGCTTTTGAGCGCCTACGAGAGGCCTTCTTGGCTCAAAATCAGCCCCAGCCAGCCCTTCCCCTACTCCTACTAACCCAGTCAGTCCATCCCAGGGGTTTGGGAATGACACTCAGGGTGATACAGAGGACGAGTCCGGGCCATCTAGACCATGGCGTCCGGCAGCGCCGTCAGGCCCCGCGAGCCTCAGGGGACAAGTGGCGGTTCCGATATGTTGGACCCTGAGTTGCTCATGCCCCCCCGGTCCTCTGAGTGGACTCCGTCAGTGAAGGTCGCTGGCTACGTGGCGAGTCGGATTCGCACCCCCATGGGCAAAGAAGCCCGTAGCCGTCTTCGCTCTGAGTGTCCGCGCCCCTCTCTTGACGGGAAGGTGGCGCAGACCCCAGAGCTGGACCCCAGAATGGCGACCTTCCTGGCAAAGTTCATCAAGGACCCCAAGAAGGGTATAAATCGTTCCTGGAGGGCGTGCCAGGACAAACTTCTGGATGCCCTGGGTCCCCTTACCATGATCCTAGACATGGCGGAGGACGCCAAGAGCTGAGGGGCCCTTATTTCCCCAGACGCACTGTCAGGCTGGGGACAACGTGCAGTGGTTTTTCTGGGAAACACTAATTGTGCGCTCTCAACAGAGCGGAGGCGGTCTTTCCTTATTACTAGCAAAGGGGACCCCCTCTAAGAAAAAATAAGGTCAACACAACAACTAAATATAATGAGACACACTCCCTCACGACCTCTATTTCTTTAACTATTTAGAAAACATCTAGTATGGGCTAAACCTTGTAGTGTACATAATTTTACACTTCAACAAAATAATTTGTTTATCATAGTTTTATTATTCAAAGATAGTTATATCAAAATACATTTAGTTTTTTTCATCATTTTTTTTATAAGACAATAAATTGGCGGTCTTTCCTTATAAAGCAAAGAAAGTATAGTATAATCCGAAGCCTTCGGTCCTGACATAGAATGAAAAATTTCCTATCTATCGTAACGGAAAGTTTAAATTCTATTAAGGACTCGGAGGCGAGGATTATGCTATTATTATTATTATGCTTTGCTGACCTGGTTCTCTGGCTCTAGAGCAGCTCTGCTGACCTGGTTCTCTGGCTCTACAACGGCTCTGCTGACCTGGTTCTCAGGCTCTACAGCCACTCTGCTGACCTGGTTCTCTGGCTCTAGAGCAGCTCTGCTGACCTGGTTCTCTGGCTCTAGAGCGGCTCTGCTGACCTGGTTCTCTGGCTCTAGAGCGGTTCTGCTGACCTGGTTCTCTGGCTCTACAGCGGCTCTGCTGACCTGGTTCTCTGGCTCTACAGCTGCTCTGAAGACCTGGTTCTCTGGCTCCACAGCAGCTGTGCTGACCTGGTTCTCTGGCTCCACAATGTCTCTGCTGACCTGGTTCTCTGGCTCTACAGCAACTCTGCTGACCTGGTTCTGTGGCTCTACAACGGCTCTGCTGACCTGGTTCTCTGGCTCTACAACGGCTCTGCTGACCTGGTTCTCTGGCTCTACAACGGCTCTGCTGACCTGGTTCTCTGGCTCTACAGCGGCTCTGCTGACCTGGTTCTCTGGCTCCACAACGGCTCTGCTGACCTGGTTCTCAGGCTCTACAGCCGCTCTGCTGACCTGGTTCTGTGGCTCTACAGCCGCTCTGCTGACCTGGTTCTCTGGCTCTACAGCAGCTCTGCTGACCTGGTTCTCTGGCTCAACAGCAGCTCTGCTGACCTGGTTCTCTGGCTCTACACCGGCTCTGCTGACCTGGTTCTCTGGCTCTACAGCAACCCGCTGACCTGGTTCTCTGGCTCTACACCGGCTCTGCTGACCTGGTTCTCTGGCTCTACAACGGCTCTGCTGACCTGGGTCTCAGGCTCTACAACGGCTCTGCTGACCTGGGTCTCAGGCTCTACAGCGGCTCTGCTGACCTGGTTCTCTGGCTCTACAGCGGCTCTGCTGATCTGGTTCTCTGGCTCTACAGCAGCTTGATGACCTGCTTCTCTGGCTCTTTAGCAGCTCTGCTGACCTGGTTCTCTGGCTCTACAGCAGCTCTGCTGACCTGGTTCTAAGGCTCTACAGCAGCTTGCTGACCTGGTTCTCTGGCTCTACAGCAGCTTGCTGACCTGGTTCTCAGGCTCTACAGCCGCTCTGCTGACCTGGTTCTCTGGCTCTAGATAAGCTCTGCTGACCTGGTTCTCTGGCTCTGCAGCAGCTCTGCTGACCTGGTTCTCTGGCTCTGCAGTAGCTCTGCTGACCTGGTTCTCAGGGTCTAGAGCGGCTCTGCGACCTGGTTCTCAGGCTCTAGAGCGACTCTGCTGACCTGGTTCTCTGGATCTAGAGCAGCTCTGCTGACCAGGTTCTCTGGCTCTAGAGCAGCTCTGCTGACCTGGTTCTCTGGCTCTACAGTGGCTCTGCTGACCTGGTTCTCTGGCTCTACAGCAGCTCTGCTGACCTGGTTCTCTGGATCGACAACAGCTCTGCTGACCTGGTTCTCTGGCTCTACAGCAGCTCTGCTGACCTGGTTCTCTGGCTCTATAACGGTTCTGCTGACCTGGTTCTCTGGCTCCAGAGCAGTTCTGCTGACCTGGTTCTCTGGCTCCACAGCAGGTCTGCTGACCTGGTTCTCTGGCTCTACAGCAGCTCTGCTGACCTGGTTCTCTGGCTCCAGAGCGGCTCTGCTGACCTGGTTCTCTGGCTCTACAGCAGCTCTGCTGACCTGGATCTCTCGCTCTACAACGGTTCTGCTGACCTGGTTCTCTGGCTCCAGAGCAGTTCTGCTGACCTGGTTCTCTGGCTCTACAGCAGCTCTGCTGACCTGTTTCTCTGGCTCTACAGCAGCTCTGCTGACCTGGTTCTCTGGCTCTACAGCGGCTCTGCTGACCTGGTTCTCTGGCTCTAGAGCAGCTCTGCTGACCTGGTTCTCTGGCTCTAGAACAGCTCTGCTGACCTGGTTCTCTGGCTCTACAGCAGCTCTGCTGACCTGGTTCTCTGGCTGTACAGCGGCTCTGCTGACCTGGTTCTCTGGCTGTACAGCGGCTCTGCTGACCTGGTTCTCTGGCTGTACAACGGCTCTGCTGACCTGGTTCTCTGGCTCTACAGCAGCTCTCCTGACCTGGTTCTCTGGCTCTAGGGCAGCTCTGCTGTCCTGGTTCTCTGGCTCTAAAGCAGCTCTGCTGACCTGGTTCTCTGGCTCTACAACGGCTCTGCTGACTTGGTTCTCTGGCTCTAGAGCAGCTCTGCTGACCTGGTTCTCTGGCTCTAGAGTGGCTCTGCTGACCTGGTCCTCTGGCTCTAGAGCAGCTCTGCTGACCTGGTTCTCTGGCTCCACAGCAGCTCTGCTGACCTGGTTCTCTGGCTCCATAACACCTCTGCTGACCTGGTTCTCTGGCTCCACAGCAGCTCTGCTGACCTGGTTCTCTGGCTCTACAGCAGCTCTGCTGACCTGGTTCTCTGGCTCTACAGCAGCTCTGCTGACCTGGTTCTCTGGCTCTAGAGCAGCTCTGCTGACCTGGTTCTCTGGCTCTACAGCGGCTCTGCTGACCTGGTTCTCTGGCTCTACAGCAGCTCTGCTGACCTGGTTCTCTGGCTCTACAACGGCTCTGATGACCTGGTTCTCTGGCTCTACAGCAGCTCTGCTGACCTGGTTGTCTGGCTCTACAACAGCTCTGCTGACCTGGCTCTACAGCATCCCTGCTGACCTGGTTCTCTGGCTCTACAGCAGCTCTGCTGACCTGGTTCTCTGGCTATACAGCAGCTCTGCTGACCTGGTTCTCTGGCTCTACAACAGCTCTGCTGACCTGGTTCTCTGGCTCTACAACGGCTCTGCTGACCTGGGTCTCAGGCTCTATTGCAGCTCTGCTAACCTGGTTCTCTGGCTCTACAGCAGCTCTGCTGACCTGTTTCTCTGGCTCTACATTGGCTCTGCTGACCTGGTTCTCAGGTTCTACAGCCGCTCTGCTGACCTGGTTCTCTGGCTCTACAGCCGCTCTGCTGACCTGGTTCTCTGGCGCTACAGCAGCTCTGCTGACCTGGTTCTATGGCTCTAGAACAGCTCTGCTGATCTGGTTCTATGGCTCTAGAGCAGCTCTGCTGACCTGGTTCTCTGGCTCTACAACGGCTCTGCTGACCTGGGTCTCAGGCTCTATAGCAGCTCTGCTGACCTGGTTCTCTGGCTCTACAGCAGCTCTGCTGACCTGGTTCTCTGGCTCTACAGCAGCTTGATGACCTGCTTCTCTGGCTCTACAGAAGCTCTGCTGACCTGGTTCTCTGGCTCTACAGCAGCTTGCTGACCTGGTTCTCTGGCTCTACAGCCGCTCTGCTGACCTGGTTCTCAGGCTCTACAGCCGCTCTGCTGACCTGGTTCTCAGGCTTTACAGCCGCTCTGCTGACCTGGTTTTCTGGCTCTACAGCAGCTCTGCTGACCTGGTTCTCTGGCTCCAGAGCAGTTCTGCTGACCTGGTTCTCTGGCTATACAGCAGCTCTGCTGACCTGGTTCTCTGGCTCTACAGCAGCTCTGCTGACCTGGTGCTCTGGCTCTACAGCAGCTCTGCTGACCTGGTTCTCAGGCTCTATAGCGGCTCTGCTGACCTGGTTCTCTGGCTCTAGAGCAGCTCTGCTGACCTGGTTCTCTGGCTCTACAGCAGCTCTGCTGACCTGGTTCTCAATCTCTAGAGCAGCTCTGCTGACCTGGTTCTCTGGCTTTACAGCGGCTCTGCTGACCTGATTCTCTGGCTCTACAGCAGCTCTGCTGACCGGGTTCTCTGGCTCTACAGCAGCTCTGCTGACCGGGTTCTCTGGCTCTACAGCAGCTCTGCTGACCTGGTTCTCTGGCTCTACAGCAGCTCTGCTAACCTGGTTCTCTGGCTCCACAACGGTTCTGCTGACCTGGTTCTCTGGCTCCAGAGCAGTTCTGCTGACCTGGTTCTCTGGCTCCAGAGCAGCTCGGCTGACCTGGTTCTCTGGCTCTACAGCAGCTCTGCTGACCTGGTTCTCTGGCTCTACAGCAGGTCTGCTAACCTGGTTCTCTGGCTCCACAACGGTTCTGCTGACCTGGTTCTCTGGATCCAGAGCAGCTCTGCTGACCTGGTTCTCTGGCTCCACAGCAGCTCTGCTGACCTGGTTCTCTGGCTCCACAGCAGCTCTGCTGACCTGGTTCTCTGGCTCTACAGCAGCTCTGCTGACCTGGTTCTCTGGCTCTACAGCAGCTCTGCTGACCTGGTTCTCTGGCTCTACAGCAGCTCTGCTGACCTGGTTCTCTGGCTCTAGAGCAGCTCTGCTGACCTGGTTCTCTGGCTCTACAGCAGCTCTGCTGACCTGGTTCTCTGGCTCTACAACGGTTCTGCTGACCTGGTTCTCTGGCTCTAGAGCAGCTCTGCTGACCTGGTTCTCTGGGTCTACAGCAGCTCTGTTGACCTGGTTCTCTGGGTCTACAGCAGCTCTGCTGACCTGGTTCTCTGGGTCTACAGCAGCTCTGCTGACCTGGTTCTCTGGCTCTAGAGCGGCTCTGCTGACCTGGTTCTCTGGCTCTAGAGCGGCTCTGCTGACCTGGTTCTCTGGCTCTACAACAGCTCTGCTGACCTGGTTCTCAGGCTCTACAGCAGCTTGCTGACCTGATTCTCTGGCTCTAGAGCGGCTCTGCTGAACTGGTTCTCTGGCTCTAGAGCAGCTCTGCTGACCAGGTTCTCTGGCTCTACAACGGCTCTGCTGACCTGGTTCTCTGGCTCTACAGCAGCTCTGCTGACCTGGTTCTCTGGCTCTACAACGGTCCTGCTGACCTGGTTCTGTGGCTCTAGAGCAGCTCTGCTGACCTGGTTCTCTGGCTCTAAAGCAGCTCTGCTGACCTGGTTCTCTGGCTCTAGAGCGGCTCTGCTGACCTGGTTCTCTGGCTCTAGAGCGGCTCTGCTGACCTGGTTCTCTGGCTCTAGAGCGGCTCTGCTGACCTGGTTCTCTGGCTCTAGAGCGGCTCTGCTGACCTGGTTCTCTGGCTCTAGAGCGGCTCTGCTGACCTGGTTCTCAGGCTCTAGAGCGGCTCTGCTGACCTGGTTCTCAGGCTCTAGAGCGGCTCTGCTGACCTGGTTCTCTGGCTCTACAGCAGCTCTGCTGACCTGGTTCTCAGGCTCTACAGCCGCGCGCTAAAACCCTGAATACAAATACCAGACAAGCTGTCGCCATTGTGAAAAATATTTATAGTGCTTACCAACTACTAACGAGAGACTGTGTAATGTTGCAAGTAAAAGATCCAGTCCTGATGCCGTCCCAAAAGGAGACCGGGCGGTAACAAGGAGGGACTAAGAAGCCTCATTATCAATCGGAAGCCAGCATTTACCATGGAGGACGAGGCCAGCCAATGAAAAATATGGGCGGGGCTTCCACACCACTTCTAAAACATCCCCCAATACAGCATGCCTCACAAAGCGAGCAGCTGCATGCGCTGCAACGCTAGGCTCGACCTAACCAGCCAGGCCAGGAGAAAGACACTGAAAGGTTATCAGCTTAGCACCTCAGCACCAAACGAAAAACAGAAAAAAAAATACCAGATAAAACGTACTGCCACAGTGGAAAGGGACACCAACTCAGATAGGGGCGATAGCATTATCATAGAATTAACATTTGTCCTGGGACCTCTAATATATATAGTCACTAGTACTGTAGCTAAACAGTAGGGCAGGTCGGAGATGGATGCAGGGACGAGCACTGATTACAAATAACGCATAAGCATAACCCACAAAAATCTCATGGCAGAAACTCAAACACAACCCAACCGAAAAGGGGCCTTAAAGCATAACCTGTATTAGAAGCAGAAACTACACCTCTGCTAAAAAATCAGGGGGAGCTACCCAAGTAGTGAAAATTGCCTCCCCTTGCAAAAAAAGCACAGACTATCTGACTTACCTGAAAAAAAGGCATAGACACGTCCTTGAAAACAGCACCTCAGTGGCACAACAGCAGTTGTTTTGGCTGACGTACATAACCGGACCGTGCTCCACATATAAACAAAACAACATATCCAGCTGGAGCTAACCAAGATCTGCCAAAGGCAAATCAGGTCTAAACACTGCTAGACTGTAGCAAGAAAAGGCAAACTGCCCTGCAGTGCATAAATAAGGCAGGAGGTCATTAACAGCAGCGACAGCACACACAAAAATAAGTGAAAGAAAACGGGTCAGACCAAACAAGTCCAGAACAAAAGATTGAAAAATCTGTGTTTTGTCAACTAAATACATTAGGTCACAGAATTCAACACAAGGCCATCGCTGGGGGGTGCTTACAGGTAAAGCTGGTCACTTCCCTAACATGGCCCGAGTGCAAGGTGCAACTGACACAAGTGGACGATTCATTCCGATTCACTGCAGCCAATTTCTAAGCCATTTGTAAAAACTATAGTTGGAGATGGGTCCCCTTTTGGACAAAGTCTTCAGTAGTTTTAAGTATCTTGATCCGACTCCTGTCCTGGATTTAGTTTCGTACTGGATTCCCTCCTCAGGACCGCCGCAGGCTTCCAAGCACTGTCTGCGATTGGCTGTAGTGCAAAGGTATGATACAGACTCGTTTTCACTCCACAGGGACCACCTGACTCTTGCTCATAAGAGCTCACACACTTCTTAGCAGCATCTGGAAACCCGAGGTTCATCTACTTCCTGCAACAGGCCAGTTCTTGGCAGTTGCCTCTGCACCATCACAGCTCTTCAGCTGGGGGTCCCCGGATTACTTAACATCAGCCGCAGCCGCTGCAGGTAAGAGCGGTGAGGCGGTGGGGCCGGCTGGGGGCAGGGGGATTTCGAGAGACGACCACAAGGGAAAATTAAATAAATAATTAATTTTCCCTCGTGGTCGTCTCTTGAAATCACCCCTAGCCGGCCCCACCGCTCTTACCTGCAGCGGCCGCGGCTGCTTAACATATGATATCCCCACTCTGCAAATCCGATGGAAGTTTGTTTTAGTGGTCACCAATTTTTAGAAAGCCTTTAGAGCAGGGGTCTTCAAACTAGGGGGCATCGAGTGATCAGGGGGTGGGGGACTAGGCTCTGGCCAAAAGAAGCTTTACGCTGATAACGGTGCTTTGTTTTAAGCAAAGAAAATGAGTGGCAGTAAGTTGCTCTTTAATGGGCCATCACTAACATACCTGGCAGTATGTGTCAAAAGAGAAGGGACTCCAAATATTCTTCAAAACCCCGACCCCTATTTCTAATAATCACACTGTGGTTACTTTTACATGTTAGTAAGGCCTGCCTGACCAGAATAGTATGTTTGGCAATCATGTACCTGATTACAATTTTTAAACAACTAACAGAACTTCACTGCAATGTTTAAATACGTCTAGGCATATTTAAACATTGCTAATTTAATAGAACAATTGTGAAAAATTCTGAGGGGGCCAGATGATTTTTTTTTCCACGGGGGGGCACGGCATTAAAAAATTTGAAGACCACTGCTTTAGAGCGAAACTCTGGCAGTGATAAGAAGCTTGGTAGAGTACATCCAGAACCTCATTAAAACCAACTTTATCCTACAAGACAAAGTAAATGCAATAGAAAAACTGCAAACCAAATTCAGGGAATGTCGATTAAAAATATGACTTTTGACCTCCAGAGGGTTCCACTAACTGAGCAGAAAAACTACTAATGTTTTTATCCTCACTGTACACTCTCCAATATCTCTCCACAAATCCTTTAATCCTGGGCAACAATACACCACCAAACCACATACTTACAATACTTCATTTATGCCTAAGGGCTTCTCAAGCAATGAGATTCCAGTGAAGGTTCCTCAGAGGGCCAGACACTCTACCATCCTGAAGGTGTACAGAGCAAACAAGGAGAGTGTGAGGCTGTAAGCAAGCTGCACGTCCAAAGATCTCACCTTTTTAAGAAGTTATCAACATGGCAGTGAGCACTCTTAAACCTTCTAAGGGCAGTGGCCTCCAATCAGGCCACCAGGCAGGATTCCAGGTCTATGCTTTTAATGCCATCTTAAGTTGACAAGGGTCTTAAACCTCTGGGTAGTAGCCAGCAAGTGAAAAGCAGATCCTGGCGTCCTAATGAAGAGAATATGATCTAAACCATTACGGCAAATTTTGCTGGACTAAAATGCGTCAATACCGATATAAAGTTCAGAACCTGTGGGGACTGCAACATCTTGTAGGCCATGGCCATGTTCAGCTTTTGTAAGCACTTATAAACCCATCAATAAACACTTATAAACCGCTTGGGAGCTGAAGGACATAGTCTAACACCAGACATGACTCCCTAGAAAGCATAATTTGAGGGGGAACAGCCAGGCTTTGAGTTGCTTTCTAAAATAAGAAAATTGGCCAGAAGGTGGTATTGAGAGGAGAGATGGGGAAGATTACACCAGATGAACGAGATCAATACTGAAAGTGCTAAGCCTCACCCATTCTCTTGAAAGAAGTTTTTTTAGAAATTTTGGTGTCTTCCTTTCTATGAACTACAACCTTGGACATAATACAGGTTGAAATTGGAAGCCAATGGAGGTCACAGAGAATAAAGTAAATGAAGCAAATATGTGAGCACCCACTAGAAGGAAAGGCAATAGATCTCCATACCATCTGAAGATGAGATAATAGGTGTTGTCATAATAGATCACTGAACCTATAAAAGGAGTAACTGGAGGAGGACAATCATAGCAGTGCGCACTCCCATCTAAACGAATTCCTCGTTCTCCTTTTATACCCGAACAGCAAATGATCATCTGAATGGAGCGTACAAATGAGCACAGCAAGCATTTCTCCTAAGACTGTTTCTTCAGCTAAATCGCAGCTTTGTTCCTAGACTCAAAACTTAATGTAAACTTCCATGTAAAGGCAACATGCACAGTGCATTTAGAGACCGTTTCCAGTTAATGTCTGCTTTTTTCTGTGCTTTGTCTGTCTGCTGACGCATGCATGTTAAAGCCCATAGTTGCCTTCACACAAGGGTGACCAGATTTTGAGAAGCAAAAACCGGGACAGGCCAGACATAAAAGTAGGATTAAAGCCTTCAACCTTACTTCTATGTCAGCCCTGTCCCGTTTTTTGGAATAAACATGCACTGCACGCATGTACGCACGCACACACATACATACCCCATTAGCTATTGCAAAACTTTCAGCCCCTATCCCGAGTATCCCTGCCCTCCTCTCTGCTGCTGCATGCATGCATGCAGCCAACCAACCTGCTGCCTGACACGAATACATTATTTAACGAAAGAATACTTTTTAATTCTCCTTTACAGTAGACTTGACCTTTTCCCAAAAACCGGGACATGTATTTAAAATTAGAGAAAGCGTCGGGACACTGGGACAGTCCTCTGAAAACTGGGACTGTCCGGGGAAATACGGGAGGTATGGTCACCCTACTTCACCTATGGACGAGTCCAAGAAGGCCCTTCCCTCAAAGGAGCCTGAACATAATCCCACCGGTACCTAAACACACAGTATTCTGGATGCCACGGTGTCCACCAGGAAGCCTCAGATGACCTTCACTCACAAATCTTTTAGGTAACCCAGCGCAAGGTGCACTGTGTGAGCAGGGGTCCTCGCACGAGCCTTAGCCACCACCTTACATGAAGGGTGCCCCTGTGCAGGTGGCCCAGTGTGAGCAGGGATCCCTCTCAGATCCCCACCCTCTCTGCCCCAGTGCACCCAGGGGTGCAGTAGGGTGTCTTGTCTTGAATGATGTGTTAGCCCCCAGCCCGGGATGAATCTGATTCCAGAGTGCAGCAGGGTGCCCTGTTACAGTGGGAAAACAGTCAAGCCTCCCGGCTGCTCCTAGGGACTTCCCCGGGCGTGGTCAGCACTTTATAACCCAGTTCCTGCTGATACAACTTCCTGGAAGAAAACCCCATACATCGTTCTACTTCCTTGAATGTGACTGCCTGGGAAAAAACACAGAACCTGAAAAATACCCAAACATGCCAGACCGCTGTGGAATAAGAACAGGGCAGATATTTATATATTGTGATTACAGGATGTGGAACATGAGCCCAGGCAGGGGTCCAGCTGCCCAAAGAACGCCTGAACGCATGCGCAAACTTGTGACGGAGATGCTTCTCCAACTAGGGGGCTTATTTACAAGCCCTTTGCGCCGCCGGTATGTCACATTTTCCCATATTAAAAGTGACGCACCGGCGGCGCAAGGGGCTTGTAAATAAGCCCCTAGGTGCGAATGGAGCCTTGGCAGAGGTGCAGGCCCAGGCGAACAATAGGACCGCTTTTTTCTTTTTCATTCAGCACACCATGAGAGTGTATGTTTTCTAGCTCTCCCTCGTGTGATGATTCTCCCTCTCAAATACCCGCCCATGTAAAAGCATAGCAGCATGGATATTTTTTGTTGGGGTATGGCTGAAGAGCAGGCTTTAAGGGCTGTTTTTGTTTTATCTTCATCATTCCACAAATTGCATAAAAGGACACGCTTTGGCACACAAAGGAATTCGTGGCTGCGGGGTAAGAGTGGTCAGCTACACTCACTCAGCTGGTGTCTGATGCAGAAGATGTGCTGAGCATGAAACTTTTCCCCTAGGCCCATACATCTGCTCCCTGGGCTACTGCAGAGGATAGATGGCTGATTCTTTGGAAAGTAAATTTGGCCTTGACAATCATTTCCTTTTACATTATGACACTTCTTTATTATTTTTAAATTCTGGTCATTTTCCCGAGTGAGGGGAATGTATTTGAAAAATAAACCATTCCATTTATAAAGATTGGTATCATTGAATTCAATTTACAGTTTTGAGGGGTCAAAGGATATGTTTGCATTTCCACCAATGTCTTGAAATGCTGTTTTCTTTTACTTTTCTTAAACAATATTTTACAGACAAAATTAGCAAAGCTAACAGCTCAGCAGCACTCGCATTATAAAGGCAAGACCTATTGGCTTCCGTAATGCTGGTTTCTGAGACAGGCTCAGAAGGGACTTATCTTTGAATCTTTTTTCCGCGGAGGAACAGCAGACTTCACAACATTAACCCTCCTAGGAGCTGCAAATGTGAACTGCTTTTGTGCTTTGTAGCTTGATAAACGAACACCAGTGGGAAACAAAACAAACATGAATTTACAGCCCAGTTCAATTCTTCAAAAAGCATTAACAGCAGGTTTGACTGTTAAAAAATGCACCCGTCACATTTTGTTTATTCTCTAAAATGTAGTACCAAGCTCCACAGGTCTCTTTATAAACAGTGTGTCATTTTCAGTCGTTTTGTGCTCAATTGCACATTTATATGTGGGAAATGTGCATATGATTTATAAAAAGTACAATGTCCTTTTCACATATGTGTTATTAAGTTACTTTGTTGTTTTCATAACATCAGCCCACTCCATTTTAAGTGAGAAATATTATATGGGCGTGATATCACTTCTTGTGACGTCACTTTCTGCTGTTCACAGCACCTGCTAATTACTCCTGCCGCCACTATTTTTCTTAGGTCTTATGCACTACACTTTGTAGAACACCCAACTACACTCAAGAAGCAGTTCCTTACACAAAAAGGTTGCAAGGCGGCAACGGGGGGGGGCGTAGAAATTGGAGAACATGGCGGCTGCTTGCTGAGCTGCCGCTTGCACCCGGAGCATTCGCGTCCCGTTTTGAGATGATTTTGAGTCTCTGAGAGAGACTCGCCTTACCGTCTGAACGTCGCTGGATTTCGACTGCAGGCCTGCTTCTTCCCGCGGGGGCTCGGCTGCTTTGGTTGCTTTGGCTGGGGATGTGCCTGGGGAGACGGTGGCCCTCGGTTCTCTCCGCATGACTCGCTGGTTGGAGGCCGCCCTGGAGCTCAGGAGGGGCCGCAGAGCAGCGGCTCGTGGGCTCCTCTGGGTCCGAGGTGGCAGTGTCAGCACCTGTCGACACCCTGGCGTCCCAGAGAGGAACGCTCTGGACGAGGAGACACGGGAGGAGCTGGCTCTAACCAGCAATGCTACCTTGGAGCCATCGTTGCAGTTGCAACAGAAGCAGGTACAGGGGGTACAGGGGGTCCAAGAGGTGCACGCTAGCCCATTACCCCAGGTGAGACCTACTATCGTTCCTTTTGTTAAGGGGACTAAAAAAGGCAAAAAGCGTGGGGGGGTGACCCTGGGGCCAGTAAAACTAAAATCGGGTGGATAAAATAGCGAACAGCCCCCCGAAGAGGCTGGTAGGGGGTGTAGTGGTAAGAGTCAGGGAACCAGGGGTCCCCCAAACGTAGATGCGGTTACCAGCAGCTCTGCCTTTCAGTCGTACGAGGTCAAATGTAGGAGCATTAAGGCAGGAAGGGCCAAAAGTAATCCCCTTGACTCCAAAGTTAGGATCACCCCTTCCTTGAGGTCATACTTTAAAGTACAACTAGCGGTACTGGACATTGTTAAGCAGGGAGAGGCTCTCAGAAGGAGGTCAGCAGGGCAACTAGCCTCAAAATCAGCTCCCGATAGCATGGAGGCCGCTGGTGGCTCCCTGTCCCTGGACGTAACCCCAACTTTTCTTAGTGAGAGCGGTATAACGGGGGGTCCACATAAAGCGAAATAGTCCGCTGGGCAGATGGCCTTGGCATCAGTAGTTGGTCACGACGGAGGGGTAGATAAGGGCTCTAAGGACCATGAAGCAAGGGGACCCTCAGTGGCTTCTTTGGAGGTTCTTTTCTCTACACTATCGGAGGACATTAAGAAGGGGTTCTCGGTTTCCGCTGCTAACCAGGGAGAGATTAGGAACTTCTGCGAGTCATTGGAGAGGAAAGTGGATCTCTTAAATACAAGAACTGAGACTTTAGAGAACACGGTCGGAGAGCTAAAAGATCATCTTGGGGCTGCTAAAGCTGATATTCAGTCTCTCAAGAGGGAGGAAGTGGCCCTTCGTGACAGGTTGGAGTTGTTGGAGAACAACTCTCGAAGGAACAATCTGCGTATCCTGAATGTTCCAGAGGGGAGCGAAGGGACTGACCTCAAGTCTTATATGGTCTCATTGCTGAAAGAATCCTTGCAGCTTGAAGAATCAGAGGAGGTTCTGAGTAGCGATATTCAGAGAGTCCATAGGGACCCTTTTCGCAGAAATCCGAACAGAACAAAGCCGAGGAAAATTCTCATCAACTTTCATACTTATTCTCTAAAGGAGAAGATCCTTAATATGGCCTTAAAGGTGAAATAGTTGAAGATCAGGGACTTCTCTTTTGAAATCCGTTCAGACCTTGCCAGAGTTACTCTTGATAGACAATGGGAGTTGGGCAGGAAGCTCGATGACTTTAAAAAACTTGGTGCCGTCGCCCAGCTCAAATTCCCAGCAACTCTGAAAATCATGCATAATATAAGATCAGTTCAGGAGGCGGACGAGTTGCTCAAAATCATGGGGAAAGGGGAGTCTTAATGGGCGAATCTATCCCCGAGGCCTGGCATCGACTCGGTTTATTTGCATATCGGCCGTTCAGGCAGCCCACAGCAGTGGATTCCTAAATTCTTGCCCTCTTTTTTGCTTAGATATGATATGACATGATAGTAATAATCATTTAGTTGCTCATCCCTTTGTTTTTTTTCTCTCAGTCTGGCTCATACTCTTTTTTGTCTACACATAAAGGGACGGGGTGGGCTGCTCCGGGAGGCAGCATCTGGACTACATCTGTCCAGGAAAATGGGGGGGGGGGTTCTCCAGGGGGTGGTGTTTTGGAAGAGGGGGTGGGGGTGTGTGGGGGGGAGCACAGGGGTATAAAACACAAAAATTCCTCACTCACCTTAGTGTCCATTCAGATAGCCGTGGTTAGGGTGCGATTGGTCTGGTGCTGGTTCCTTCCGTGTCTTGACCGTGTTAGAGATCTCGGGTCTAAACCTCCATGAAAACAATTCAGTTCCTTTCCTGGAATGTTAATGGCTTGCGCGTGAGGTCCAGAAGGGAAAAAAAATTGCAATATTTAAAAGACTCCCCCGCGCAGGTCATTATCCTCCAGGAAACTCATCTCCTCAAGGAAGAGATCACAGAGATATTCAAAAATAAAAAATGGGTGGACTCTCTAAAATCAGACCGCCAACATCAGGGGCGTTGCCATACTTTTTAAAAAACAAGCTAATGCACGTGTCTTACACTTTTTGGCTGACCCAGGTGGCAGATGGGTAATCTTGAAGGTGACTATCACAGGCTTTCTCCTCACCTTGGTCGGCTATTATGGCCCAAACCAAGATGACCCTTCCTCTCTTAAAACCATTTTCTCGCATCTCCTATATTACCCAGACCCGGTTATTATGGCCGGGGACTTTAATATTGTCCTCAATCCTAAACTCGACAAGTCGGCATGTAGCAGAGCCATGGTTCCTTCTAAGTCCCAGATGTACCTGCAGTCTATGATGGCACAAACCGGTCTCTGCGATATTTGGAGAGAAAGATCGGGCCATCAGCTAGGAGTCTCATACTGCAATAGTAAATATCAACACAAGTCGAGAATCGACTATATTCTGGTCAGCCAATGTTTGAGGGGCAAGGTCAAGGACATCGGATACCTGACTCCGCATCTGTCTGATCATTCAGGGATATCGATGGACCTCGATTTGGTGCAGGCGCAGCTTCTCAGAGCCTGGACTTTCGATCGAACTTTGCTTCTCGAGGCAGAAGAGATGTCCTACCTATCTAATGAGACTGAATATTTTCTGAAGGTGAACCTAGGCTCTGCTACGACTGCTGTGGTTTGGGACTCCCTGAAGGCTTTTTTAAGGGGCCTAATCACGAGTAGGGTGAGCTTTAGGAATAAAAAATACAGAGGGGAGGTGGCACTTAAGGAGGCGGAAATGAAGGCAGTAGAGCTAGATCTGAATAGAGGGGTCGGTTTGGAGGGACAGCAAGAGGATCTGGCTAAACTCAGCAAGTTAAGGGAGCAGTTGGACACTATTCTCCAAACTAGGGTTATGAGTAGATGGGAGGCAAGCAAGCTTGCCCTTTTCGAGTACGGGGAAGGGGCAGGTAAGCTGTTGGCATGGAAGGCCAAGTCGGACAGGCTTCGCAACCAGATTAAACAAATTGATGGTGATGATGGGGTAACAGCTCTCTCTTCGGACGAAGAGATAGGAGATGCATTTTTTTATTTTTTCCAGGATTTATATCAAGAAGATCGAGTCGTAGATAAGATGGAGGCTAGGGAGTGGTTGGACAGGACCACCCTCACCCCCTGAGCTCCATACAGCAGGAAGATATAGAGCAGGATATCACCCAGGAAGAGGTGAAAAAGCTATTTTTGCCTGTAAGAGAGGGAAAGCTGCAGGGCCCGATGGGCTTCCAATAGAGCTCTATAGATCTCTGGGCGAGGTGATAGTTCCGGCTTTGACACAACTATTTAATGAGATCTTATCTGATGGCTTTAAGCTTCCAGGTTCTTGGGGTGAAGCCACAATCATCCTGATTTTGAAACCCGGTAAGACTCCAGCGAGTTGTGGGTCCTATAGGCCCATCTCGCTGTTGAACGCAGATTATAAAATCTTTGCCGGGATCCTGGCGGCTAGGTTGGGCCTCGTGGCAGGTGACATCCTTCATTCTGATCAGAAGGGGTTTGTTAAAGCCAGGAACTTATCAGACCTTACCTATGATTTCATGGGTGCAATAGACATCGCCTCTACTCACTCACTTCCTCTCGCTGCTATGACACTAGATGCCACTAAGGCTTTCGACAGGGTTAATTGGGTTTACCTGTCGGCAGTCATGGAGAAATTTAATTTGGGCAGGAAGTTTTGTCGAGCTATTCAGTTGATTTAACAAGAGCCGTCGGCCAGACTTTTGGTTAATGGCAACCTGACCAGACCTTTTAATATCACATGGGGAACTAGGCAGGGCTGCCCTCTTTCTCCTCTCCTCTTTGACCTATACATCGAGCCTTTTGCTCAGCGGCTGAGAGAGGAGTCTAGCATTTTGCCTTTTAAGCACGGTGCTTGGGAGAGGAAGGTGGCCCTGTATGCATATGACATTTTGATTCTCTCTGCGGACCTTGATACGACCTTCCCTGCTGTAATCAGATTGGCACAGGACTTCGGGCAGGTATCGGGTTACGAGGTCAATGCCGGGAAAACTGAGGTCATGTCATGGAATCTTGAGGGGCCCCAGCATCAGACCAAGCGTAATATGCGGTATCTGGGAGTCAGAATAGTTCAGGACATTGCCAAGATCACACAGGTTAATTTTGAGGCTGTCTCAAGGGAGTGCCAGAAACTGATGAAATCTTGGGCCCATCTCCCTTTAACCATTCTTGGGAGGGTCAATTTGGTTAAGATGGTGGTACTCCCAAAGATAACCTTCCTTTTTAATTCTATCCCCCTGCATTTTGACAAACCGGCTATTGACAAGTTCCAGCAGGCTATCAACTCTTTTGTTTGGGCATATAGGTCCACTAGAATTTCCTGGAAGAAGCTGAGGCGTAGGAGGGAGAAGGGTGGACTTGCTTTGCCTGATTTGCAATATTATGCATGGGCTTTCCAGCTGTCGCATTCTAGGATGCTCTTAAAAACTCCAGCAAGCACAGGGGTGGGGGCTATGTTCTCTGCAATGCTAAAGGGTGTTAGCCTATCTGAGGAGGGTTTCCTGTTTAAATTTGGAGAACCGAAATTTTTTAAAAAGCTCAAGCTTAAAATTCTCCAGGCACTGGCCAGATCGTGGGCCAGTCTCAAGCGCATTGCCGGTCTTAACTACTTTTCTAGCTTCGCCCCTCTTTGGGACTCACCAGGTACACCAGAGTGCCTAAAGGATAGGTTGGCATTACCTCTTAGAGCAGCTGGTTTAAAGGTGTGGGGGGACTTGGCCCATGAGGGTACGCTTATTTCATGGGCATCACTCAGTGAAAGGGTTGGAGTGGGTCTTTCAAGGTTCAAGTACATTCAGCTGCAGAGCTGGACCCAAACTCTGAAAATCCCCATAGGTAGCGGTAACATCTTGGAACATCAGTTAGTGGTAAGGCCAGCTGGGAGGAAGGAGGTTTCTTTCTGGTACTGGACCATCGAGGAGGCTGTAGACGGAGAATTCAAACTGGCCGAAGAATTGTGGGGGGATCCTTTACCAAATGAACAGTGCGAGTATTTGTGGCAAACCTCGTTTAAGATCTTATTCACCATTGTAAAACCAGCCTGGCTTAAGAGGAACCACTTGTGCACCGCACACAGGGCCTACCTATCTCCGCTGAGGTTGACTAAAATGTCGAGGGGGGCTCCAGTCAGTTGTAGAAAATGCGGTCTGGCAGGTGCTTTAGATGTACATATGTTCAAGGACTGCCCGGCAATAGCAGATTTCTGGGAAGGAGTAGGAAATTCTGTGGTGGATATTTTAGGCCTCCCAATCCAAATAAATCTCACTTTGATCATTTTTAGTTTATCTAAGGAAATCACAGGTTCTGCTAGATCCTTCCTATTTTACGCTATACTATTAGCTAGCAGGCAAATATGTAAAAGATGGATAGATCCCACACCCCCCTTGCACTCTGACTGGTTGGCCTCGCTCTTTGAGACATCCAAGATGGATCTGAGTAGAACTCTGGGCAGGAAAAAGACCGCTTTCTGGGATTTTTTGTTAAAATGGTCTGGGGCTTAGTCGGGTGAGATTGTTAGGGAGTTAAATAATCATTTAAGTATCTTCAAAATAATTTGTGGGTCCTATGATTATGCCTCTTTGGCACTCTTCTAACTATGATGGGCATCTCCAGTTCCCCCGACAGGCCAACGATAATAGTCGTCAGGCTCACTTGGGCCGAGTGGAAGAGTGACCCCCTTTATTCGGGGGTTAGTGACATTCAAGCCTGTCACGGTACCTGTAGGCAGGGCGTTCCCCTTGGTCCCAAGTCAACAGCCTACGTCTCTTCCATCATCGTTGCAAGGCTGCAGAATACGAGGCACGGACAGAATGGCATAAAAGTGAAGAATTAAAATGCACGAACCAGTCTGAACCACTGGTGATTATACTGGGTGCATTCCATTCCATAGTGTTCTATTTCTTCTGTGTCATACAGGCAGAGACCAACCACGTGCAAACCGGGTCTGGCCCGCCTTAAAAGGGAGAGACCACCTCAAATTACTAGGTCAATTCTGGGTCTTCTGAATAGTAATGCCACAGGCTATACAGGCTGTGAAATATGATCCCTCAGAAGGGAAAGGATTCTGCACAGAGAAGCGACACGCGTGTGAAATGTGAGTGCACTGAGAGGAAAGAGTTCTGTACACAGAGGGGCTGCATGATGTGAAATGTGATCCGAGAGGGAAATGGTTTCTGCAGAGGAGGGCTACAGGCTTTGCAAAGTGAGCACACAGAGAGGAAAGTGTTCTGTACAGAAAAGGCTTCATACAGGCTGAACCCATAGAAAAGAAAGGGTTTTGTGCACAGGCTGAGCTGCGGCAGGGAAGGGCTCTTTGCATAGCACTTGCAGGCTGTGGGTGAGAGTCCATACAGGGGAGGGTTTTCACACAGAGGGGTTGCAGGCTGTGACATCGGAGCCCACAGAGAGCAAAGGGTTCTTCACAGAGGAGGGTTGCGGGTGTGGAACAGGAGCCCACCCAGCAGCTGCAGTTAGCAGGTTCTCCTAAAGAAACAGGTCTGACCTGTTTGCTTTCTGCAGGGCTTTGGAGAAAGAAATGCGCCTCACATGGTGCTGTAAATAACAACAGGAGTATAACCCATAAATGGGATGTGGGTAGGTACGTAATGTTAAACAACAATATCTCAACCGGTATAATTAGTAAGGGCAGTTAGAATTGCATGGACAACACATTACAAAAAGGAACAAGCATTAAAAATGCATTAGGTCTCGCCTTTCATTAAGTTAAAGCCATTTGCTTTGCAATACAATACCATTAGCAAAGCAAATGGCTTTAACTTAATCAAAGGCAAGACCAATTGCATTTTCAATGCTTGTTTTGGGCTGTCTGCTGGAGACCTTTTTTGTGGCCAAAACGATAAATTTCTGATTTCGCGATTATTTCGCGTCTGGCAAAATCTTACAGGGTCTGTTTTAATTGTGGTCAGGGATATATGCTAATCTTATTTTTCCTGGAGTGGCTACAGCAATCATTTTCAAAAAGGATTTTACCATTACTTTATTGGTAATTATACTCTGTGTGTTTTTAACTCTTGAGTGGCATTACACTGATTAATAGCAAAACCGGCATTACAGTTTGTAATGACGTAAGTGTGGTAAATTATTAGGTGGAGCACCACTACAGTACGTACAGAGTTAACTGGTGCAAATGTGCGCTAGTTAATGGAACACATTAATAATAGAGGTGCATTTGTGCTAATTCACAGAACAACAGGATACATAGTTGGCTAAACAGCAGATTCTGCACTATCTGGCTAAATAATGCTGGATTTGAGGTATTTCACAGGGAATGGATATAAACAATGTAGTGCATCTTTGGCATTTCACCCAACACACCACTAATTGTAAATCTATACTGTTTCAGGGGACATTGGAACAAATACTATATAACCTGTGCTATTTAACAGAACGTCCGGATACATAGTGCAGAATATGTGCTATTTAAGAGCCCCTCTTGACGAATAAGGTACAAGCCATTACTAATTTTAATGACTCAGAGAGCAGGATATATTGTGTTTAAGTGAATTTTTTTTACTCTGGGCTGTGTAATGATATAAGATGAACCAACATGGACACGCATCTGCCTCGTATCCCTCCACAGCTCCTTATCTCAAGTTGGAATGGACATGCGCCCTTTCTCTGATGTTTAAAACGAGTATATGGGGTTTAAAGGCCTTCTCTCCATCGACATTTAGCTGCATATAAAGATTTTCTGGATTAGCTGGAAGTGCACTGCGTTTGTGTGATCATGTCTTCTGCTCGGATGCGCCAGTGAATCCAACAACATTTTGCTGACTGCCAAAGAAATGTAAATTATCCGTGCTGTGAAGTGGAAAAATTATGCAAATTATGTTCACCCAAGTAGAAAAATACAGCCACAACCAGAAACACAAACGCACACAAAACATTTAAACAGCAATACACAACAGTGCACACAGCAACATGCACAAATGGTAGACAGTATTGGCTTAAAACACCCCATATTCATTGCCTCATATAGCGGAGTAAGCTTCTAGGTTCTACACGCAATAGACTACTGCTGTCCTCTCAAGCCAGACCTAATGAGGACTGAAGAGGGATCCTGTACTGAGGAGGCTAGCAAGGGAAAAATCAATCCATGCATTCGGAGCCATGTTTACATGTGTTTTTGCCTTTGTTGTGTCTCCCGGATTAATCACTGGATGACGTCCTGCTCCTGCAAACAATGAATTACTTGAGACAGAAGTAATGAGCGGTAAAACAGCTGCGCCGGACACCACGCCTTTACCCAGTATGTCTAGAAGAGGAAGAAACAAGCGCGGCAGCCTGGGCTTTCGAAAGCTGACCAGACGCTCGTGCGTCATGGCCTTTTCCCCGCACGGCCGGCATGTTTCCAATTATCGCGCACGCGTCTGGGCACGATAATGGGAAACAGATGTTGGCCCTGCGCGCGTAACCGCAGGAAAAAGGCCATGACGCACGAGCGTTTGGTCAGCTTTCCAAACCCCCTTACTAAAAGTCTCGAAGCAGCGCATGCGCTGCTCTAGGCTCGACCTAAAAAAGGGAGACTCTGAAAGAAATTTTTGAAAAGTGCACTTGGCATCATATATTTTAAGAACACAATAATGCAGGTACAGTTGTAGCAGCACTGTAGGCAATGAAATGCAAGAGCAACCCGAATTGGACTTGGTGCTGAATTGTGTTTGTGACACACAAAGTGGCGACGCAAGTGACAATGTGGAATCAGCGAAAACGGCGCAAATTCAGAGTCTCCCTTTTTTCCTTTTTGTAATGTGTTGTCCATGCAATTCTAACTGCCCTTACTAATTATACCGGTTGAGATATTGTTGTTTAACATCACATGGTGCTGAGCACGCATCCTCAGGATGCAATGTCGACGTTTATGTATGTACCTAACCGGTCACAGACTGTCCACTCCAAGAGAAGGGTCCATCACCCGTGACTTACATCTAACTGACCAAGAGGCCTTGCCCCTGAGCACAAAAGAAGTGCAGCTGTCAACTGGGCCTTTATCCTACAGGTGACTTTCAGCTAACTCAGGTACCTATGCAAACTGGACCCTGTAGTAACAGGTTTCTCATTATTAGTAGGGGGGCTTACAAATCCAAGTGTTATGTCACCTTTACATCCTGCCCTCCCTACCGCTGTGGGTGGACTCTAGGCACTATGCTCAAATGGAGGTGGTGCTAAATGTTAAACAGGAGGGGGGAGTCTAATTCTGTCGCACAAATAAGGATAAACAGCCTGTGCTCTTGTGTAACAGTCTCCCTCGTCGCCCAGGGAGGATCAATCAGCACCATTGATGATCAATAAGAGAGACAAATTGGATATCCTGCAGTGCCACCATATTGTTCTTGGTGTATGTTCTTGTAGGTTAGACAAGGAACTCCATATAAATCATTTTAAGGGTGAAAAATAGAAATGAATAGACAACCTATCAAGTTTCTGAATGCACCATAACCCACTGCTTTATTAATATAACTTGAAAAACCAGCTTAAAAAGTATAATATTTATCTTTATTATGATTTAAAGCCGGTGAAGGCTTTTACCCTATTTTTTTCTAATGAAATATTTTGGGTAGACAAAGTTCCATGTTACTAATTACCATTTAGGCCCTCATCTGTCTGTCCCAAAGCGGTAACCTCGGGAGGATACCGCTCCAGGCCATACATACTGAGTATCCTGGGCTTGCAGGCCCAGAATTACATCCGCAAATACCGGACCCGCAAAACCCATACCCGGAAACACCGGTCCTGGGTGTGGAGGGGCAGGGCCTCTGGGCACCCGCGGAACCCGGCCTTCACATGCCCTCTTCCTGCCGAAACAATGGGGGGATGCAAATGCCCCCACAGTCCCATGGCTGGCTCTCCAGGCCGCAGACATCCTCAGAGATTTGCACCCCCAAACCCCACCAGTAACCCCGCCAAAAAAGTTCTTCGTGCTTTTTATATGACACATTTCAAATTCAATCATTACGCTTTTTGTTGGCTACACTCACGTTGTGTCGAAAAGGTTAACCCTTTCTCCATTTTCGGATTTCCAGAGAGTTGAACTGTAAAACACAGGAAACAGAACTAAGATATTCGTATCGGCTACATCTCTTTAGGCAAATATAACCTCCTTCCTGCAGTGAGGCTCAGTCATCCGAGAATTCACTCCTAGTTTAAAGTCAGACATCACCACAACAAAACCTTTCCGACTCCCATTCTGTTCTGCCAGGGTACCCAGACAGAGTAATGCTGAAGTAAGTGTAGTTCATATTTTGTGAAAATCATCTAGGTCTTAATGTTTAAGCTGCGTTTAAAGAGCACACCTTGGCACTGGAACAGTCCCAGCTACCCTTTGTCTCACACCTCCATCTTCCACTCAGTGCCTTCTCGTGTCCTACCTGTCCGCTGTCTTGCACAAAAAGCGACACCCCGTTTCTGCAGTGTCAGGGTTCACCTTCTGTTCAGTTCTTCAAAAGTAATAAAGTAGGCCTTGACCAGTTTGGCCCATGAAAATAGGAGTCTGGGGTAGGGTTTTAAACAAATGTCACCCGGGAATCTCCTCCAGGTGTCGTCCTGTTCTGGATACCTGAAAGCTCGCAGGAGCCCGGCGCCTCCTGCTCCCTCCCCAGCCACCTTCCAACTGACGAATATCAGCCACGCGGCCGCTTTATGATAGAACATGCAATTGTGACATCATGACGTATGCATGTGACGGAAAGGTCACAAGCACACTGCAGCTGCAAACACACAGCTATTTTATCCATAGCTTCCAAGTGGGCAGTGATATCTTGGTCATGGGCAGCAGCCAAATGGAACATGAGACACGCCTCAGGCAGGTATTTGAAAGTTTAAAAAGGCATGGGTTGACAGTCGAATTAGACAAATGCAAATTTTCCCAAAAAAAAGTGGTTTACCTGGGTCACACGATTAGTCATGAAGGTATTAAACCCAAGCAAGGTTTAGTTGATGCCATCCTTAAAGCTCCCTTTCCTTCCAACAAAGATGACGTGAGAGCCTTCCTCGGCTTAACTGAATACTACTCGAAGTTCATTCGAAACTTTTCAGAAAAAACTTACAATTTGAGACAATTACTCAAAAACAAGACCAAATTTGTGTGGTCCCAGGAATGCCAGAATGCTTTTAACACCATCAAAAAGGAAATTAGCAATGCACCTTTTCTTAAAGGTTTTGACCCCAAAGCAGAAATATACGTTACCACTGATGCCAGCAACAAAGGGCTTGGTGCTGTGCTAGCACAGAAGGACGCTGACAACAATGAGTGGGTGGTAGCCTTCGCGTCGAGATCACTCACCTCAGCTGAGGAGAGGTACTCGGTGATTGAACGCGAGATGCTTGCCTGTTCGTGGGCCCTTAACTACTTCAGAGCGTATGTTTGGGGATACAACATACATTTGCGCACTGACCACAAACCGTTGATAAAGATCCTCTCTGCCTCTGGTCTGCAGAATGCTTCCCCCAGGCTCAGTAAGATGTCAGTCAAATTGCTGGACTACAACTACACAGTCGAATACTGGCCTGGAGTCAGGAACAAAGTAGCTGATTTCTTAAACAGACTACCCCTACCCCACGATGAAGTCATAGATGACCAAGAAGAAGCTGAGAAAGTTGCTTTACTGTTCAATTCAGACCTGGACGGGATCTCGGCGGATGAGTGGAAAAAACACATGTCGAAAGATCCCATCCTACTTGCGTTATGCAAATACATCAACAGCTCCTGGCCTGAGAAAAAGCGTCTTGACGAAAAAGTCAAAGTCTATTGGGAAATAAGAAATGAACTTAGTTTGGAAAAAGGGGTACTGTACAGAATTGGGAAAGCAATTGCCCCCATCACGCTCAGAAATAAAATCCTCAACTTATGCCATATAGGTCACCTAGGTATCTCCAAAACCAAGCAAAGAGTCAGAAACAGTTATTGGTGGCCCGGAATCGACAAGCAGATCGAAGTCCTGATCAGAGACTGCGTAAGCTGCAATGACTCGGACAAGAGCCTGAAAACCTCCAGAGTTCCTCTTTCTCCCCTCAATCCTCCTGCAATGCCATGGGAGAGGATAGGGTTGGACATTACCGGGCCCATTGAAGGCTATGATGGTGTGATCAAGTACATTCTAGTGGTCATGGATCACTTCTCCAAATGGCCTGTGATAAAAATCGTTTCAAGTACGGACATCTCTTCGGTCATTTCATTCCTAGACAAGCTATTCTTGAGTGAGGGGTTACCCAAACACTTGCTCACTGATAACGGTCCCCAATTCTCCTCCGAGGCATTTAAGTCATTCTTAGAAAGAAATTGTATCACCCACCACACCACCTCACTCTACCATCCTGAAGGTAATGGCCTTGTCGAACGTTTTAATCGGGTCATTAAAGGGCATATACAATTGTCCAGGAATGCCAACCTCAACTGGGAAGAGGAAGTATTCAAACTCATTTGGGCATTTAGGATCTCCCCATGTGCCAGCATCAATGAATCACCTTTTGTTCTCATGAGGAGCAGACAACCCCTGAGCAGAGACCTAGGTTGGATGCCCGCATCCAAACAGATTGAGTGGTCACCTGAAACCATCAGAAACAACATAGAAAAGGCACAAAAGTGCTATAAAGATTGGTACGACACCAGACATGGAGTCAAAGAACATTCTTTCAGGATCGGTGATCAGGTCAAAGTTCGCCTCGAAAGGAAAGTCAGGAAGGGAGAAAGCAGATTCACCGCTCCCCTTCGCATCAGCAAACTCTACATCAACGCAGCCAGACTCAGTGATGGCAAAGTCTGGCATATGAACAGGTTGGCCAAATGTCATTCAGCTAGTAAAGAACTGAGTCAATATCAGTCCAATAGTGCCAATAGAGATGGGTCAAGTCAATGCCTGCCCAATAGTACCAATAAAGATTTGTGGGTTGATTACGACGAGTCTGTAAGGGGTCACAGTTCTATGCCCTGTAACAATAGGTTGTGCTCTAGAAATGAAGATGTGCAAGATAACAGTCCTCCATCTACTGCTGACTCCACAGAGTGTCACACATCAGACCAGCATGATGAAATCAGTCCTCGCGCTCCGGAGCCCGATCAGAGCGATGAGGGTGATTCACATTCTGATTCTGAAGTCAGGTTTGACGGTCATGGTCTCAGGGGTAGGTTTGGAAGAACAAGTAGCGATCCCCATTCGGATACTGAGGTTGTGTCAGACCATCACAGTCTCAGAGGAAGGTTTGGCAGAACCATCAACAAACCCAAACGTTTTGATGATTTTGTTTGTGAATAATTGCTTTGTTGTTAAACATTCAAGAGAGGAAGATGTGTTGTAATGTATTCATGTACAGTGTCATGCGCTGTAACCAGCGTGTGACAGTAACTGTCCACAGCATCTCCTGCGCGAGAGCACCCTTTGTCATTTACTCCTTCCCCATTGGTTCCCCAACATTCCACTCTCCTAACCCTTATCCTGCCCAGCTCCCAACCGTCCTAACGATGATTCTTTCCTAACCTGCGAACCGCACACAGTGTGGGGTTGTAATGGAATAAACTTATGAACCCTACTTACCGCGTCTGCTTCATTACTACATGTCAGCTTACACCTTTTGCTTGTCCTTTCCCGCAGCATATGGCATTCTGATTCTTGTAATTACGCTCTGAACATCGTTTGTACGGTTGAAAAATTTCCAAAATGCAAAAAAATCACTCTTAGTTTAAAAGCTGGGGCTGGTCGATGTTGTCACAGGTGATATGACGTAACTTTGCACTTATGATAATATACATGATTCAGAACAAAGACCTGGTCAGACACAGAAACTTCAAAGAACAACTTACTCCCCTTTCCCGTCTACAGAGATTTGCATGCCAGGTCAGCAGTTCACAGGTGCTGCTGCAGCACCCTTTCAACCTGATGCTCCTCCGTCCTTCCTTTCATCTCTCTCTACCCTCTCCCCTCTCTTTTTGCCTTTTCCTTTAGTCAAGTCCTTTTGAGTTTACTAAACGTATATGTATAATATACTTATAATACATGGGAGTCTGTAATTCCTGTATAAAAGCCAGTCTCTAATTTCTGTATAATAGGCGACTTGTGACGCACCCAGTGCTGATTATAAAGAAAAGACATCAGAACTGGACTATTATTGGGGACGCGCGCGCAGCGCCTTTCAAGATGGCCGCCTGAGCTCAGAGCTCCGCGCTACGTCGGGAGATCTTCAGGGTATTTTGGCGGTTTCAGCGCCGCTTTCTGGATTCCATGGGGAGGTCTCCGCTGCGGAACGTCTCCTGAACATGAGGTTGCCTTTTGGATCCTTCCTCCTACCTCTGGCAATGTAAAACGTCGTGGGACACCTTCTCCTGCCTTCCGGCCGCCATTTTGTTTCTTCTCCTGACTGGAATATTTCTTCTCAGCTCTACTTCTCGCATAAGGTACTGTGTTTACGCATTGGCTTTTGAGACTTGCATCTTTTAATTCACAGTAACTTGCTCCAGCTATTTTCAAAGGGCATTTTTCATGCCACAGGTCTTTTTATTTCTTATTTTTCATTAAAGGGAGAACTTATTTATTTATTTCCTTCACGCTGGATCGATTGGAACTTTTTATTTCACGGGCAGATCTAAACATCTGTGGCATTCTAGCAAAAAGTCTACTACTGGTCTGCCTGTGACGCACTCAGCTTCCTTGGCACCCCCTATGGATGACTTGCATAACCCTGTCAGTATGGCTCATTCTATTTCTTCCAGGGCAGCTTCTTCATCCATTGTGCCTTCAAAATTAAATTCGCGCTCATCTACTAACAAAAGACTAAAACAAGATCCTCCTTCTCCACCGAAACCTGCTTCGCCTGTGTCTCTAGACACTGTTCTAGAGGAAATACGTGCTTTACGCCCATTTATAGAGGAAAACAATACACGCCTACAGGTATTGGACACTAAATGGTTTACGCTTGACTCCAGGCTATCCACGGTCAAACAACACATCAGTGACCTTCAAGATACCTCTACAAAAATGTCTTCTCTGGATAGGGAGGTGATCCTCTTGAAGAAATCTGCTGAGGATCTTGAAAACAGGAATAGGCGCAACAATCTTCGTCTGTATGGTCTTCCTGAGGGTATCGAGGGAGATGATCCTGTGACCTTTTTCACCTCTTTTCTTCCGAGCTTTTGGACCTCCCTGCTTCGACTTCTCTGAATGTCCAGCGTGCCCATAGGCTGGGCCCTCGCCTTTCTTCCGCATCTGCTCACTCAAGACCTTGTGGCGTGATCCTTCTTTTTTGAAATTCACGGTCTTTTTCAAGTCCTAAATGCGGCCAAACTTAAGAAACAACTAATATGGTCAAGATCTAAAGTGTTCATATCCCAAGACGTCTCTACAGTAACAGCTAAACGACTGAAGGAATTTCTAGATCTTAGACCAGCTTTACGTTCCTGTTATAACTTGAGTTTTACCATTCCTTTTCCTTAGCTACGCCTTCCTTACTGCTCAGCCAGGATGAGTGCTGGAGTGCTTGGTGATTATTGGAATGCTGAATGTTTGGTGATGTCACAGAATGCTTGGGTGCCTGTGGATGTGTTGAGTGTCAGTTGGAGCTTGCAGGCTGAGCAGCAGGGAGGCTGCTACTGGTGGGGCTATCTTCTATTTACCATCTTCTACTTACTTACCTGAAACTTACCCTGTAACTAAGCTTCAATAAACCAACCTTATATTATACACCTCGGCTAATAGACTTCCATTTACAACAGTTCCATTGGTGCCCGATATGGTTTATTCCATCCATGCTTGCTCAAAGTAACTTTTCAAAACAACATCTCTACTTTTGAAGACCCTGCAGACCTTCGAAAATTTCTTCATACACACTCTACGACCACCATGGATACAGCTGGTCCTCCTTCCATAGCATGACTCTTATGTGAAAGTCTCTCTGATTTTTTGAAAGGCTCATGTAATGTTCATTCCAACCCTCATTAACCCGTTCGGTGCTGGCGTCGGCCAACGGCCGACGCAAGCACTACCTCCCTGGTGCTGCGCACGTCCGTTGGCCGACGCAGCCCCGCCCACTCTTTAATTCTCCCGCACTGCGGGAGAATTTGCGCTGCGGTTAAGGGGTTAATCATTTCCTTTGCAGGTTATGTTTTGGTAGTTATATCTCTTTATAATCACCCACCTTGTATTCTTTGTTCTTATCATTATTACAGATTGTCTGGACTCCCTATATATCTATTTCCATAACCTTGCCTCCTTTTTGATTTCCCGACGTGGTCCGTCTCCCCTGTCGGATGTGCCGTCTTTGTTGTCTGTCACCAGTCCTAGTTTTTTGTCTGTTTCCCCTTAAGGTATGTATTACAGTCGTCATTTTTTGTATGACATGTACTGTCTTTTCTTATTATTTCACTTATTCCGTCTCTTTTTTCCCTTCTCTTGTTCTCTTTCCTTTTCTTATTGTTCTCATTGGATATTTTATTCTATAATTTCTTTTCTCAATATTCTTCTTCTTTCTTTATATCAATGTTGATCGTGTGATTTTATATCTAATCCGTTTTCTTTACATTCAAAGTTGTTTCCGGAATGTGAAAGGTTTTATTAATCCTATAAAGAGGCAGAGAATACTATCTCATTTAGCCACATATAATCCTGACTTAGTTTTATTGCAAGAGACTCATTTGACAGAGACAGAGGCTTTGAAACTTAAAAGGCAGTGGGTGGGTTTAGTCTTAGTGTCTCCTACGACCACTAAGAAAAATGGGGTAATTATTCTAGTTCATAAACGTTTGAAATTCTCTCTTATATCTAAGGAAATTGATTTAGAAGGTAGATGGTTATTGTTGAATTTGACCGTTGCCACTAATCCACTTCCTGGTTCCCCGTGCTGCCATTGAGAGACGCCATTTTTGGTAGCGCGCTCTCTAGTTTTCCGGAAGCCGGGGCTATTTCAATGCACGCTGTGTAGACGCGCAGCGGACGCGTGCAGCGGGCGCGCCAAAGGCGCGCCTAAGGCTAGCCCGTCTGCGCCCGTCAGCGTCCCGGAAGCGGACAGCGCCAGCTACGCTGCGTGCCGGGCCCCAGGACAGGAGGTCAGATTATGCTACACTGGGGTTGCTTTACGGGCCCTTGATTCCCACACCTGTCTCTCTCAAGGTAATTGGGTTGTTCTTGTTGGCAGCAACAATGTGAGCACGACTTGTGGCCTTAAGCTGGGTCTGGGACTTGTTACCTCCGCCCAAGTCAGCACACCTTCTCATCGACCAACAAGGGCGCCCCCCCCCCATTGTTGCAGCTTTGATTAATGTTCGATCCCTTAGGAAACATCACACAGAGGTTTTTGATCTCCTTGACGACGGATCTTTAGACCTACTGTTCATTACGGAGTCCTGGCTCGATTCTACGTCAGACCCCGTCGTTACCCTTGCCACGCCTGAGGGATACAAGATTGTTAGAGCCGACCGCCCAGAAGGGAGGGGGGGGCGGTGTGGCTATTTTTTACAAGAACAAGTGGGATCTACGCAGGGGTGATGTTACCTTCTGAGGAGGCGGTGAGGCCCTCTATTTTAGTATTCGCTTCTCGGACCACTTTACTCTGGGAGGCTCCTTGATCTACAGGCCCCCTGGTCCGGTGGGACCTTTCTTACAGGCCTGTGAGGACGCCATAGCTCCCAGGGCGCTGAGATTCTCCCACTACGATGTCCTAGGGGATCTCAATATCCATCTTGATCAGGCTGAGGCTAAGGACTCGTGTGCTTTTCTGGATATTCCTCATTTGGTCCAATTGGACCAGCGGGTTAGTCTCCCTACCCATCAGGCTGGCCATATACTGGACCCAATTTGCGCCAACTTCCCCATTTTGATCAGAGACCCATGCCCGGTTTCTTGGTCTGACCACTTTGTGACATACTTCTCGTGGGAAGTGACGAATGCCGAGCCCTTAGCGCGTTCATTCCGCAAGCCTGCCTTTGGCAAAATTGCCCCATGTGCGTTCAACCAAGTCCTGGAAACCTCCAGACCCATCCTCTCGGGTGACCTTGAGGACCGACTTGATGGTTTTACCAACTGGGTCTCTAAGGCAGTTGACATACTCGCCCCACAGTGCTCTTCTAGGCTGTCGAGGGAATCTCCTTCTAAACCTTGGTTCAGCCCTGAGCTTAAAGCACTCAAACACGAATGTAAGATTCTTGAGCGAGCCTGGCGTCGCAGAGATTACTGCCCTGCAGCCAAGCTGAAGCTCAGAATCAAACAGAAAGTCTATTATGAGGCCATAACTCAGGCCAAAAGGCAATTCTATTCAAACCGTATTGACTCTGCTAAAAACGTTAAAGAAATTTTTGCGATTGTTCAGAGCTTTACGTCTCCTTCGGCTCAAGCTAGTGCGTCATCATCCTCAGTCACCTGGTGCGATACTCTCTCAAATTTCTTCTTGGATAAGATCCGCACTATTCAGGCGGCTTTCTCACCCGGTGACAATGGGATCGAGGCAACTGTTTTGCCTTCATTTGTTGGCGCCGAACATCTCTTGGATGCTTTTAAGCCGGTGGATTTGCCTGACTCTCTTAAAATCCTTAAGAGTTTAAAATCTGGCTCCCCCTCTGACTCTTGCCCTGCTAGACTGCTAGCAGCAGCAGCAGAGATGATTAAAGCAGAGGTGAACAGCATTATCAATCTGTCCCTCCAGACAGCCAGTGTCCCAGTGGCCTGGAAGCAGGCCAAGATTCTGCCACTTTAAAAAAAGCTGTCACTAGACCCTCTCATTCCAGGGAACTACAGGCCCATTTCCCTCTTACCTGGCCTGGCCAAGGTGTGTGAGAAGGTTGTCAACAAACAACTCACCGCGTTCGTTGAGAGGGAGGGCATTCTGCATCCGGCACAGTCAGGGTTCCGGGCTTCCCACAGCATCGAATTGGTCCTGGTGGAGGTCGTGGAGGCCATCCGGCAGTGTCTGGACGCCGGCGGGAGGGCAGCATTAATTTTGCTTGACCTCTCGGCGGCGTTCGACATGGTCCCGCACTCTCTTCTCCTTTCGCGACTTACCAGGATCGGTGTGTCGGGTACTGCCTGGAATTGGCTTAGGTCCTTCTTAGAAGGACGAGCCCAGCAGATTTGGATTCCTCCGTCCACCTCCTCTCTACAGTCTGTGACTACGGGAGTTCCCCAGGGGTCATCCCTTAGTCCCCTTCTCTTTAATATTTATGTGACACCTTTAGTCTATCTGGCCGAGAGCCTGGGGGCCAAGGTGATGGCCTACGCCGATGACACCCAACTGCTCTTTACTTGGGACGATAATGATGATTCAGTCTCCTCGGTTCACCACTGTCTCTCTTCCATTTTTAAATGGCTAGCGGCTGCGCAATTAAAGTGTAATGAGGAGAAGTCGGAGATTCTCCTCTTTGGAAAATTCCCTCCTAACTTCCGGGAATGTCTTTGGCCTCCTGAGTTCCCCTTGCCCACCTCTGTAGGGAAGCCTGCCAAGAATTTGGGGGTGTGGTTTGACGAGAGCCTCTCCTTCTCATTCCATATCAAGAAGCTGGCCGGCAACTGTTTTGGTCTCCTTAAGACTCTGAGGAAGTTCTTCCCTCTCCTTCCCCAGGCAGCGAGAGAAACGGTCACCTGTGCACTCATTCTGTCCCGGCTAGATTATGCCAATGCTCTTTACATTGGCATTCCGGGCTACCTGCTGAAAAAGCTCCAGGTGGTCCAAAATGCGGCAGCCAGACTTCTTTTGGGTATTTCCGCCAGGAACAGCGTGCGACATCACCTACACTTACTACACTGGCTTCCCGTGGCGGAACGGGTGAAGTACAAATCGTTGGTTCTGGCCCACCGCGCTCTTCATGGCCTCGGCCCATTCTATCTACAAAAACGGTTCTCCTTCTATGTTCCATCTAGACAGTTGCGCTCTATGTCCCTTCGCCTTGCTCAGGTCCCCCGATTCAAATACCAGAGGCTAGGAGGCAGCTCGTTGGCAAGAAGGCCGCTGTTGCTTGGAACGCACTGCCCCTTGCCTTACGCAACATCCAGGACCCAGCAGTATTTAAGAAAAACTTGAAAACACACCTTTTCACTTAAACAGACACCTTCACCCTTTCTGGCATCGTGCCGGGACACTCGTGAGTATCCGTGCGCGCTATATATCAAAATAACACAACATAACATAGTTAAGTTGCTCATTAACAATATTTCTCTAACAGTTTTTTATATTTATTGTCCAACTCAGCCGGATTATTCCTTTTGGCCTAATATCACAAAAAAAATGCATTCAACATAAAGACAAATTCTTTATTTTAGGAGGTGACTGTAACTAAGTTATTGACCCTTCAAAGTACAATATCTCAGACACACCTTGTGGATGCTTGGAGACTCTGTAACCCTGATAATACAGAATTCTCTTTTTCTCTCCCCCACATGGTACTCTGACCCGATTAGACTACATTTTTCTTTCTCCTGCTTTAACACAGAACCTTATTTCCTCATCAATTGAACCCATTGTCATTTCTGACCATGCCCCGGTTGTTGCTGATTTCGACTTGCTCCGCTCACACCCCAAATCTTCTAGATGGAGGTTTAATAATTCTCTCTTGCAGGATCCACTTTTCTCTTCTTTTTTTATTTACTTTACGGAGGAATTTTTTTCTTCAAATACGTCTCTAGATACTTCTTCTTCACTGCTTTGGGACACTTTTAAAGCTACAGCACGTGGCTTTATTATAGACTTTGTTTCCAGGAAAAAGAAACACTTACTTAATCATCAAAAAATTTTGATAGCCAATATCAAACGTTTAGAACACCAATTTTATACATCCTCATCTGAATCTGCCTTACAGGAGCTTGTTCGTGCGAAACTCGACTTCAATAAAACAACTACTGATAATGCCGCATCCGTTCTTCTCCGAACAAGTGCTCGGTATTATGGTGGACGTAATAAAGCTGGCAAGCTCCTCGGTAATTATCTTAAATCTCGGAAGGAACGTGTTTTAATAGATTCTATTTATTCATCAGATGGAAAACTCCTCTTTAAAGATCTGGACATTTTAAATGAATTCATGAAATTTTATAAAAATCTTTATACCCCAGAGTCCTCTTCACACCCCTCTTCTATCGATACATATCTTAAACACGTCGCACCCTCATCTCATGTAGACCTAGACTTTGCTCCTCTAGAATCTGATTTATCCACCCTGGAAATATCTCAATCTTTAAGTCTTCTTAAGAAAAATAAAACTCCAGGCCCAGATGGTTTTACTGTAGAATTTTATTTACACTTCTCAAATCTTCTTTTTCCAAAACTTTTACAGCTCTTTCAATATTTTCATACTACTGGTAAGGCACAGGGCACTTTTTTAGAAGCTACAATCTGCTTAATCCATAAAGATGGTCGTGATCCCAAACAGTGTAAAAATTACCGTCCTATTTCCCTAGTGAATGTGGACTATAAAATCTTTGCAAAATTGCTCGCGTTGCGTCTTGAACCTCTTTTACCGAAACTAATTGGTTTAGAGCAATGTGGTTTCTTTAAAGGTAGATTAACATCTGACAACTCTCGTTTATTATTTAATGTTTTGAATAAGGCCTCAACTCTTTCATATCCTCTAGGTGCAGTCTCCATTGATGCAGAAAAGGCTTTTGATAGAGTGAACTGGTCCTTTTTTATTTAAAGCTCTTCATTGGCATGGTTTTGATCCTAAATTAATTTCTCTGATCTCTCTGTTATATCCAGTTCCTAAAGCTTCTGTTGTAGTTAATGGTCTTGTCTCTCAATTTTTTAATTTACAGCGAGGATGCCCCCTTTCACCCCTCCTTCTTATTTTATCACTTGAACCCTTTTTTTCTCATATCCGCCAGAATACATCTATATCTGGCTTTATTTATGGTGATCAACATTTGAAGTTATCTGCTCTGCGGACGATATCTTACTCTTTATATCTCATCCCGAAACTTCTATCCCTCCTCTTTTGCAAGAAATTTCAGATTTTTCCCTTGTCTCGGGTTATAAAATTAATTCTGACGACTGAAATTCTCCCCATCACCAATTTTTGTTTTAAACAACATTTTGATGCCACTGGGTTCCGTTGGAACAGTTCTAAAATCAAATACTTAGGCATTTGGTTTAATAATTCCATATTAGATTCAGTTAGTATCAATATGAAGGAAGTGCTTGATCGTATTTCTAAACTTCTCTCCTCCTGGAACCCTCTCTTTCTCTCTTGGTGGGGACGTCTTGATTCTATTAAAATGATGATTACTCCTATTTTATTATATATTTTTTCTATGATTCCCATTCACATCCCGAACGTTTATTTAAAAAAAATTGATTCCCCTCTCTCAATTTTTATAAAAAATCTAGAATTTCTCTGCCACATCTTCGTAAACCTAAATCTGTGGGAGGAGTGAATTTCCCGATTTTCGATTGTACCACAAGGCCTTTTGTCTTCGACTAGCTTCTAAATGGCTTCTTACTGAAGTCTCCCTTTTACACCTTTGTGGGCCACAATTGAACGTTCCTTACTTGCACCTTTTTCTGTTAAGGAAGTCCTCGCCTTCACAACAAAGGTCAATGTTACCTCTCTTCCGTTGTTCAAACACACTTGTTCATTATTAAAACCTTACTATCAATTGGAAATTATCTCTAGGGATGATTTCCTTCAATCTCCCCTTTGGTACAATCGTCTCATTACCATTGATAATAGACCTCTTTTTGGAAATCCTGGAGACTTAAGGGAATTATCTGGGTTCAGGATATGTTTTATGGTTTATCTCCATGTTCCTTTCCTCAATTTCAGAACACCTTTAAATGCCCGCGCTCGTGCTGGCACACATTTTCAACCCTTATGGGAATAATCCTAGGCGTTTTTTATTCTCTCCCCTCTATTAAACCTACTCCCATAGTAGATCCATTACTCAGAGTATTAACTGTATTTCCAAAAGCTTCCTTGATCTATAAACATCTTCTTACCCCTGATGTTGTTCGCTCTAAATCTAAGATAGAAACTGCTTGGGAGACTGATCTGGGCTGTGATTGGAGCATAGATTTTTGGAACAAACTATGGGGTAGGTCTTTGAAGATTTCGAGATCTGCCTCCACTACTCAGTCCATGTTCTTTCTCTACCATAGATTATATTTTACACCCTCATCCATAGCTAATTTTACACATACTAATGATAAGGCTTGTTGGACCTGTCTTTCTCCTATGGCTGATTTGATGCACCTACTATTTTATTGTCCCGCTGTCTCTTCCTTTTGGAAGGATGTTTGGAAGCACCTTTCAGCTATTTTTAACCTGCATACTCCTTTATCAAATACTATTCTTTTTACAGGATGTACACTAGAGTCATTGGGATTGTCTTTACATGAAAAAAGTTTATTTGACTTGATGTTGGCCTTAGCCTTCCAGCAAATCTCACTTAACTGGAAATGCTCAACTAAACTTTCAGTGAAGTCCTGGTGGAACAATTTCTGTCATTATCATAGATTAGATATTGCATTTGCCTCCTCTGTCAAACCATATGTAAATAGGGATTTATTTTGGTCACCATTAACCAATTATTTAACTAAGATTTCAATTCATGTGTTACGTAATCGTTCTGAGAATTTTCAACCTCCATAAATCATTATAGTCTCTGCTTTCTCCCCTACATTACTTTTCCCTTTTCCTTTCATTATTGGATTGCATTTCTGATGTTTTAAGTATTTGCTTACTTCTTTAATAGGTTTATAATTTTTACTCACTATCTTCAATTATAGAATTGTATTATATTCCCTTTTCTTTTTTCCTTTTTTCCTCCCTCCCCTTTCTTCCTATGTTATTGATAAAATGAAAACAGCTTTCTACTCTGCTTTATTGCCTGTTTCTCCATTTCTATTATATTACAGATATATTGTTTTTCATGGCCTATTTCTTATGTAACTGTTATTTACTTAATAAAGCTTATTAAAAAGAAAAAAAACACACCCCACCCTATTCCGGACCCCACTGTTCACCATTCTAAATTGTATTCACTGTTTTGCTGACAGCACAGACAAAATGAACCTCCTGCTTGCTGTTCAGTTCATGCATATTAACCAGACGCCACTTGATCTAATTGTCTGGGGTTCTGAAGGGTACGGTAATTCAATGCAGCACATTGTGCAGTTGGGATGTTTTCATTAAACGTTTTTGGATGAGAAAAGAAAAAAAAAAAGAAGAACTGGACTATTATAAATTATGACATATGCAAAAAAGGGGGGACTGGGGCTTCGACCAGGTCCAGCATACGTCCCCCTTGGTCAGAATGATAGAGACAAAAGTAAGCAGCCCCAGCAGAGCCACCACTGTGATCACACTGGACATACTCGAGCTGCACCAAGTCAATGCACATTTAATTTTGAAGATACAATTGTACAGCAATAATCTGCCTCTCCCAAAAAAAACAAAATAACTGAGCATCTGCTCCTCTGAACTCTAAACTACATGTGGACCTATCGAAACTAAGATCATACAGTGGAAATGGACTAGAAGCTACTAAGCATTCAATTAGTCCTGTTACAGAACTAAAACACCAGTGTAGGGAGGGGTGTCAATCGCAGTAAAGAACAACCTAGCCTTACGGGTTTCCTTACTCTGTAAAGGGCATGGAGATTACATTTTCCTCTAAACTCAGACCCAGCAATTGGAAAATCACGACTCGAAACAACAAATAATGATCCTCGGCTGCATCTACCTACACCCTTCTAAAATCAAGCGAGAGGCAACCTTGAGCAAACTGCTCCCTGCCCTGAGAGACCTTCTCTCTCACTTTCCTAACGACATGTGGCTAATAATGGGAGATTTTAATGCAAACTTAATGGAGACAGGCTTGGATTCCTCTTCCCTAACTTTATTGGGCGATCAAATGTGGGCCATTCCGGACATAAGGCATCAGTACCAACGGAAGGATCGTCGAAGCACAATGGTGGCAGCTTACCTAAACCAACTAGGCCTCCGTATTCTAAACGGAAGACTTGACTCAGACTTGCCTGCCGCTTACACGCACGTATCTTTCTCTAGAATGGCCACTCTGGACTACATTTAGATCTCGGTCGACCATTTCCATCTAGTGCAGGAATTCGTGGTAACTCCCTCACTGGAAAGCGATCATGCCATTATCATGTGCAAAGTGTCATTCTCGCAGTGCCTACGTCCAGAAACTCATCTGATTGGGCAAGAAGTCAACTTGGAACCTGTAAGAAAAGTATGGTGGGCCTTGGACCATCAGGACATAATCGAAGAGAAGGTAGACCATTTTCTAGACAAATTGAATCGAGCTCAATGATCAACTGACTGTAACATCGTGGGAAATGGTAGTGGTTGACCTTAGAGAAAATTTAGCCACAAATATAACGAAAAGGCCACACAAACCCACTTCAAAAACCCTCCACCTTACTGAGCACAAGCAAACTATAGCGAACATCAAACGCAAAATAAACAACTTATTGCGTAGCCGCGCCTACAATGACACTGAACGCAAATCTCTTCAAGAGAAGATATCAATCACTTGAAAAGAGTACAGGACAGCAAGATTCACCTGCCAGAGGATGAAAGAAGAACACCTCTGGGCAATCGCTCACGAAATAATAAAATCAAAGGACCAAAGGAGATTCTGGAGCTGGGTAAACAAGGGTGCCAGACCTGCCCAACCATCAACCATAACAAATATTTCTCCAGCCAAATGGGAGGCTCACATCGAAGCACTCTACGTAGAGCCCATTAGTAACAACTGGCCTAGCCATCACAGCTCTAGCCATATCAACTCTCTCATTGGACCGGAGACCACCATCAAGATCACACCAACCCAAGTCGCACTTATTATTAAAAAAATGCGACCTGGAGTGGCGCCCGGCCCAAATGGCATACCAACAAAGGTGTACAAGGCATCTACGCACAAGTGGGCTGTACTTTTGGCCACCCTATTTGAGGCAAGCAGAATGGGCGGGCCTATTCCTGACTCCTGGCGAGGCTCTCTCCTCGTCCCTATCGACAAAAAAGTTACCCGGTCCAGCCCCGATAACTACCGGATGATCGCCCTCCTTGATGTTGAAGGGAAGGCCTACGCAAGCGCTCTACTTCAAGAACTGACTACCTGGGTGGAAGACCGCAAACTGATACCCTTTACTCAAACCGGCTTCCAAAAGGGCTGCCACATTGAAGACAATTTGATCTGTCTAGCCCACATGATTGAGGGCACACTCGCGGCAAAAGGAAAATCGCTATATCTGGGGTTCATCGATTTCCGAAAAGCTTTTGACAGCGTTGTTCGTCCCAGACTATGGGAAAAATTAAAGAACTGGGGCATTCCGCAATCCCTATTGAACGCTCTCATCGCCCTGTATACTGACACCTGGGTAAAAATAAGAGTTTCTTCTGGATGGTCAACAACCAATAAAATCATGACCAACAGACGCTTAAAGCAAGGATGCATATTGGCCCCACTACTCTTTAATCTGTACCTAGCAGACCTCCCTGAGTGGCTTGCTCTCTCTCGAGCATTCCCGCCCAGAATAGCATCTACTAAAATTCAATCAATGCAATATGCAGACGATATGATTCTCCTCGATCAAACCCAGGTGGGCCTTCAGAGGCTCTTTGACTCATTGGCCTCGTACTGCAAAACAACCGCTTTTGAGATCAACATCGCCAAAACTAAGGTGATGATGGTATCGAGACAATGAGCAAGAAAGCGCTTCTGGTATATCGAAGGAAAATCAATAGAGGTAGTGGCCACATACAAGTACCTGGGAGTCAGGATAGATCATAGAGAAAGACAGGCTCCGCAAATAGCTGCAATGCAAGGAGTGGCTCGTTACCTGGAGGGGACCTTTTTAAGAACCAAGAAAGTCCTTCATTCTCCCGATTTCTCGCTGCTAAATCGAGTGATAGGTGCCAAACTTCTACCGACCTTAGCCTTTGGCGCACTAATCTTCAAAGACAAAATGTTCACTTAGTTAGACAGAGCGCAATCAGCCTGTTTTCGCAGTGTTTCATCTACCCAACTCGACCTCTCACGCCCAAATCCGCATGGAGTTTAGCCTGCCATCCCAACATTGGATCATGAAAGCAAGATTTATTGCCTACTGCTTAAAAATTAAAAAGGCCCGTGACCTCACACTAAAGAGTCTCATCTGGTCCCTGCTAAATAACCCCAGAATCATTTGGAGTCAATTTTTAACACACTGCTTGGATGCACTAGAAGCCCACGAAATATGGTCCAGCTCGCTACCTACAGGTGTGGCCGCAAAAGTACTGACCAAACAAGCAAAGATCTTGTCAGTGGAACACGAGGCACTTGCCGTGAAATATCTCTCTCATGGTAGCTGGGCGTCAAAACTCTATGCTCGTGCAAACCCCACCACATTATTTGTCATCCACCATGAAGCCATCAGTGAAACATCATTTAATGAGACTACGTTTTGGCCTAATCCCCCTGATGGCGTATAAGTATGGACAGAGGTATAAGGAAGATACGCCCTCTCAATGCCGCTTCTGCAGCAACGGGGAAGAATCCTTAATTCACGTTTTATGCATTTGTAGGACCTTGCGCACCTTGCAAATTTTTGGGCTGCGTCCAATCTGGCGCATCCTCAATGTGAGGACATGCCAAGAGGCCCTAGAGGAGTGCATGAAGGGTGACTCTGCTCAGATGGCCGCCCGTTTTGTAAAAAACATGTCTGAAATCAAATCAATTTTACACGTAGACGATCGCTATGAATTTTAACCAGGCCTGAACTTTCTTCTAATATGAAATCCTTTTTTACTGAGAATGGAAATTGTTTTAAACATCTTTTTTGGAACAATTGCAATGATTTTAATTAATTGTGCAATACAATTTATCTGTATCTGCGTAGCAAAAACATCAGAGCTAAACCCCACGCACCAAAGCTAAAGCCCAAGCTGATAAGGAATAAGCAACAGACTCGCAACAAAGGACTCAAGTTTTTCTGAGTCTGGTAGCTGAGCTTCCGGTCCGCCAGACCAATCGATATTTATTACAAACTGAAAACCTACAAAAGTTTACAGAATTCTATAAAGGTGCAGATAGGCGTAGTAAGAGGTATGATTTATTCTTCTATGACAGCAGGAGTGAAAACCACCTTCTCAACACTAAGATAAAACACCAACTGTCCTGCTCTCCGTTGTTCTCGAATCTCCTCCCCCACAACATTCTGTGCATCCCTCTGGTGCATGCGGCTAATGACACCAGAAGAACGCAAAGAATGCAACCCATCAAAATCCAAGTATTTAAGTGACACAAGTACTGGAGCATAGTGAAACACACAGATTTAATCAACCTGGTAATTAGGACTTGGTAACAAGTGGATCTTACAAAGCATAAAGGCATTGTGCATCCTGCCAACAGGATTGCTCAACTTTCACCAACTTTGTCCAGACGGGCACCCCCCTCTACAACTTCCTCATTATACCTACACCCTACTACCAATCCTCGTTCCAGTAACCCTGCTCCTTCAAACCCGCTAGACCATATTACCTCATCCTCCCATCACACTGGCCCTGCCTTCCCTCTTCTCCCTCACTTCTTCTCCACCCTCCTTCCCCTTCTCAGCTAGCACACTCTGCTATCCATTGCCTCTCCTACGCCATAAGCCCTCCAGGATGTTTGCCCACTGTTATGATGTGAATACATCATCCTGACTCTTCATTCATTTATATATGTTCTATGTATGACATTCCATGTTAGATTGTGAGGTGGAGGAAGTTCCAGGGTCAGCAGTTGCTGCCTGTACCTTGAGGAGGACCGACTGTTGTGCTACCAATAAAGCTCTTTGGAATATCCTCATCTGAGCAATGTGGAGCAGTACTTTTATCCAGTACACCCACCGTAGCCCAAAACCTACGGTCTTGCTCATTAACCAATACACTTAATGTAACCTATGCTCCCCCTCAAAACAAAACACCTTCTGACAATAATACTCTACATCCTTGAACACAAACCAAAAACAACCTGATTTACTAATACCCTCTTTGACGCATCACTTCCTACCACACCATTACGCCCTGACACACTTGCACGCTGCTCTGCTCATCCTCATCCCTCCACAGACTCTCCCCATTTCTAAACTATCATCTTCTCAACTTATCACTTTAATATGCTACAACGAGTCTGAAAAACCTCTCTCTAGAGACATCCCATCGAGTTTTTTGAATCATGCTACCTGCTGGTATGACAGAGACCAGGCTCAATGACATGCTCTCTCGGTCTCCTAACGTCACCCTTTTCCCAATCCTATCCTATCTTTCACACCATCCCTTCCACAATTTCCAGTACAACTCTCTATACTGTCAATCATCTCTGTACTTAAACCCCACTATAGCCTCTCCCTAGTTATCTCCATTGACAGACTGCTGATTCACAAACCTTCACTTAAAGCTGCTACTTGAGCTCCTTGAATGACTAGTGGGACTGACTATTACTTCTTGCACACACCCTGTACAGTCACACTGGCTATAACAACAGCAACAAGATTGTGTACAAGGGCAATAACCAAACAATTACCAGACCAATTTTCAAAACAAACAACATCTTTTATTGCGAGACAAATTACAAATATATCGGCTTCCATACCTTCCAGCGCAATGCCAGAGCAAAGACTAAAACAGCAAGATGATCACTGGTCACTCACACCCTAGCCAACAATAACCTTCTAATCCTATCAGCCACCTAGACAAGAGGGATCAATATTATTAGCTCTGCTGTCATATTAACCAAATGACTAATCAGAGCCATCACTACAGCAACTTACTAACAACTGTCATTATACCCACAATTAACCACTATCGACCAGTGGGATTACATGAGGAGCCACTGGTGGAACTTCATCTTTGACTCCAGAACCAGAGTCCTGCAAAACTCCTCTCCAGGTTCCGGGCAGACATCCTGCTTCAAGCAATGTAGTATGTGTTGAAAATTTAACCTCCAAGATTCTTCAAGCCCCAGACATACCTAACTCATGTGAACCCAGTTTCCAACACTATTACCTTTACTTCTTGAGTACTGGTCAGAAATACTGTGATTAATCTTAGGCTTTATAACAAGCTAGTGCTACTCAATCAGGTATAGCTTGCTTTCAGTGGCACAGTGTGCACAGGACCCACATCTGGACATACCCATCACTGGAACAAAGCTATACCCAACTGATAAGCCCTAATAAGGGCAAAACCAGTCTTGGGTTGCTTGCGTTTCGGTTTAGGGACAGCCTGGCAAATCAGGTTCCCATATGAGCAGGATCAAGGCTCATTTTACACTGGGTCTAAACTGAGGTGGCATGGAATGCAAAATAACGAGGGACCGGGATGCAGCCCGGGTAATTTCCAGTGGCTGAGATTAATTCAAGCATTCCATCCATCACTTTTTGTATACTTCAGTGTGATGCCTGATGTGGGATGGGTATGCCCAGCGTGTAACCTCATGCACTCTGTGCCACTGAAACCAACTATACCAGAATGAGGAGCCCTAATAAGGATGAAACCTAGATTAGAGTTGCTTGTTTTCAGGTTCAGGGAGGACCTGGCCTGGCAGTTCGGGCTGGACTGTTCCTATTGGAGGAGAGTGAAGACTGATTTGCATATGGCTGGGTCCAAACTGATGTGGCATGTTGTACAAAATAACGATGGACTGGGATGCGGCACTGAGTAATTACCAGTGGCTGAGATTAATTCAGGCATTCTGTCCATCACTTTTTTTCTATACTTCAGTGTTTACTCTTAAAAGCAGGTAGTGGCAGCTTCCAACTACAAACCTTGCTAAATAGCACTAAACCCATAACACAATCTACAAAGCGTTGCATGCTCTTAATAATGATAAAAGAACCCAATCAACTAATCCAAGCTTTAAAGATAGCAGGATCCCACACAGGCCCTTGCCCTCTGAGCATATATAAAAGCTTTGTTCAAGAAAGCCCGGCAGCCATACTGGCCAGAGTGATCCTTAACTTTTTTCTATCAACTGGAGAGTTTACAAGCAATCCGAAAGCATCTTACATTAAACCCAAACTAAAGAAGCAGGGACATGATCAGTCAGAGCCAGCAAAGTATAATCCAATACCTAACTGACCATTTCTAGGTAAACTCATTGAAAAGGCAGCCTTTTCTCCGATCTTCAGCTTCAATGAACAAAATAAAGTCATTCGGGCAAACAGGATTTAAAACTGGAAAGAAATATGGAATCGGTATTAATCTCTGTATGGGATGACCTCAAGAACACTATAGCTTCAAACAAAGTCAGGGCACAACTCCTACTTGTCCTGTCATCAGAATTAAACACTGTAGCCTAGCAACTGTTGATACAAAGAGTAATCAACACCAGAAATCTGGGCACTTCCTCAACTGGATAAAATCCTTTGTCACTGGTAGAGCCCAAACAAAGTCATATTTACATTGTTCTGCTCGCCCCCATTCACCTCTCAGATAGGTGTCCCCAAGGATCAAAAAATCACCCCACTTCTGTATATGTATACCCATCTCCACTTCCTTAACTTATCAGCTCCTTCAACTAAGTCGATGATACCCACATCAACTCTGAACTAGAAAAACCTTCCGACCTTAAGACTTCTTGCCTCAGTATACTCCTCTCTGCAACAGACCAGTCTATGCTAAAGAACCATCTTAAAATTGACTCAACAAAAATGGAAATTCTCTCCTGTGGTACCCAACAGAATTACAACCCATATTTGCATGGCCTCTGGAACTGGGAATTACAACAAACACATCAAAGGTGGTGAAGAACCTTGATGCAATCATGGCCTCCAACCTCTCACTCCAAACTTATGTTAATGAAGTTACCGGAGATGCCTTCTTTACAATTAGAACATTAAGGGCCTGATTATGAGTATAGGTGCTATTTATCGCACCTGATAAATAAAGATACCACAAGGTATGTTACTCATCCAGTGCAATATATAGCACCTATTATGAGTAACGAGGGAATAACATGCAGATTATGATTTATAGAAAAAAGAATGGCAGTGGTTACAAGAACAGGTCAGCACCTCCGTCTCTGTCTTATCCCAGTATTGTAGCAGTACTAAATTTATAGGTGTGCTCAATGTAGAACACCGTGCCATCCATCGGTGTCCGTCCTATATACAGAAAGGAATACTCTTTCCCATATATAATACAAACAAATATCAATTACAGAGCACAACCAATGGCATGTCTTATTATCTGACTTAGTAGTCAGAATGGTTTTAATAAACCCAAATGAAGATACAGTACAGGTAAAAGAAAAAACAACAAATGTCAATAGCAATTTAGTAGACAAATGGAAGATCCATTGGAGTCTTGATGTAGATGACTCAAGGTACAAGATGGATGAGCAGACAGCCGACACGTGTTTCGTCGTATAAGTACGACTTTTTCAAGGCTCGCAATTGTTTTAACAACAGTCGCTCGAAATATTCTTCTGCTACTAGACCCCGTACAGTTTTCAGGGGAACTCAAGTGAACTAAAAACAATCACAACGACGCCAAGCGATCCTCTTAACGTTACGAAGTATCCAAAGTAAAATATTCAGGATAGGCAAGGTCCCATGTTCTGGTGCGCTGCGAATAAGAGTTCAAATTGTGGTCAGGGTATCAAATGGTGAACACCAGAAATGGTGTTAACAAGCATTAAGGCGATAGTGAGAGACCCGAACACCTTCATCCTACTCCGCGCGTCGTGTTCTCCAAATTACGAGCCTTCAATTTATACTCAAATCCAACACGAATATACGCACTTCTACATCACATCAGATGTTTGCCCTGAACTGCAGTGGACGTCTTAATGCTTGTTGTGAGAAGTTGGCCTGGTATATGCTGTTCACTAATTAAAGTGGACACCTTGCACCAGAACAATTCGACTCTTATGGTAGATAGGTTTAAGACAACCTTTATAGAAAGCTATCCTAGTGGTAGCTGTGGAGACAGCCTTCAGGCTAAGTCTTGAAGGAATGTAAAGCAGCTTGTTTTACCACACAATCTCTTGAATCACCAAATGAAAAGACACCACACAGGTATATATATCAAATATATATGTATTTATTAATAAACACTCTCTACTAATCTCTTTATGAGATTAGAAGTCAGGAACATATGTACAAGTCAAATGTTATCAAAATAAGTTTAGCACAATCGAATATCACAATCTTAGTTTGACTAGACCTAGGTCTAGGGCATCTAGAATCGAGGGACCCCCAAGAACCACCCCAGGTAGTTGTAGGAGACCCACAGGGGACGGACGCGGTGTCCTGGCACCGGTGCGAGTCCTGTACGAGTCTATGCGCACAGACGCGATTGAGATTTCAATGTTAAAGGTCCCTTGCGTGTTCGAGGCGAACACACCGATCGGTCCTTGTACGAGTCGAAGGACGCGGTTACAGATAGAGTTGCAAGGGAGATGGACGCGCTGTGTCTAACACAGACGCGAACCTTGTGCGAGTCAGTGCAATGGAGGTCTCGATGTTACAGGCCCCTTGTGCGTTCGAGGCGAACACCGATCGGACTCAGTACGAGTCGAAGGACACAGTTCTAGATAGTGTTACAAAGGAGATGGACGCGGTGTGTCTAACACAGACGCGAACCCTGTACGAGTCAGCGCAATTGTCGCACTTAGAAAATAAGAGTTTTAGGGCACTTCTAGGGAAGCTACAAGCAAGTCACTTACAGGGTAAGTAGTTCTAGGGCCCACACCCACAGGAGCACCGTAGTGCTGAAGTTACCTCACCCAGGGGAGCCGGGTGCATAGGTGTTCTTTGGTGTCGGGTCGCGGCGTCGTTTTCAATGGGAGCCAGTGAAGACTTGCTGCTTGCTGCGACAGGAGAAGTGTCCGGAGGAATCCAAGCCTGGATTCAGAAGATGGAAGACCTGAAAGCAGAGGGGACAGTGTTCAAAGTCACTTGGCAGTGACTTGGGGCAAGGAAGATGGATGCCCACCGTCGTCGCAAGATTCAGGTCGTTCGCGTGTGCCTTGACTCTTCAGCCACAAGGTCCAGGAGGCGTCGACGATGACCAGGAGCTGGATTCGGCGTGTCCCACGATGTGTGCAGCTTACTGCGGTGTCGGCGACTCGATTGGAGCCAACAAGCCTTGGTAACAGCAAGTCTCGGGGAAAGTGTGAAGAGGCAATGGCGCAGACCAGCAAGGTCTGTGGGACTCACCCAGCGAGGGTAAGTCAGGGCAGGCCTGGAGCAACCAGGGGAGCCCTTTGGTGTCTTTAGAAAGTCTTCTGGGGACCCACAAGCCGGCTGGCAAGAGATCACGAAGATGCCTCGGGAGGATTCGCTCAACAGGGGCCCACGGTCACTCGGGACGTGGTAGGCCTCTGATCTTCGGAGGGATTCCTGCTGGAGGCTAGGACCACACGTGGTCCAAAGCACAAGTTCGTGGAACGTTGTGAAGGGGTTGCACTCGACAATAGTGCACGGTACCCAGGGGTCGCGGTTCCTCGTCACTCTTGGGGTCCACTGGCCTCAGCTTCGCTGGGGACTCACGATGGCCTTTGAGAAGTCAGGAAATCCACTTCTTGGGCTGCAGGGACTTCGGACTCCGGCGGGAGCGGCGTAGTTTGCGACCGTCGTTTGTAGTTTTTGGTGCCTGCCAAGCAGGGAGTCACTCCTTGACTCCAAGGGAGATTCTTCAGTCTTCCAAAGGTAGTGGAACGTCGAAGGTCCGGGATTCTTCTTCAGAGCGTCGTCCAGGAAATCTAGGTTGCAATGCACAGGTTCCCCCTCTTATACTAAAAGAAAGGGAGGGACTAGCTCTATGACCCTACCTATGGGAGGGTCAGGGGAGTGGGTAGCTACACCCACTTCCCTTTGTCCAGTTTCGCGCCAGAGCAGGGGCAGGTAGCCCCTGAGCCGGTTTGAACTGGGGTATGCACAGAGGAGCCTTCTGCTCCCCCAGTGCAGGACTTCAAAGCACTCTAAGAGTGCACCCACCCAGCCCCAATACACTAAACCCTGTCTGGAAGGTGGTCACACCCCCTTGGGACAGGATATCTATTGTTGGGCTTCCTCCTCTGCGAGTGTTGGTCATCAGCAGGAGGGCAGCCCAGTGTCTGTGACTGGTGGCATCCATTTTGTGATGCCAGGGCTCTGCAGGATTCTACCGCGTTTCCACAGTAGGTACATGTCTTTCCCTCTAGAAGAGTGGAATGCTACCCCCGCTGCCAGGACTGGCGGGGGGTAGTATTCCAAGATGTTTGACACCAAACACGACATGTTTCGATGCAGCCATTCCAAAGTTAGCATTCTACCGCGAGGATATAATGCACTTAAAAGTATATGGTTTAACCGCATCCACAAACAGCCCCAGAGAATGGACTCTGAGAGCTGCAGAGGGGCCCTGCTCAGGCAGAGGCACCCCCTCACATGGAAACTAAGCACCCTGCCCTCAGGATTGATAGGGCCTGCTTTAGGGGTGACTGATAAGTCTCAATGTGTGTGCAGGAGAGATATAGGGGACCTATATCTCAGTGAGGAGTGCTAGCACTTCCTCACCCAGGCTGCAGTAGCAGGCCTGTGGTGTCAGATTTAGTCTGCTTACCAGGGGTGGCATAATACATGCTTCAGCCCCTGGTAGGCCTGTGAAGTACCTATGCCCTTGGTACCTAAGGTACCATATACTAGGGACTCATAAGGTACCACAGTATCCAATCACTAGTGCACCTAGAGTGCACTCCAAATCGTTTAGAGAGAACAGAGAGGCTGGGGCCCTGATTAGCAGGGTCCCAGCCAGACTATAGCCAGAAACCAGTGTAAACATCAGAAAAAAAGTGGGGGCAACATAAGAGGCAGATCCTACTCTCCTACACTTGTTAACACCATTTCTGGTGTTCACCATTTGATACCCTGACCACAATTTGAACTCTTATTCGCAGCGCACCAGAACATGGGACCTTGCCTATCCTGAATATTTTACTTTGGATACTTCGTAACGTTAAGAGGATCGCTTGGCGTCGTTGTGATTGTTTTTAGTTCACTTGAGTTCCCCTGAAAACTGTACGGGGTCTAGTAGCAGAAGAATATTTCGAGCGACTGTTGTTAAAACAATTGCGAGCCTTGAAAAAGTCGTACTTATACGACGAAACACGTGTCGGCTGTCTGCTCATCCATCTTGTACCTTGAGTCATCTACATCAAGACTCCAATGGATCTTCCATTTGTCTACTAAATTGCTATTGACATTTGTTGTTTTTTCTTTTACCTGTACTGTATCTTCATTTGGGTTTATTAAAACCATTCTGACTACTAAGTCAGATAATAAGACATAACATGCAGATTATGTTTAACGCACCAAAATCTGCATGATACAGTAAATACAATATGCTTTTTCCCTGTTAAATTTTGGCATGTTTGACCTGCTGAAATTTAACGAAGGTTGAGGTATTTAACACAACTGATAATCAGATATGTTAAATACCTTCCAAATCATAATTCCAACCTATGCGCAAACAGCAGTTTAAGCACAGGTCGCAATACACCTCAAGACCTGGCTCTTCAGCTGACCCCAGCACTCAAAGGAGCCGCCCCCCTCCCCCCCAGCACCTTGAGACCCTCAAGGGTGAGTAGTTGCGCCTTACCAACCCTGATTGATTGATTGAATACACCGACAGACACTTAATCAGGCTCTAATAACTTAAGTTCCATGATCTAGGACTAAGGATTTTGGACTTAGTACTCAGACATCAATAGTCCTAGTGTTATCATGTCTTGACCGTGCAAAACCAAACACAGCAATTACCCATGAGGTGTCTAGCTTGAAGCAGCAGAGAAGCAACCATTACACAACCAGCCATATTATGTCCTCCAATAAGTCCACCCAGAAATGATGGATAGCAACCAACAGGAATGGGCTGGGTGTACTGGTTTGTCTCTCCATTCGCTGAGCTGCGTAAGGACAAACCAAGGTGATAGGGAGAGCAGCCAAATGGGTGGAGGAGGGAAGGCGTGAGGTTAAGCGAGTGAGACACTTGGGGCTGACATGGGAAAAACTAACACAAGCCTTAACAAATATTATAGCTTGAGGCCACGGCGTTGTTTTAAAAATCCTGAAAATGATCACTCTGCCAAGCAGCCTACACACTATCCAGAATCTTAAGATGGGAGTTGTGAAGCAGCCCATACCCAAAGAACGGGACCGAGGTCACGGCCTCATCGGACTGGACTCCAACTTCCTCCTTTTCTGCTGCATTTATATGAAAATCCCCAGTGCCCAGAAGAAACTTAGGGACACCACACAGCACCATATAAAACTGGAGGAATCATTGAGCGATGAAGCACCGAGCCCTGGACCGAGTAAACAGTGAACAATGGATGGCGACGGAGCAGCGGGCCCTCAGTGCAAGAGGCTGGAAGACGCATGCAGCACTCACCTGCGACATCTGCGGCCGAAGGTTGATCTCCTTTAGGTTGACGGCATGGGGCTGCAGGTTGTTGAGTAGTTGGCACAGGAGAACCCCATCACGCAGGGCTTGTGCTAGGTCGCAGACCTGAGCCGTGTCCCACATCACCCGGTGATTGGGCGGCAGCACCCGGCACTGGATGAGCCAGCGGGCACATTGCCGCCACAGTTCCATGTCCAAGGAAGTCGTGGGCCCAGGTCACTATCACACCTCTAGGGGGCGCTGATAGACCCCCGACACTGAATTACCCACAGAGTCACTGGATGCACCAAGTAATTAAAATGCCTCCAGGAGATGCTGGTAGACCCAGGTTCCTTAAAATCCTCTAGGGATCCAAGTGCCTCAAAAATCCTCAAGAGGGTCCAGGAGGTCCAAGCCAATGAAACTCCTTCATGAGGTGCAGGAGTCCTTGTCGCTGAACTTCTGGAGATGCAGGGGGTCCAGGTGACCAACACGACTAAAGGAGGTGGGGCAGGTCACTGAAGTTCCTCCAGGAGGCGCTTTAGTTCCAGAGCAGTGGATGTCCTCAAGATGTCCAAGTCAGGCACTGACAGCCCTCCCGATAATAGTGGAATGTCCGAGCACAGTCTCTGCCTCTTCTCTCGCCCTCAGTCGCCTCTTGCCTGCTGTATCTAACAGCTCTGAACTCTTCGCCTCACGTCATCCTCTTTCACTTCCTCTTCAGTGTCTCTCCGTTTCCTTGCATCCTTCCCTCTCAGCCCCTCTTTATTGCAATGGGTTTTATCTTCTTTTCTCACCTGTCTCCATGTTTCGTCTCCACCCCGTACCTTTTCTCCTCGCTTAGCTCTCCGCTGTTTTCTTTATTGTCCGGCCTGTACCCTGGCTTTCAGTGCCCTCCACCTCACTGTACCCGCTGCCTCGCGGCGCCTCCCCGTCCCCTCCTCTCACACTGCGCCCTCTCCGCGCCTCCTCTCTCACTTCCTCCTCTCGCGCGCCTGTTGGTAAGAGTAAGAAATGAGCGAGTTCCCCTTCTATAACTGTCACAGAAACCACAGCGGCTGTAGGAGGGAGCGGCGGAGGAGGAAGTAACCAGCCGCGGCCCGGGGTTTGACACGGAGGGAAACGAGAAGAGGCCTCGCGGCGCTCTTGTGCGTCGAGATAGAGATGTTACTGAAGCAGGGCGTGGTGTTTAAGCCGAGGCGAACACTGACACGCAGAGCATACATACTAACATTTTAGAGGGTGGGAGACTTAAAAAAACGGGGGGGATGTGTTTTCCCCTTTTACTTTTACTAAAGCACAGGCGATTTCAGGCGGGAGACAGCTAAAATAAAGCCATTTTTGGATTTTAAAAAAATCGGGAATCTCCCGCGCGAGTCGGGTCTGTTCGCATGTATGCACATAGGCACACTGACTGTAGCAAATACAGATGCACAGTACACCCACAGAGGCACACAGGAAGCCTGATGCAAACATCGGCCCACAGAGACACCTAGCATACTCATACAGCCAAGGCACTCTGGCACACTTGCGCACCCTATGGCAAAAAAGACGACCAGCACACCGAGGTAGTGTCCAGATGCAGAAAGCAGCCCACAAAGGCAATGCAGCTCTGTGGTACGCAGATGCAAACAGAGGCGCTTAGAATACCCATAAAGCCAATGCAACTTTAGGTTACGCGGAGGCACCCAGATGCAACCAGGGGACCCCAGAGGCACCTAGCTGCAGAGATGTAAACAGAGGCCACAGTACAACCCAAATTTACGCAGTGGCGAGCAGGGGTAGCTAGCAAACTTACAGATGGACACTGTGGCACACAGAGGCACTTACAAGTGTTCTATAGCACTTAGAGGCATTCAAATACAGAGGCACGCAGCAGGCTACTGAAGCATAGAAAAGTGGCCAGCTCACCTGCAGAGGCACTTAGCTTCTTGCACAGCCCCCAAAAACCCAGAAGCAGCAGTTCATAGTGGCACTACATCACACCCAAACATTGCACTACAGTGAGACATACAGATAGTCCCAGCACACCCACAGAAGTTCTATGTTCTAAGTACTTGATATCGGGCGCGATTCATCTCCGTAGGGATATCTCGGGGCTGCACAAGACAAGACAAGAGAAACTCTAGAACAGCCATGTTTTCAGCAATTTTTTAAATTGTTGGAATTGGAACAGGAACGGATATGTAGAGGTAGGGTGTTCCAATGAAAAGGCGCTAGATAGGAAAAAGCCCTGCCCCCAAATTTAATGGTACGTATGCTGGTGATCTGTAACAAAGCATTATTAGAAGATCTTAGCTGTCTGGTGGGCCTATAAATCTTTAATTTTTGTTGTAAGTACATGGGCCAGTCCTGATACAAGGCCTTGTGGGTTGGGCAACACAGTTTAAAAATTGCACGTTTCTTTATTGGCAACCGATGCAGAGTTTTAAGGAAAGGAGCTGAGGGGGACTGGGCTGGCATATTGCATATTAATCTGGCAGTGGTATTTTGCGCCACCTGCAGTTTGGCCACCAACGAAGTATTAGCGGCCGCCAAGAATGCATTGCCGTAATCCAGGCAATTTATAATCAGCGCCTGGACTAACGTTTTCCTGGTGATGGAAGGCAGCCGAGGGATAACTTTTTTTTTTTTTAGCAATTTCATTGTGGCAAAGCACATGCCACATGTTGTGTTGACCTGCTCGCTCATAGATAACTCTCAGTCAATTTTTACTCCTAAAATCTTCACTACCTGCTTAGGAAGGGGAGTAGTACCGAGATCGGAGGGCCACCAATCAGGTGACCACAATTCCTGTGCTTTTCCAAACAGCACGCTCTTGGATTTGTCGCTATTTAACTGGAGACAATTCGAAGTAATCCAGTTAGCGATTTCTCTCATACAATGATTGAATCACTGCTGCGTCTGGTTTGACTCTGGTCCGAAGGAAATAAGCAATGTGGTATATAAAGGCACACACTAGCAGACACATGCACTCACTGGCACATTGATTACCTTGTCCCCACAAAGGCACTCACTGAAAGGTCAAGGTTACTATTCTAACTCCAGTCCTAGAATATTTGGGGAAAGAGCAACTTTCCCCCAAATATGCCAAGAGGCTTATTTAGTATTCCAACTCCAGTCTTGGAATATTTTGAGGAAAGTTATAAATTCCCCAAGTATTTTTAGCATTGGTTGAAAAGTAGTAATTTTGAATGGCAGAAAGTGCTGCCCTAAGGTCTCAGCTCAGTGCAAAAAACTAGGTATACCCATAGAGGCGTCCTGCAGCACACAGGTTTTTTAGCACGCTTGCTTTAAAATTGCTTCATTGGTTGTCAATCAAACAAAGGATAGAATTCAAAACTCTTTGTCTAACTAACAAGCTGTGGACAGCACAGCTCCAATTATGTTTCTAAATGTATCATAAAGGGGCGGCTCCTCCTAAATGGCGGTGGAGCGTTGCCCCGCCTGCTGCGAACGCAGCAGGCAAACACTAATAAATACAATGGCATAATAATGCCATTTTATTTTGCCACCAGCTCGCGCTGTGTACAGCACGAGCGTGAGGCAGGGAGGCGGGGCTGAATCCTACTATTGGACGATTACTGATGCCCCTTTCAGTGCGCATGTCGGGTTGGCTGACTGGCTACCTATGACCAGCCCGACATGAGCACTGTGCTCCCAGCAATTACCGGGCTATGAAACAGCCAGGGGATTTCTGACACAGGTCCCCAACCTCAAAATGAGCACTTGGTTAGCCTGCTCCCACCAATCCTGGAGCTGCTCTCATGCTGAGAGCAGCTCCAAGATTGGTCAGGAGTCGCGTTCCACTGGGAAGAAAGATAAGTCCTTCCCTTCCCTGCTCATGGACATAACACCACCATCGCCGGTAGTGCTGCACCGGGCGGGAGCATCATTGTGGTGAGTTGGGCACGAGTTCTGTATTGCCAGCCCCCACTGGTATCATACTGCCTGACTTGGTGTCTAAGGTCATCTTCTCATAAACAGCCCACAACCCTAAAGTTAAAAAATAATCTTTATGGGGGTAGGTGTGTCACTAAATACATCACTATACCAAATGAACCAGTCCAATCTGATTGGATAAGAGTCAAGCACGTGGGATAAATGGTCTAGCTCATATTTGAGTTGCAGCTTCTCTGCATTATGCTACATGCGCATTATTGGTGGCCATTAATGCCCACAGCAACCTTCACCATGAGGGACTTAAGTGATGGAGCATTCTGGCTAAATGAACTCTATGACATTGCAAAACCCATTAAATAATTTGCCATACCATGTGTTGCTAGACCATAGACCCTGTGAAGTATTTGTGGCATGAAAATGTGTGTGTCACGCCTTCAAACGGTTGAAACTCCTCAACATGCCTTGATTTGTTACAGGATTTACAGCAAACCTGCCCAAGCTTGTCTTAAGTGCAGGCTGCTGCTGTCTCCACATTGATTGCTATTGGATGGTTACTGAGGGCAATAAACTAGGTTCCTGGGCAACTAAGCAGAGAAGAACAGTTGGGACCTGCCTACCAAAAACCTGTACTAGTCATATCTACGGAAAGTACAAGAACTGAAATGTGGCCACCATTACCATGATTAAGGAAGAAGAAAAGGCAAGTGTCAATTGACTCAGCCAAGCTATACCAGGTGGCCGAACCATTATAGGCGCCCGGTGCCGCCGCCATAAAAACCACAGACCGCACCAAAGTCAAGTCTGTCCTCGTGATGTGCAACCAAGTCCAAGCGCAGTTCAACAGATGTAAGCACTGTGACGGTTAAAAGTAAAAGAAGGCGTGCTACAGATCTTACTGGTGGACTGCTAAACTCCCTACCAGCAACACCCGTGCTAGAAGTGTTGAATATTTATAACGAAACTGAATTTAATGCTCAATGCATCATAAACAAACCAGACTGAGACCTAGAATGAGTAAGAGGAGAAGACCAAGGTGAAACAGAATGCAAGCTTTCAATTTTACACATTTGAGTTAGCTCTGAATTAAAGTCAAAGTTTAAATTGGTGAAGCAGGAGGGCCATGTTTAGGCAAGCACTGTGTAAACATGCAAAGGCCCCATGCACTTAAGTCTGGATAATCTTAACAATAATTGCATTTGTAACATGAAATGAAATGGAGGCGTTTCTGAAAGCAAAGCAAGATTTCAACCTTCAGAATGGGTCAGTCTGTCAGGCAAAAGTCCAGAACTGAAAACAGTGTCCGTAATGACCTGGAGGGAGGCGGTCACCCGCCATTTAATTGATCTGCGAGGAGTGCATCTGCTGTCAACCTCACACGTATCTCTCTCAAAGGTGGGTCTCAATAGGATGAAATGGAGTATCAGACACTAGGCCCAACTGAAACAGTGGCGGTGCCTCATAACTTTCGCCTCAGTCTTGAGGACATTGCCTCACCAGGACTCTTCGCCAGCAAATGAGATGCAGGCTGTTAAAAGTCTTCTCACATATCGACAATCCGCTGCTTCCTTAAAGGAAGTTGATCCTTATTTGACCACAGATAACCTCAAAGACATGTAGTGTTACAGTATACGCGCCGACAAGTCGTTACACGCATCGCGGATTAGATACTCTGAAAGCATCGCATACCATTTCTACAGTGGGGCGCTGCTCTGTTCCGAGCTGGGGCAGTTCATCAGGATACATTGCCAAGTCTCCCGATTTAAAAGCCCAATGAAAATATTGCTTGATCCTGACACCTATATGTACATCAGAAATACCAAAACCTGAGTCGTAATCTTCTTCCTAGGCATAAAATGATATATGGATCTTCATTTCTAACATTAATTTGTTTAAAAGGGATATGTTGTTTGGGATGCAATTATTCCTTTAACGGGGAACTAGGGAGCAGAAGCTTGGCAGATAACAAAAGCAGGCAGTCTATTTCCCCACGCTATTTTCCTAGAAAAGTTTCTTTTTAACCATCCCATTCAAAATATTCTGGTTTTGCTAGTGTTAGAGAATTAATAATACCATTGATACCACGTCAAAATTATTCTGATTTTTTTGATTGGAAGTTAAGTAGAATGTTAGGAAGTTCTGAGCCCTACGCGCTGCTAGGAAATTGTACATTTCACAGAATAACTGGTGGATCCAAGGGAAATTGTATTTAGAATTTAAACAGAATTGAGGGTCATAAACTACTTGCTAAGGGAGGTCCAGGACCACTTACCTGACATTAGCCCATTAATTGGCACCTTGGACGTAGGGTCATTATACAGCAGCAAAGTCAGTTTCCAGAGAGTAGTCATCAGAAAAGGGTACTCTGCAGAATTAAAGTGCGTCTCATCTTCTAAGAAGACTGAGTCCACTTCCACCTCTACCTTGAAATGATGGAATACCATAAATTGTATACGTAGTCTATTCGCTGTGACTCAATCTTGAACAAACCCCGATTAATCTGGCAGTATAATCTCTTATCAAAGGCGTCAAACACCCAGCTATCACCCTTGCCAGTATTTTGTTGTCAACATTTTACAAAGAAGGGATGATAGGACTGGCAACCTGTATTGCCTTTACCCGACTTGGACACATTCTACATCTCAAGCAGATGCGGAGTTAGTAGATCCCTGTATGCCTTAAGAACTCTGCTGGCAGGCCCTCCATGTTTTGGGCCTTTTCTAGAGCCAGGCCATCAATAGCACTTTTGATCTCAGCCATTGAGATAGCATGGGCCTGATTCACAAACTGCACTTTGCAGTACATTTTGTAGTAGTACAGTAGTAATACAAAACTTCTGACCAAGTGCTATTCACAAACTGCACTTTTGTAGTAAGATACACTTTTGAGACTTTTGTAGTAACTTACACTTTTGGAATAAATCCCTTCCTCCATTATTTTAAATTGGAGGATGTTGTAGTACCAGTGGTAGGCCATGGGTAGTACTGGACTGTGAGAAGCTGGCCTGGTATATGATGTACACTTATGTAAATGGACAATTTTAACCAGTCCAGACAACCCTTATGGTGATTTCAGAGGTCTTAGACAACCTTAGAAAGCTCTCTAAGTGGTAGCTGTGGAGAGCAGCCTTCAGGCTTAGTCCAGAAGGAGTGTAAATCAGCTTGTTTTACCAGAATGCAATCTTATAGTATAGATTAAGTGAAAAAGAACCACACAAAGTATTTATAAAAATATGTATTTATTATATAATACTCTCTAACACATAGGAATATCTCCTACCCGGAGATATGCACAATGCACACAATACTGCAGCAAAGAAACACAGTAAATAGCACGAAATACACAGTGGACCCAGGGGGGGACCAAACCATATACTAAGAAAGTGGTATAAGAACCACGACTCGGGTCAAGACAGTGTCCAGAGGACGTAGAAGTGCTGGGACCCCAAGGTGAGTAGATAGGGATCCCACGGAGAGCGTGTGTAGTGTGGGAACATGACCGCGTGCTCCGTACAACTCTACTTGTAAGTCACGGTTGGATTTTAAAAGATTAAGGACCCTTCCCAGTGGACCCTGAAGAAACCCTGTGGAAGACAGAAGGTTGGCGAGCCACCCCACCCGTGGATATCCTAGTACCCACGTTACCTGCACCTGGGAAGCCGGGTGCATACGTGTGAAGTGGTGTCGGAAACCGCAGTCGAACCCATTGGAGGACTTCAGGAAAGTGCCGCTGTTGAAGAAGGAGAAAAGGTCCGGTGGAATCCAAGGATGGATTCTAGATGAGAGGTACCTGCAAGCAGAGGGCACAGAGTCTATGTCACTCAGGAGTGACCAGGAGACTTGGAAGATGAATGCCCTCCGATGTCGGGTGTTGCAGGATGGATGACGATGACCTTGACTTTGCAGCTGTGAGAACCAGGCGACGCTGAGGAGAACGAGCAGCCGTGCACGAGCTGTCCCACGAAGGATGTCGAGTGCTGAGGGGTCGTTGTCCGGCGGGAGCACCAACAAGCCTTGGCAAAGGCAAGCAACGCAGGAATCAAAGAAGGAGAAACGTCGGGACCAGCAAGGTCTAGGGAACTCACCAAAGGTAGGGGAGTCAGGGCAAGCCCCGAGCAATCAGGGGAGTCCAAAAGAAACAAGTGTGACCCTCAAGTGGACCCACAGGCCGGAGGCACTGGAGTCGCGAGAGGACCTCAAGTAGCTCACCAAAAGATGCTGTCCACGATGCACACAATGCGGTGTGGCTGAAGATTCTGGTCACTGGAGGTGCTCGAGGTTGGGGCTACTTGGAGCCCTAAGATCTTCTTGGAAAGAAGCCAACAAGCCTTTGCAACTGCAAGTTGGATGCGGTGCACAGGGGTTCGGTTATTGCAACCCACACGAGGAATACTGCCTCAAACCTGATGAGAGGGCAGGGCAGGCCTCGGGAGCTGTGGAAAACCACCACCTGTGTTGCAGAGCCCACGGAGTCCGGAGGAGCTCAGGATCTGCAGACCGGTTGACTTAGTTGCGGTGCCTGCGAATGCAGGGGAGGGACTCCTTCACTCCAAGGGAGATTTCTTCAGGTGTCTTTGATGGTTCACAGGCCTTGGAAGGTTGCTGTATGATGCATAGGCACAGACGATGCAGCAGACTGGAAGGGAGACGAAGTCGGGCCTAAACGAAGTCCAGCGAAGTCCAGAGTGCCCAAACGGTAGAAGTGCAGTGGTGTCTGATCTGAGTCTTATCCCTCAATGGATCTAGGGACCTACACCCAGGTAAGCCCTTAAGTACTCGAGGGAAAGGGTTGGGAAGAGGCAGGGGACCCTCCCAGGGGAGGGTCTGGACAGGGGGGAGATTACTCCCATGTCCTTTGTCCAGTTTCGTGGCAGAGCGGGAGCCAACGGCTCCCAGGACTAGTTTGAACTGGACAATGCACAGGGACACCAAATGTGCCCCTCATGCAGACTGAGTTGCGCTGGCAAGCGCACCCACCCCATCCCAATACACTAAATCCTGCCTTCCCCTGCTCAAGCTTGGCTCAGCAGCAGGAGGGCAGAATCATGTCTCTGGGTAGCAGCAACCATTTTGTGCTGTACGGGTCAAGAAGGCTGGTACCAGGAACACTGAGTGCCTAACGGAGGGCTCTTCCAGTGCTTGGAATCACAGCTCCCACACCGTTTACGGTGTGGGAGGTATGATTCCAACATGTTTGATACCAAACATGATAGGATTTGTTGCAGCCGTTTTCGAGATGGTCATCGCGTAATTACGCGGTACCCCTCTATATAGTATATGGCTGCTTCACTGACAACCCGGGAGAGTGGACTCCGTAGGTTTCAGGGTATCCTGCTCATGCAGGGGCACCCTCTCACTTAGAACCAAGCACCCTGCCTTCAGGATTGCAAAGGCCTGCTATAGAGGTGACTTATAGGTTATAAGTGCAGTGACCCTCGATATAGGAAACCTATATCTGTTGTAAGTGGTGCTAGCACCAGCTTACACAGGCTGCAATGGCAGGTCTGTAGTTCCATTCCATTTTGAAGGGTCTCTCATGGGTGGCATAGTACATGCTTCAGCCCATGGGAGACCTCTGGGGTACCTATGCCCTGGGTACCTTAGTACCATATACTAGGGACTTATAAGGGTACCCCCAGCGTCTAATCTGGGATGTACCTAAGTACTGAACACAACAGTTTAAGGAGAAAGCAGATAGACTGGGGTCCTGATTAGCAGGATCCCAGTCAGACTAGTCAAAATACATCTTAGCTTCAGGCAAAAAGCGGGGGTAACCATAGAAGCAGATCCTACTTTCCTACATGGACTTACTGCAAAGGTTTGTTACTACAAAAGTGCAGTTTGTGATTACTGAAAAGTAGTAAACTTACTTATAAGTGTAAACTTACTCAAGCATAAGTTATCTTTGTGAATCAGGCCCCTTGTGCCTGTGAAAATCCTCTAACTAAGCTGAGGCCACCACATCTAGGTACTGTTCAATATGTGCAGCAGGTGTAGTCAGCTTGGAGGCATATAACTGTGTATAATATGCAGCTAACTCCTCCAGTATGTCATGACTGTCAGTAACCTGGTCACCTTCTTAATTCCTAAACTGTGTTATGTCCAGTCAGTTGCCATGAAAAGTTGGAGACTGTTATGTTGTGCAGATTTGTAGAGGGCACTATGAGCCAGGAGGGCATCATGGCACTGAGCAGGTGTGAGTCTAGTCACAGCTAGGGCCTAGACATGAAAAGCCAGGACTTCAGCTTCTTGCAGAATTCCAGAAGTGAGGAGGAGGCTCTTATGTGTAGCAACAGATCGTTCAATGCTTTATGAGCAATTTAGGAGAAGATGCAACTGCTAAATCTGGTTTTCCGTATGAGTGCGATTTGTGCAAGTAGGAGTCAGTACGAGCGGAGGTATCTGGAAGGTTTGTAAAAGCAGATGTGATTGTTGAGGTATGCTGGGCCAGTGTTATGTAGTGCCTTGACAGTGTGGACGAGGAGTTTGAATTGTGCTCATATGTGAATGGGGAGGCTTCTTAAGGTCTGGTGTGATGTGAATGCGGCATGAGATATTGAGAATGATTCTGGCCGCTGAGTTCTGAATGGTCTGCAGCCTTCTGGTGAGTTTTTTGTTGATCCTGGCATAGAGGGTGTTCCCGTAGTCTGGCTTGCTTGTGACCAGGGCATGTGTGACTGTTTTCCGTATCCCGATTGCAAGCCATTTGAAAATTCTTCCTCAGCATCTTCAGGGTACAGAAGCTTGAGGCAGTGACAACCTTGAATTAGGCGGTCATGTTGAGTTTGCTGTTGATGATGATACCGAGGTTGTTGGTGTTGGTGGTGGGGGTGGGTCATAGCTCTGTTGGCCACTAGGTGGAGTCCCACTGTGATGTGTTCTTCCTGAAGATCATGGTTTCGGTCCTATCAGTGATCAGCTTTAAACAGTTGGTCTTCTGCTGTTGAGTCTGAAAATCCTGCGTCCACAGGGAGATTGGACCAGTGTTGCCCTCAGGGCCTTTAAGTGTAATGACAACTCTGCATGAACCCTTGTGCCGCCACGTCCATTGAATGCCTTTGAGTAACATCTCTGTGTGACTGTGTCTCTGAGTGAGGGTCCGTGTGCCTCCACACATTTCATATCCCTCTCAGAAGCTTCTACTTGCAACTGTGACCATGAGTGAGGGCTGTCTGGCTCCGATATTCATCATCTCCATGAGAAGTGACTATGTGTGAACGTAACATTGCATGAGGACTAATCTGCGTCTGTATTCATTACATCTGCCCCACCCCCCCAAAGAAGAGCCTACGAATGACCACAAACCTAAGGCCGTCATGTGTTCCTCAGTATTCTTCATCTCACAAGGGCACATCTTCATCTGAAAGGAACCTTGTTAAAGGGGCCGTTTATCTCTGTCTTTTTTACTTGCCCCTGAGACACCAGCGTGCAGTATTGACCTTCCCCTTGGAATGAGAATCTGTGTGCCTTCCCCAGATGCCATCTCCTTTGTGCCCCAATAACCATGGCACCCGTCGGATGTGACGGTCACTTAGCATCCATCTGCTGCCGTTTACCCATCTACAGCTCTTAAAGAATGCAACTGCTGCCTACTGGCAAACCCCACTGGAAGAGAGAAGAGAGGGGTCTGCCAGCACAGATGGTAACTGGGCAACACAGCCTCTCCTGACGCCCAAGAACTGAGTTTGAAGACCAACTACTGAACTAAGTGAAATTGAGGGGGGCGTGTGAGATAAGCATTACACCTGGATGTAGCACTTCTTGATGCTCCCACTTTTATAAATGTATCATTTGAAGATTGCATAAGTTCATAGAAAACACACAATTGGTTACAGAGTGACGTTGATGCTTGCTTAAGGAGAAGGATTATGCCTGAAGATGTCCTGAAGCTACTGAGTATATTTTCTTAACCGTGAATAAGGTCTTAATCCTTTAAAAAAAAAAAAGAATATCACTTCCCCGGCAACATATTTATTATGAAAAGTACATGCGCTAACTACATTAAACATTCTTACACGACACAACTAGCCAAGAACAAGCCTTAGCTGTTCAACCTTGCTACCTCCAGAAAGTTAAAGCTGAGAGATGGTACTTGACAATTAAGTAAATTTACAGTAGTTCCTGGCTCATTTGGGTCCAGGTACAACAGCTACACGTGTCACAAACATTGTTTAATTGCCCTTGAGTCTCAGATGCCCACGAGAACTAGCCTGACAGGGTGGCTATGCTGCCACCAGAGTGTTGTATTCCGCTTTAGGTGTCCGTATATAGGTTTTCCTGAAACATGTCCTTATATAGGCACAATTCGCATTGCCCTTATATAGGCATAGAATCCCAGTCCTTATTTAGGCATTAGCCATGCACTCCAAATACAGGCATGGTCACCGACATCCGTCCACCCTAACGTCACAACGAGTTCTTAGAAACCAGACCCATAAGCTCTTGGGAGTTCCCCTAGCACAGGATTATTGATTTCTCCAAGAACTCATTTATTATGCATGAACCGCTATACCTTAAGGGTTCATTCCTGACGTCTTCCTCTGTCCGACTTCACGTCAATGCTAACATTCCAAGGCACCTACCAGGTATAAATATACCTTCCCTTGCCCAAGCAAGTTAGAGGAGACCTCGACTTCAGAGGAGCCCGTATCCCGGCCTGACGCACTGAGAAGACGCTGTCATTCCTGCTCGCAGAAGAATCCAGCTTCCAGTGTTCTGACTCCCTTCGCGGGGTGTTAGAGTTCGAAAGATCCGGAAGGAGATTCCCACCTCTCTCATTCTCAAGGTATGGAGCTGACTAGAACCTAGAGGGACTCTTGGCATACTAGACTTAACATACTCTTAGTATACCATACTAGAGAATACTTCGCCTACTTCTTATCTTGCCCTACACCTAGACTAGGTTAAGTACATTGGGGTAGAACTAGCTTAGAGACACATCTTATGAGTACTCGCATTTTTAGCTCGTTATTTATGTATGTGAATATATGCTAAAAGATAATGCTAGCGCAGTATTATTTATTTCTACTGCTTACGCTGTACATTATATATCTTGCATACTGTCTTGTGATCATAACAGCACATATCTCTTACACGAGAAACAAGACTGTTCAATAAAACCTTTTTATTGAAACGCCCGTCTATTCTTTCTGTGTAACTCTGAGGAAACTAAGCATGCACGACTAGCTGAGTGAAACTGTTATCTATTGTTTCCACGAATTCTGAGAAGTGTTCCGATTCTAAAGGGAAACAAAGTTGTCATGTTTATGTGGTTGCCAGAAACTACTCCCTTCTTGTTTACAAGGAGTTTCTAGTGGCCTCTGAGTTAGCTGGCACAAAGTAATTAAGTTTAATATACTCGATAGGGGCATACTGACCTCAGTCCTATGCCAAACCTATAGGGTATATTATTCCAATGCGCAGAGCCTATTAGGGAAATAGGAACTACACTACATGGCGCCCAACGGTTTGGTAAGGCACTAATTTAACGCTAGATACTGAGTAACTCAGTCGTGCTTTTCTCTCAGAGACCCCGACTCACATACTCCATAAGACGTCTGGAGTGGGTAGGGTTAAATATCCGCCAAAGCTAAATAGGACAAAAAACCTATAGATTAGCTATTTTGGTTTAATCAACGTTGAAGGATACAGTGTTCCAAAATATTGTGCACCTTATCTTTTGTTTCCTTGAAACTTCTACTACATTTTTCAAAAAACAAATGTCCATACACAGGGACAATGGCACAGAGAACGGTGTAAATACGGCTGACCCAGTCGTAACAGCTTTTAACTTTACCGGTTTCAATGAAGCCGATGAGGGTGTTATAAACATCCATCCAAACTTAAGGAGAGCCATCACTCTAAAACTTATAAAACACGGCCTACCGCCAAGAGGGGGTAGAGCAGTTTTCGTGATAGAGGCACACGAATCCTTTCAGACAGAGGTATTCTATTCATGGATAGTATTCCCAGAATCAAATCCAGTCACAAAAGTGTTTGACTTCTTTAAAGAAGGTGAACCACCAGAGGAATACATTCCTTTCGAGGATATTGAAATTCCACTCACATACCAGGAGCATCATCTCTGGTTTAAAGGCGCCCTAAAACATCACATAAACATTACCAGGCTCGGTCCACTAGGTAGACCAGGAGCAACATGGCCGATTCTAGCCGGCTACACACCTCATCCTGACATCGATATAATGTCAGACGAGGAATTACTTACTCAACTTACAGAGTTAATGAAAATTTACAGACAATTGGTCCAATATGTCATGCGGACTTTCACAGTCCAACCACCAATGACCATTCCAATTCAAACCCCTCATCAGGGGAATACACTAAAAATTGCTCCACAGACTTTATACTCAGTCATGGGTAAAATGTCCACAAAACGTGAGCAAATTCCATTCTGGATAGCTCAAAAAATTACTCAAATCGAATCAGCATTTCCAAATACTAGCCCTTATGAGAAACACAGAATTCTAACAATCTGTTTACCAATGGGGATCACACCACAACTGGAAGACTGCACCACTTGGGGCTCAGTCTTTGCTGCCATCTATACTAAAACACATGGTGTTCCGTCAATTGCAGTAATACCAGATGTCCTGAAACAAATTCAAAACGAATACGGGGCAGAGCCTGCTCTGAATTTAGGTATAAAATTACTGAAAAACTTCGACCAGGTCTCAACAATAATATTATCTAATATTAAAGGGGAGGCAGCATCAGTGGCGATCCGCCAACGCTTAAGGAAATTTGATGTTACAGAACATCAAAATGAACTACCCAGAATAATAGAACAATCTTATGCAGAATTAGGCAGAGATAGTTTGGGTGGAAAACCTTTGAAGCCAAAACTATCTGAAAGTCCTGAAAAGGACTCTATTAAACAAACTCCTACATCTCCTAAAAAGAAGTGGGAAACTAATAAACAAAATTCAAAAGAGACACGTTCTCAATCCCGAGGTAGGTCTCCTCAAAAGGAGCCCTCTGAAAGGAGGTATAACCTCAGGAATAGGGATAATTTAAGAAAACCTGACAGGTATCAAGATACTGATACACGTTCCTCTCGTACCTTTCAGATATCGTCACAGACATCGGAAAGAAGAGGACGGTCAGAACACAGAGAAGAACGCGTGAAATCGAAAGACGACAAACACGTCAGAAAAATAAATCAAAACCTCAATTCTCAAAAAAGAAGGTAGCAGGTCTGAAGATCAGACATGCCGAGAATACTGAGAACACAGCTCAAGAACGGAGAATGGGCTCAGACAATGCTGGACAGTGCAGCAGAAGTCACAATAGCTCGCCAGAACCTGAAGGAACTTCTGGAGACAGTGGACTTGAATGAGTACATCACAGTAGAGACTGTAGACACCAGGGATAGTACTCCACAAAAGTTATATGAAATAACACTCCGAATGGAGGGAGACATACCAAGAAAAGTGAAAATACTCTTTTGGGAGAAACTTTCAAGGGGTTATGATATACTTCTAGCAGAAAAAGACTGGCCACCACAATTTGTCAGGGAGTGCCCACATGGTGAGGACATTATTATGCCTGCCTTCTCCAACCATATTCCAATTCACCAAAAATATACTTATGCCAGGAAATGGGCAGTTGCCCAGGCCCCAGCATTATACAAAAATCATGTAGGATGGGATGAGGACTCACCTCACCACAAAATACATCTAAAAAATGAACCTACTGTACAAAGGCAGTACCCAATAAAACAAGAAGCTAAAAAACAGGTCAGGGAGATCTTAAATCAACTTGAATACCAAGGGGTGATTGAAACATGCACCTCCTCAATGAACAATCCTTTGTTTCCTGTATCCAAACCAGACAATAGATATCGTCTAGTTTTGGATTACAGACACTTGAACACTTGTTCAAAAACATTTGCAGTGCAAAATGCACATAGTACGGCATTAATGAATAACATTGTGCGTAAAAAATATAAAACCACATTGGACATTTCAAATGGTTTCTTTTGTCAAAACATAGCACCTGAAAGCAGGTACTTAACAGCTTTCTCAATAATGGGGACCCAGCGTCAATTTTGTAGACTCCCACAAGGGTTCAAGAATAGCCCGGGGTTATTCTCAGCGAGAGTAACCGAGCTACTACAAATTTATGATAATGAGGCATTGTCATATGTCGATGACATCTATCTGACAGACGATGACCTAGATAGGCACTTGAACAGGGTGAGTACCATTAAATTGGGCTTCGCCTCTGAGGGCTATAAATTCAACTTTAAAAAATCCAGAATTGCCCATCTCAATGTCCTTTTCCTAGGATATGAGCTTTCAAGTGAAGGCAAGAGCCTGGCAGCCAACTTTTTAGAAAAGTGTGCGCTGCTCCAACCTCCAAAAACGCTGAAAAACTTACAATCAATCTTGGGTTTCCTAAATTTTGGAAGAACTTACATTCTAAATTACGCAGAAAGGGTTAAACCTCTCTACGAATTAATCAAACCTGATTTTTCAATCAAACATTAGACACAAGAACACACGGAAATCTTGCGTTCACTCCAAGCTAACATGTTAGCAACAAATCACTTACAAACACGCGTAAGTCAACGCAATTTAGTGATCCGAATAATTTCGGGTCAATGCGGATTCACCTACTTAACATTTAATGAGGGTGAAAAAGTACCAATAGCATACAAATCACATTTGTATACACAAGCAGAAATGCGCTTCACTTCAATAGAAAAAATACTGTCAGCAGTTCAAACCGCTGTAGCAAAAGAAAGAGCTCTAGCCCAAGGGAAACGCATTATTGTCGTAACTCCAGTACCAGCCTTAGAGGCGGTTACAAAAGCGAGCATTCCAAATGCAAAAGCTTTACATCCTAGATGGATACAATGGGTTAATTCTCTTGCTGCAACAGATGTTGAATATGTTTTTGATCCTGATTTAAAAACACAAGCGTTCCTGCAATATGAACATGAATGTCCTCTGCCCACTGAAATTCTGCCTCTCGATCAGTATGAATTTATAATTTACACTGACGGATCCGCACAACCCGCTACAGGGAGTAAGCAAGCTTACAGTGCAGCGTGCGCAATCGTTAAAGGTCGCATGCGCGATGGTAACTTCAGACCAATGGTCACTAAAACTCAATCTCTAGGAGATTGTACAGCTCAGCGAGCTGAACTACAAGCTTTCAAACTGGCACTTGAAAGTACAGATCGCGAATTCCCCACACTAATAGTGTGCGATTCTTTCTACTGTGTGCAGTCGTATAATGAATATATACAAAATTGGCTTGAAAATGGGTTCAAAGATGCAAAAGCTGGCACAATAAAGCATAAAACGCTTTGGGAACAAGTAGTTCAGTTAAAAAGCGAACTACCAAAGGCTCACGTGATACACACGCTGAGTCATCAACGTGATGGCGTTCACGTTGCAGGGAATTCATTGGCTGATGAAGCCGCAAAGGGGGCTATTCAGACGGCTTCCGTAGCTGCAATCACTCATTCAAAAACGAGAATAGACAGTAAGATATTGTTGGCTGTCAATGCTTCAAGCAAAGGCAGTGGTGCAGCGTTACCAAAGAAATTTCCACTCAAGTACTCTTATGTAATTGATGCGAACAACGTTCCTTTTGCTCGAATCCCTGGAGTGGGGGATAGGGTAATTCCAAACATGGAACGTAGAGCAGCTTTGATTTATGAAGCACATCTGGGGGAGGGTCTGTCACATCAAGGGATCTCTAAAACAATATTAACATTAAAAGAGATGTACTGGTGGCCTGGAATGAATACACAGATTCACATCTTCATCGATGACTGCATAGACTGCAATAAACAGCATGATGCAGAACGCCACCAGACACCATGCTACGAAGTAGCCTGCCCAGTACAGACACCATTGTTAGACAGCATTAGACTATCTATGCGCAGGCGTCCTTATGGACAAATGCAATCCCACAAATACTAAGTCAAGGTTCCTATGGATATGGCCTCAGCGCTCGGCTGACGCTCGAACTGTTATAAAAGATTTGCGAGTCTTTATCGGCACATACCCAATTGGCCCACTACATTCTGACCAGGGCCCTGCGTTTAGCTCTCGGGCTTACAAAGAAGCCATGGCCAGTTTGGGCGTAGCATTGCGGTACTCCTCTCCGTTTCATCCTGAGGGAAATTCTGTTGTGGAAAGGAAAAACCGGGACATAAAGCAGTCTATAACAGCTAGAGTATTAGGTTCGGGTGATGGGTGGGTCAAACATCTTTATGGGGTCCAACGCTCATTAAATAATTTGCCAAGAAGTTCTCTAGGGGGGGTCACTCCATATGAGGTCCTATGTGGGACAAGAATGTGGGTTCCTGATCTCGAATGTAAAGGCACAGTGGTGGAAAATAAACCCTTTGATATCAAAGATCGTTTGGCTGTTTTACAGGATCTAAATGAACTAAGATCGAAACAAAGCAACGTGTTCCTGAAGCCAACCACCACTGGGGAAAAACCGGCAGTCCCAGCAAGGCCTGTCTGGATCCCAAAAGTTGGGGATCTAGTCAGAGAGAAGATTGCGGACAAGAAGGAATTTGGACCTTCTTACAGACAACCAGTACCTGTCCTAGCTGTCCACGGAACAAGAACAGTACTTCTGCCGCCCCTCGCTGGAAAAAAAAAGAAAAGATTTGTGTCAATCGACCTCATCAAACCACAGTTTGTGGCCAATACTAAATAGTAGGCCTCGTGGACTCCGACCTAGTAGCAGATGCACTCCTCTCGCTACTATCCAAGAGGTTCAGACTGAAAGACTCCTAATCATCGAGAATTCAGCAGTAACAGATGAAGGACTAAGCAACAATGCTATGGAACTCGTCCCTCTTGAAACTCAAGTAACAGTTCGTCCAGATACACCTGTCTACACCAACGTAACAAGTGATCAACTGGTTCCAGTGATTTCAACAAATCCTGATGCAATTCCAACAATTGACAGAACTGCTTCTGGCTATTTCATTAACTTTGATACGTTTTCTGAGGATCCGAGTGAACCTGAAACGACGCCAGTATCAAAAACTTTCAAACAGCAAGTACAAGACCTTTTTCATTTCCTGAAAGAGACTTATCTGGTTTCACCATGGATTGAACTATGGATTATTTCTGGAATATTTTTCTTTCTGCTTTGGCTAGCTTTGGCTATGACTATCAGCGTGCTTATAAATGGCAGATACATCCATATGGACACAGAAAGTAAAAATGTGAACTTACTTTTGAAACCACACAAATCATCCCATCGTGAAGCAAGAGACTTGTCAGCAGTGAACATCACAGCCGTTCCTATACAGGATGGTATAGTGTGGGACAAAATCGATTTCGATATCTTCGGCCCTACGGAACTTTTGAACATTCCACATTTATTTAAAATTTCACTAAGTGATTTTATTTTCTCCAGTACCTATTCTGATGATTGGGACTTTGAGACTGTAAATGATATGATGTCTGATCTAGAAAGGTCTGCTGCATTCTCTAACAATGAATACTTAGAGGGTTCATCGGACTATGAACAGCTTTATTGCTATAACCACTATGGTCATCATTTCTTGCATAAATCTGCAACACCTAGAAATGTGTTTATCTTTAACCAATGGGAGCATTGTCCTACACCACCAAAAGGTAGTTCAAAAACGTTTGCTAAAAAGTTTCCCTATTTTTCAATTGTACAATACATCTGATCCAGAAACATTTTACTATAAAAATGTAAACAAAACAGGACAGAAAATTATGTTAACAAATACAAAACAGATTTACTCTGCAGCATTTATTACCCAACTGTCTAGACATGGATTTGACTTGTGGAAAGACACAATCGACACGAAATCTGTCTGGGGTTCTAAAGATTGGCAAGTACAGGGGATAGAAGCTTTGTTTAGAGCATGTATCATCCCTCAGCAAATAATGTTTTTGAATGACACTGTGCAACAAACGTCTTGCCTTGGTTTAGCTAAGATCAAAGACATGAAAACACCTTCTGTACCAACACCTGCAAGCAATAACACTACACAGGGAGCGGTTACAGTTGACACAATACTACAAACCAACAGAACAGATCCTGATTCGAAAAACTGGTTACTCTGGCCCATAGACACAAACATCTGTCAAGAAAGATTCCTGAATAGAAGACAGGGCTTTACTATCCATAGGCCAGACCCACGATACGTTCAAAGACAACATCCGGGGGTAGTAACAACATACAGTGTAGGAAAATTGTGCCTCGACTGGCTACAAAAATCTACACTTGAGGATGTGAAACAACACTTATCTTTACTTAAAGAAGACGCAGACCTTAGGGAATTCTTGCTAGGACCGAGAAAACCGCGTCAAAAATGTTTCATATATGCCGGCATTTATGCTGCTTATAATGAAGTATGGAAGGTTTCACAGGCAGAGGCCGCAGAACTAATACGTGAACTTGATCGTATTAACTTAGAGAAAACTCTCTCTGTGGTCGACAATGGGTTAACAACTTTGTCATCCAGAATTTATTCATTGGACAACATTGTATCTTCTGCTATTGACATACTGGAACAAGATTTAGCCATGTTACAACAAGGCCAATCTCAGCTACGTTCTATTATGTTATTAAGCTGGACGCTGCAATCTACGGGAACTTAATACAACATGGTTCCTGTCATTCAGCCCAATCTGGCAAGATTGCATCTTACCTGTTCTACGCTGCCTGCTTTGCGGAGAAGAATGCGTGCTAGACACCTGTCTAACACTCCCATTAGTCATGCCAACGGATATCGATACTCTGCTGGACCCGGTAACGGCCCATGCTCTGTGTTGTCCCCAGAGGCTACCAATCCTGATGACGGCATTCATTGAGATCTCACAGACGCTTCCTGCTGCTGCTGAGGTACGAGATGGATCAACAGGCACACAGGTAACAACGGACACGAACATTGCTGCGGCATCTTCTGCTGAAGGCGATGTTTCTCATCTCTGTGCAATTAACCTTCTGAGCGAGGTGTTCCAAATGTCGCCAACATCGGTAGAGCGATATTTTGGCTACAGAAATAGATAATTTCATGTTTACACCAGACCCATACACTGACTTTGATTCGGCTCACAGTGTACCAGGGATGCAATGAATTTGGCCTTCATATTTTCAAAACTTGGAACTCTTCCTAAAATTGAACCTTTTCTTTTTCTTTATTTTTTGAAAATACATGGCAAAACAATCTGCTTACAGTAGAACTATTCTTATAAAACGGACTTCTTTGAATACTTCCAGGGACACAATGTCACCTTACTTGACTAAAATTTCATTTAGTACCATGATATGCAATGGCTTTGATTTTTGAAAACTTGTCAACCATTTCATCATATGTATATATTTCTGTTTATTCATTCATGTTGCATTTATTTCCAATATATGCTTAGAATGAAAAAATGCTTTAAAATGTACAGTACCTATTGCATTACATGTTTTAGCAACAGTTCTTTTAAAAAAACTTCTTTTACTATGCTTTTAGAAATGTTTTTAGCAATATGTGGTACTCAAGTTTAATGTTTAGCATTTAGTATTATCGTTCATTCGAAAGTGGAGTGGGTGTTGTATTCCGCTTTAGGTGTCCGTATATAGGTTTTCCTGAAACATGTCCTTATATAGGCACAATTCACATTGCCCTTATATAGGCATAGAATCCCAGTCCTTATTTAGGCATTAGCCGTGCACTCCAAATACAGGCATGGTCACCGACATCCGTCCACCCTAACGTCACAACGAGTTCTTAGAAACCAGACCCTTAAGCTCTTGGGAGTTGCCCTAGCACAGGATTATTGATTTCTCCAAGAACTCATTTATTATGCATGAACCGCTATACCTTAAGGGTTCATTCCTGACGTCTTCCTCTGTCCGACTTCACGTCAATGCTAACATTCCAAGGCACCTACCAGGTATAAATATACCTTCCCTTGCCCAAGCAAGTTAGAAGAGACCTCGACTTCAGAAGAGCCCGTATCCCGGCCTGACGCACTGAGAAGACGCTGTCATTCCTGCTCGCAGAAGAATCCAGCTTCCAGTGTTCTGACTCCCTTCGCGGGGTGTTAGAGTTCGAAAGATCCGGAAGGAGATTCCCACATCTCTCATTCTCAAGGTATGGAGCGGACTAGAACCTAGAGGGACTCTTGGCATACTAGACTTAACATAATCTTGGTATACCATACTAGAGAATACTTCGCCTACTTCTTACCTTGCCCTACACCTAGACTAGGTTAGGTACATTGGGGTAGAACTAGCTTAGAGACGCATCTTATGAGTACTCGCATTTTTAGCTCATGTTATTTATGTATGTGAATATATGCTAAAAGATAATGCTAGCGCAGTATTATTTATTTCTACTGCTTACGCTGTACATTATATATCTTGCATACTGTCTTGTGATCATAACAGCACATATCTCTTACACGAGAAACAAGACTGTTCAATAAAACCTTTTATTGAAACGCCCGTCTATTTCTGTGTAACTCTGAGGAAACTAAGCATGCACGACTAGCTGAGTGAAACTGTTATCTATTGTTTCCACGAATTCTGAGAAGTGTTCCGATTCTAAAGGGAAACAAAGTTGTCATGTTTATGCGGTTGCCAGAAACTACTCCCTTCTTGTTTACAAGGAGTTTCTAGTGGCCTCTGAGTTAGCTGGCACAAAGTAATTAAGTTTAATATACTTGATAGGGGCATACTGACCTCAGTCCTATGCCAAACCTATAGGGTATATTATTCCAATGCGCAGAGCCTATTAGGGAAATAGGAACTACACTACAAGAGAAGCCTCCTATATTCATTGTTACACTGTGTGAATTAATGAGGATCTTTCTTTGATCTTGACAGCAGTGACTCACTGTGACCAGCCAGGACAAAAGACCCTGGTGGGGCAGCTTGGTTTTTTAGGTCAATTCTCTTAAACCTGGGGGACTCAGAGATGCAGAGCAAACCTTGAGACAAATCCCTCTTGTTATTCCTGGATTCCAGGAGCTGAGCACTGCTGCTGCACATACTGAATGCCAAGGCACCCCCTATTTGGACTTTCATGCAGAGGGAAGTAGTAGTCAAGGTGTTTGAACAAAATATTGAAGAAAAAATATAGTGTGAACAAAATATTGTGTCAAGAATATCGAGGACAAAAATATTGTGAAGAAAAATTTCTTTGGGTTAGCAAAGTTTTAGTATACTTAACTCCACATATATGTACCTTGATGATATATATATCTTCATAGTACGTAGATGTGGAGTTAAGAATAGTAAATCTATACTTATCTATTTGCACTTACCCTCCTGATATATTGGTCCTTGAGTTTTTTTACATAATACTCTGTCCACTTGACATTTTGATATTGATATTCTGTCAGACAACCGCAGTCAAAGCTTCCACACAGGGTTTTACTTTACTCCAATACAAACATCCATTGCCAAACCACTCTCGTTTTTAAGATGAGTCCCCCCACTCCACGAAGTGGAGAATCTTGTATCATAGAAAATTCACAAGTGCAGCCCAATTTTTTCCTAAGCAATATTGCCCTTACTGAAAAGAAAAAGGAAAAAAATACATCCAGTAAATGGCCTGTTTTATTTCATCATCTATGACATGCACCTTCAATTAACAAGCATTGGCAAAGCCAGTAGGTCTCATCTTAGCAAGAGCTATTTGCCTTTGCAATGTGTTTTTGCCATGTTGTACACCAACGTAGCTGCTGTTCAGCATTACAAAAAGTTAGTGGCGTGGAGTGTCGTAGAGTGGAGTAGGGGGGTATTGTCATAGAGTTGAGTAGAGTGGAGTAGAGTTTAGTGGTGAAGTGGCAGAGAGTGCAATAGAGTGCAGTGTCATGAAGTGGCATAAAGGGGAGTGAGGTGGAATAGGGTGGCGTGGGTTGAAGTGGATTGAGGTAGTGGGGTGGATTGGGTTGGAGTAGATTGGGGTGGATTGGATTGGGGTAGAGTGGGTTGGATTGAGTGGGGTGGATTGGAGTAGATGGCCTGGATGGGGTGGATTGAAATGGGGTGAGGTGGATTGGGGTGGATTGGAGTGGGGTGGATTAGATTGGTTTGGAGTGGAGTGAATTGGATTGGGGTGGGTGATTTGGATTTAGTAGGGTGGTTTGGAGTGAGGTGAATTAGAATGGAGGGGTGGATTGACTGAACTAGAGAGGGCGGATTGGAGTGGGGAGGATTTGAGTGGGGTGGACTGGACTGGGGTGGATTGGATTGGAATTGGGTGGATTGGAGTGTGGTGGGCTGGATGGATTGGATTGAGTGGGGTGGACTGAACTGGGGTACATTGGATTGGGGTGAGGTGGGTTGGAGGAAAGTGAGGCAGATTGGACTGCAGTGGAGTGGTGTGGATTGTAGCAGGGTGGACTGGATGGGGTGGATTAGGTTGGAGTGAAGTGGGCTAAAATGGGGTGGGTGAGGAAGTTTGGATTGGGGTGGGTTGGACTGGAGTAGGCGGTGAATTGGAGGGGGTAGATTAGAGTGGGGTAGGGTGGGGTGAACTAGGGTGGGGTGGAATGGAGCAAAGTGGAATGGAGTAGGGTGAATTGGAGTGGGGTGAATTGAATTGGTGTGGGGTCGGGTGGATTGGAGTAGAGTAGATTGGCTTGCAGTGGGTTTGATTGGATTGGGTCAGGTAGATTGGATTGGGGTGGGTTGGATTAAGGTAGGGTGGACTGGGGTGAGGCGGGGTGGACTGAAGAGGGGTACATTGGATTTGGCTGGATTGAGGTGGATTGGATTGGGGTGGGATGGATTGGAATGGAGTGGGGTGGATTGGATTGGGGTGAGGTGAGGTGGATTGGATGGGGGTGAAGTGGATTGAATTGAATTGGAGTGCGGTGGATTGGAGTGGGGCGTATTGTTTTGGATTGGGGCAGACAGGAGTGTGGCAGAATGTTTTGTATTGGAGTGGGGCTGATTGTTTTGTATTGGATTGGGGTAGATGCTTTTGGATTGGAGTAGGGCAGATTGGAGTGGGTCAGATTGTTTTGGATTGGAGTGGAATGGATTGGAGTGGGCTGGATTGGGGAGGGAGTGGGGTGGATTGGATTGGGGTGAGGTGGAGTGGAGTGGGGTAGATTGGATTGGGGTGGATTGGATTGGTGTGTGGTGGATTGGATTGAAGTTTGGTGGATTGTGGTGGATTGGAGTGAGGTGAATTGGGATGGAGTGGGTGGATTGGGGTGAGGTGGATTGGACTGGATGGATTAGAGTGGGGAGGATTGGAGTGGAGCGGATTGGAGTGGGGCAGATTGTTTTGGATTGGGGTGGGGCAGATTCGAGTGGGGTGGATTAGAGTCGGGCAGACTGTTTTGGATTGGAGTGGGGCAGGTTGGAGTGGTGCAGACTGGAGTGGGGCAGATTGTTTTGGATTGGAGTGGGCCAGATTGGATTGGGCAGACTGTTTTGGATTGGAGTGGGGCAGATTGGAGTGGGGTGGATTAGAGTGAGACAGGTTAAAGTGGGGCAGATTGTTTTGGATTGGCGTGGGGCAGATTGGCATGGGGCAGATTGGTGTGGGGCAGATTGGAGCAAACACAAGGAGATGGTGGACGGAGCACTGAAACTTTTCAGACACTCACCCCCAGTCACAGATCTGGGTTGAATCCATCATCGTTCTTTAGCTCACTTCGCCACCTCAGTTCAGACCCAGCTATATTCAAATCAGTCTTGACCCTGTTGTTATATTCCATATAGGTACCCTATATAGGCGCAGGTAACATTGCAACCTTTCACCTATATTCTTCCCTACATTACATACATAACGGTTCTTAGGGACTGACCTTTTACCTAGATACGACACTGCATTCAGAACGCGGGTTTCCCCCTAGTTCAAATCTCATACATTATGCATGAGGCTTCTTGGAAGCACAGCGGGACTAACATCTCCTGTATAATATCTCTGTATAAAGTTCAGGCCCGACGTCATCCTTTAGGCCGACACAGTAACACAGCAAGGTAGGACCTCTGGGGACACCCTGTTGCACCCCTGAAATATGCATGTGTGCACATGTGGCCACATACATGCCCTAAGGGCATGTATGTGCGCCACATGGCACTTTGAAAAATGCAAAAAAGTGAATTTTTCTAGGAAATCGCAAATTACCACCAACTTGAAGTTGGTGGTAATTTGCGATTCCTTAAGGCCAAATCGCAACTTTTGGATGCTTCCAGAATTGCATTTAAGGAATCGCAATTTGCGATTCCTTAAATGCTTTAGCAAAATAGGGAATCGCAAATTTAGCGATTCCCTATTTTGCGATGGCCTTTTGGGATGATACATCCCAAAAGGCTTTTTCCCGTTCGCAAACGGGCCAATTCTGAGAATCGGCCCGTTTGCGAACGGGAATAAGGCTTGATACATCTGGCCCCATGGGTATTACCATACAGATTTCGATGCCGGAGTGGGGATCGAGAAGTGTTTCTAAGTGGTACAAACTGTGAGAACGCTTTAAGTGGATCACTCATATGCCAGGATATAATGCTGCACGGGGCTTGTAATGGTTCTGTAGCAAACCTGTCCTGCCATTTGAGGGGTGCCCCAGCTGCAGTGATTACTCCAGCTTTCAGGCTACTTTCAAATGGGAGTTACTTAATGCTGAACAGTCAAGGCTGCTGCGGAATGCTCCCGGGCATCGCATATCTGGTAACTGTAAGCTCCAGGGTTACTTGTTGTATGCAAGTATTGTTTCCACCGACACATACAGTCAGGGAGGCACCGTTATGGCCTTCACTGAATGTTTCTTTAATATGGTTTGATACTCTAAGCAGAATGAAAGCCATGCTTTTACAAAAGTCTGTGCCCTTAACCTCCGCTCAAGAGACTTTTGATCTCCAGATCGCAAGGTCTTCGACAGAGATACAGGCGCTTATTCATACAAACTGCCCTTTCCATTTCGCAGAAATGGTAAATGGTATCTTTAACATGTCTGATACGACAGGCATAGTCCACCTATTTAAGACCATAGGCTCTGGACTTCTGAGCACCTTTCAGACGGTACTTTGAGTTATACCAAACTTCATACACTCCGTATTTGGAAGCATCTTTGGAGGATTTCCGCTCATCCTGTTTCTAGTAGCAGGTGTCCTGATTGTTTTATATTTTCTACGTAATGGACGTCCCAGTCACCAAGGAGATGGAAAGAGTACTCCTGGAGCGTAAATACCGTGACCGCATGGTACAACATCTAGGCATGCCACGCCTAAGGGAACTAAGTGCATCTTGGTTCTTGTCATTTCAACCAGTCTGGATGGACTGCATCTTACCTGTCCTCCGATGCCTGTTTTGCGGAGAAGAATGCGTGTTAGACCTTTGTTTGACACTCCCATCATGTGCGCAACCGGACGTGAATGCTTTACTGGACCCGATAACGGCCCATGTTCTGCAGTGTCCTCAGCGTATTCCGATGTTGATGGCGGCATTCCTTGAGCCCCCACAGGTATTAACAGCACCTGTTGGTATGGACACCGGCTCCTCCTATGACACCCAGGCTTTGGACGGCGCACAGGCTGCCCCAGCACCGGCTGCGGACAGTGTGGAACAGCATCTGTGCTCGATTGACGTACTCTGCGAGGTGCTACAGGGGCCGTCTACTGCTGAAGCAAGCAACGAAAATGTTGCGTCTACCAGCCAGGACACATAAACATTTGACTAATTTGACTCATCGTGTGCTGGAAGAAATTCGCCCTTTTTTAAAACAAGCTCAAATTTGGAACTCAAAACAAAAATTGACATTCCTTTCATTTATTGGGCATACATGGCTTTCTAATTTTTATAGTGCTTCGGACTATAACTAAGGATACCTTAGAGCTATGACTTGCAAAAATTTATTTTTAGACAGTTTTAAGTTTTTAGAAAATGTTTAGAAGTTTTAAACATTTTTAGCTAAACAGATGTTTTTAAACTTTGTGCGTACCAATATCTAGTTAGGCTAGTAGTACGGTAATAAGTTACATATGTCGTCCAGTCGGAAGAGGAGTGGGTGTTATATTCCACATAGGTACCCTATATAGGCGCAGGTAACATTGCAACCTTTCTCCCTATATTCTTCCCTACATTACATACATAACGGTTCTTAGGGACTGACCTTTTACCTAGATACGACACTGCATTCAGAACGCGGGTTTCCCCCTAGTTCGAATCTCATACATTATGCATGAGGCTTCTTGGAAGCACAGCAGCACTAACATCTCCTGTATAATATCTCTGTATAAAGTTCAGGCCCGACGTCATCCTTTAGGCCGACACAGTAACAAAGCAAGGTAGGACCCTTGGGGAGACCTATGGGTATATATACATCACATCTTGCTTGGAAGGACAGAGGAGACCGAGACTTCCTGGCTGACACACTGACCAGAGACGCTGAGGTTCCTGCATGCAGACGCTCCAGCTCGCAGTGGTCTAACATCCCTCGCGGGGTGTCCAACTCGAGACCAGGACGGGGTCCCATTGTGAGAAGTTGGCCTGGTATATGTTGTCCACTAATTATAGTGGGCACCTTGCACCAGTCCAAACAACCCCTTATTGGAGATAGGTTAAAGACAACCTTTATTGAAAGCTATCCTAGTGGTAGCTATGGAGAGCAGCCTTCAGGCTAAGTCTTGAAGGAATGTAAAGCAGCTTGTTTTACCAGTCTATAATCTCTTGAGTGACCAAATGAAAGAGGACCACACCAGGTATATATTCAAAATATATGTATTTATTGCTAAACGCACCCCTCTAGTCTCTTTATGAGGCTAGAGTTCGAAATACATAAGTTATAAGTTAGTTATCTACAGTAATAGCACAAATACACGTTTGAGCCCTAGGGGCGTACCAAACCATATACCAATAAAGTGGTATAAGAACCACGACTGAGCTAGACACAGGGCCTAGAGCCTGTAGAAGTGCTTGGACCACAAGGAACCACCCAAGGTAGTGACACAGGGGACCCACGGGGGACGCGTGCAGTGTGAGAACACAGCCGCGAATCGCCGTTGACTTCTATGGGGAAAGTCGCGGTTGGAATTTTAAAGAAAAGGGACACTTAGAGGAGGACTTGGAGCAAACCATTTTAGAACTAGGCTGTTCTAGTGTCAATACCCACGGGAGCACCGGAGTACTCGAGTTACCTCACCCAGGGAGCCGGGTGCATAGGTGTCTTTCGGGGTCGGGTTTCGTCGTCGTTTTCACTGGCGATCTGCTGCAAAGTGCTGCTGGCGGCCAAGTCGAAAGTGTTCGGGTGGATCCAAAGGTGGATCGAAGATCTGAAGAACCTGAAAGCAGAGGGGACAGAGTCTGGGTCACTAGCCAGTGACCAGGAAGGCGATGAGCAGATGCCCACCGATGTCGAGTGCTTCAGGTAGGTTGACAGTCGTCTTGACTCTTCAGCCACGAGGTCCAGGAGGCGTCGACGATGACCAGGAGCTGGATTCGAGCTGTCCCATGACGTCTGTCGATTGCAGGGGTGTCGGCAACTGGATTGGACTCAACAAGCCTTGGCAACGGCAAGTCTCGTGGAAATGGAAGAAGGACGATGGTGCAGACCAGCAAGGTCTGTGGGACTCACCCAGCGAGGGTAAGTCAGGGCACGCCTGGAGCAACTAGGGATCCCAAGCAGGAGAAGATTGGCCTTCGGGAGGGCCTACTAGCCAACGGACTAGCGACCGCGAAGGAGCCTCGAGTGGACGCACTTGGAGCTGGCTCACAGGACACTCGTGGAGTGGAGGCCAGTGATCTTCGGTGCAGTCGGTGCTGGAGGCTGGGGCTACTCGGAGCCCAAAGCACAACTTCGTGGGATACCCAGAAGAGGATGCACTTGCAAATGCGATCGGTGTCCATGGGTCACGGTTCCACGTTACCCACGACAGCTACGGGCCTCAGCTTTGCTGGGGACTCAGGGCAGCCTCGGGGAAGTCTGGAAATCCACCTCTGGTGATGCAAAGACTTCGGCGTCCGGCGGGAGCTTCAGCGATGCAGACCGGACAATTGCTTCTTTGGTGCCTGCCAAGCAGGGGAGTCACTCCTTGACCCCAAGGGAGATTCTTCAGTCCTCTAATCTTGAAGTAGAGCGTCGAAGGTCCAGGATTCTGTGTCAGAGTTTCATCCAGGTTAATCTAAAGTCCTAAGGACTGGGGTCCCATACTTATACTAAGATAGGGGTTGGACATACTCTGGGGACCCACCTATGGGAGGGTCAGGGCAGAGGGTGGTTACACCCTTTCCCTTTGTCCAGTTTCACGCCAGAGCAGGGGCTGGAAGCCCCTGAGCCGGTTTGAACTGGGGTATGCACTAGGGACACCAAATGTGCCCCCAGTGCAGGACTTCAAAGCACCAGAGAGTGCTCCCGCCCAGCCCCAATACACACTATCCTGTCTGGGGAGGTGGTTACACCTCCCTGGGACAGGAAACCTATGTCCAGGCCTCCCCTGCCGGAGTTTCGGTCAGCAGCAGGAGGCCAGACTCGTGTCTGTGGCAGCGGCATCCATTTTGTGATGCCAGGGCTCTGGAAAGTCAGTACCGGGTATACCGGTGTGTACATGTCTCTCCCTCTAGAAGGGTGGAATGCTACCCCGCCGCCAGAACTGGCGGGGGGTAGTATTCCAAGATGTTTGACACCAAACACGACATGTTTCCGTGCAGCCATCCCAAAGTTAGCATTTAACGCGAGGTTATAATGCGCTTAAGAGTATATGGTCGGGCTGCACTACAAACAGCATCAGAGAAGGGACTCCGAACGCTGCAGAGGAGCCCAGCTCATGCAGGGGCACCCTCTCACATAGGAACCACGCACTCTGCCTTCAGGATTGATAAGGCCTGCCATAGGAGTGACTTATAGGTTTATATGTGTGTATGTATGTAGTGATATAGGTAGCCTATATCACAGTAAGAGTGCATGCACCACCTTACCCAGGCTGCAGTAGCAGACCTGTGGTGTCCTTTTGGCTGGCCTTCCAGGGGTGGCACAATACATGCTTCAGCCCCTGGCAGGCCTCTGAGGTACCTATGCCCTGGGTACATAGTATACCATATACTAGGGACTTATAAGGGCACTCCAGATTCCAATCAGAGATGTGCCTAAGGCACATGGAAACCATTTTAGAGAGGAAGCAGCTAGGCTGGGGTTCTGATTAGCAGGGCCCCAGCCAGACTAAAGTCGAAAAACAGTGAAGCATCAGCAAAAAGTGGGGGTACCAATGTGAAGCAGATCCTACTCTCCTACACCCATATTCTCTCATTCTCAGGTAAAGGGGTTGACTAGATCCTAGAGGGATTCTTGGCATAACACCTACACAGGTGCTAGGTACATTTAGGTACATCTAGTTAGGAAGGCATTGTAGGAGTACGCACTTTTTATCATGTGTTCTATGTACTTGTATATATTCATGATATCTGCAAGATGGTAGAACTTTACCATCCCTTTACTTTCGTAGTACTTCTAATCATATATCTCTGCTACTGTCTAATGGTTGTTGCAGCTCATCTATTCTACACTAGAATAACAACTGTTCAATAAATACTTATTGAAAACGCCCAGCCTGTTTATTCTGTGTATCTCTCCGAGACAAATTAAGTGAGCACGAGTGACTGAGCGAAAGGTAGTATATTGTTTCCACGATTCTGAGGGATCAGGGTTGTCATGTTCTGAGGTTGCCAGAATCTATTCTCTCCTTGGTAAGAGGAGATTATAGTGGCACTGTGAGTTAGCTGGTACAGACAGGCTAACGTATCCGGTGGGGGTGCACGGAATCAGTCCGCCACCAATCCCACAGTTTATGTTATTCAAACGCGCAGATCCTGTATAGGTTATATACGAACTACACGACACTGTGCCTCATGGGAATAGTCCAGCCCGAACTGCCAAGCCAGGTCTTCCCTGAACCGGAAACAAGTATCCTGGGACCGGTTTCGGCATAACACCCCTCATCAGCCAGGCTAGCTTGAATCCAGTGGCAAATTGAGCAAGGGACCCATGTCTGGGCAAACCCTGCCTATTTAGGGCGAACAAAGCAAACACAAGGAGATGGTGGACGGAGCACTGAAACTTTTCAGACACTCACCCCCAGTCACAGATCTGGGTTGAATCCATCATCGTTCTTTAGCTCATTTTGCCACCTCAGTTCAGACCCAGCTATATGCAAAACAGTCTTGACCCTGTGCCTCATGGGAACAGTCCAGCCCGAACTGCCAAGCCAGATCCTCCCTGAACCGGAAACAAGCATCCTGGGACCGGTTTCGGGGTAACACCCCTCATCAGCCATGCAGAACTTGATTTGTTCTGCATTCTGTCCATCAATTGTGTGTCTTTTGCAGATTGGAGTGGGCAGATTTGGAGTGGGGCAGCTTTTTATGGATTGAGTGGGGCAGATTGGAGTGGGCAGATTGTAGTGGTGCAGACTGGAGTAGGGCAGATTTGAGTGGCGCAGATTGTTTTGGATTGGAAATGGGATGGATTGGAGTGAGGCAGATTTTTGGGATTGGAGTGAGGTGGATTGGAGTGGGCAGATAGTTTTGGATTGAAGCAGGGCAGATTGGAGTGGGGTGGATTACAGTGGGGCAGATTGTTTTGGATTGGAGTGGAGCAGATTGGCGTGGGGGAAATTGTTTTGGATTTGAGTGGGGCAGATTGTTTTGGACTGAGTGGGGCAGATTGTTTGGGATTGGAGTGGGGTATATTGCTTTAGATTGGGGTGGGGCAGATTGGAGCGGGCAGATTGTTTTGGATTGAAGTAGGGCAGACTGTTTGGGATTGGAGTGGGGCAGACTATAGTGGAGCAAATTGAAGTGGGGCAGATTGTTTTAGATTGGAGTGGGACAGATTGTTCTGGATTGGAGTGGGCAGACTGTTTTGGACTGGAGTGGGGCAGATTGTTTTGGATTGGAGAGGTGCAGATTGGAGTGGGGCAGATTGTTTTGGTTTGGAGTGGGACGAACTGGAGTGGGGCTGATTGGAGTGGGGTGAGTTGGGAGGATTGGAGTGTGGTGGATTGGATTGGGGTGAGTGGTTTGGACTGATTGGTGTGGGGTGTATTTGATCTGGGGTGGATTGGACTGAGTGGGGCGGATTGATGTGGGGTGGATTGCTGTGGATTGGAGGGGGGCGTATTGGATGGGGTGGATTGGAGTGTACTACACGATTATATGTTAAAGCATCATTTCAGAAATTACACAAAAGAAAGAGAAAGAAACATTGTTGCTTTTCAATAAAATAATCCTCATCTTTTGAGAACAGCACCCACGAGCAAAAATTAAAAAAAACATGAGTGCAATCTGAGAAAAGAAAGGCTTGGCAAAATAAAAGAAATGTAACTATAGAAAAAAAGTAATCTTTGCAATTGTGTTTGTCCTGCTGAGGGTGTTTTTGCCAGTCACACACCTTCTGTTTGCTGGGCACTAAAAGTTAAACAGAGCAAAATAGTACCTCAATCACGTCGGGAGCAATGGACGGTCACTGATTAAGTTAAATCAATCAGTGCTTAGTCCCTGATCCGCAGAGAGGAACACAAATGTTAGGAGTGCCTTGACAAGTTACGAGGCTGTAAAGAAGAGTGCTATGCAAGCCAACAAATGGTAAGCAACGGGCAGGCTCCAAGCCCTTTTTTGGTCAGTGTCTTGCAAGCGAGGTGCATGCGCTCTCGCATGCTCTCGCAGGCTTGACCCTAAAAATGGAAATACATATACATCTTTGAGGCACTTTCAATTAGGGGACTGAATGGTAAGATAATAATTGTAATGTATAGAGATCTTCAAGTCCAATAAAAAAATCACATATACAAGTTCACGTCTCTTCTTTTTGGTCTCTCCTAAGTCATGTGGTTCTCAGAGCACATGTGGTTCACATGTTTGAAAACAGAGACGAGACGCTTCAGATAAGATTTTGACAGAACAGAATTTTCCACCCTACTTTCAAACATTAAAAACAATTAAAATGATATCCCATTTTTTATTTTACCCGTAGGCATTTATGTTACATAACGCATGCTTTATTTGCAGCTGGACATATACTTAAGTGAAAACATTTTTCTCCCCACCTTGAAGCCCTCTTGATATGAAACGCCAAGAGCAGTTACGCACTCTTCGGTGGCACGTTGCTGCAGTTGTTACTGATCTGGTCATACATATCGAGAGCAGTGGAGGTGGAAGCTTGGTCGTATTACTGTGTATCTTTTATTCACTATGTTTCCTTTTGGGAGTGATTGTCTGCAGTGCTTAATTAAAGCCGATGGTTTCTAGTGCTCAGCACTGGCAGTTAATTGTCAACACCCGCGCTTGTGACAGTCTGCCACAAGGGGGCGCTGTCTGGCTAATTTGGAGATGACCATAACAACAGGTAATTATTAATTAGTATACATTAAAAATGACTATTACCTGTCGCCCAAGCCCTTCTTATAACTTTGGAGTCCTGAAATAGTTCGAATTGTCACACTAGTAGGAGTGTAATGGTTAGTAGTTGTGTTGTTACTATCATTGGCAGCATGTCAGGCAAAATGTGTGGTGCAAGCTGCAGTGGCCTCCTGATGAGAGCCCTGGCACTTATCATTTTACAAATTAAGCACTGTTTGTATGTGGGGAGTGATATCCAGATGGCACTCTCATGCGTGGTGTCATGGGGCCCCCCAGGTTCAGATAACTTCACTCTAGTTCTGCTCCCGTCGGTTCTTCTCTTGTTGAACATTTTATTGGTGAGGACCACCATTGCATTCTTAGAGGTTCCTTCCAATTGATAGAGTGGAGGATTGTGGCTCAGCCTGGAACATACTAGTCCCTTCAGAAGCGGTTTCAAGCCTCATCCTTAATTCTCTCTTTACAACTGAGGCCTGCAAATCAGGTTGGGGAATTTGGTACACCAGTGTTTGGAAGATGGCAATTGCATTCAAGAACATTTTGACATAAAATTCTTCCGCTGTTGTTCCAGGAGAATTTTTGTCAATATTGACATTCTAAGCCTCCACAACTACAGAACAGGGTGGGGTTAGTGTGATCAGATGTCACAGCTAACCCATTAACTACTAGTTTTTTTAAAAGTGTAGCGACATCTTGACACTTTTTGCTAAAAGAAATACATGTACCATTTTTGAGCGAGGACCAGGTGAGCAAACTCGTTAATTACAGTATTGTGCATACTCACATTTCCACTGGCCCTCTCACCCCAATGGCCAGAAGTTCACTTATTTAGAAAATCACCTTTTGCGCTGTCTCGCGTCGTTCACTCAGCACAGCAGAATTTAATGATGGGTGAATACTATTAAGAGTCCACAGGCATCTCTCCACTACCTTCTGCTCCCCATCATGGAAACACAAGTTGAAGCATATTCAGTAAACTTTTTAGGTCTTGCCTGTTGTTGAAAGACATTTTGCCTACAATACCAAATTCTCAGAATGGGCTTTGGTTCAGCCCATTGCTCACGTATGGTAGGCTTTCCTCTCTATCTCATTTGCTAGCTTTATATTCGATGGCGCTCCTTCCTCTTCTTGTGTTTGCCCCTCTCCTGGAACATAGTTTCTTTCCCATCCTTTTGATTCGATCACTTCTATACTTCCACTGCTCATATTCACTGCCATTTTTTTTAGGTCTCGCCTACGCAGCGCGCATGCGCTGCGTTGGGAGGGCCTTTAGCCGTCGCTCTGCTCATTTTCAAGCACACACTCGTGCTTGTGGCGGCATCCACCTTGCGGGAGCGAGCAGCGGCGCGCCACAAGCACGAGTGCAGTGCTTGAAAATGAGCAGACTGTGCGCGCACGCATGCACGCACCACTCCCGGGCTCACCTCCTGCTCCCCCTCTCTCTCACGCGCGCACCACTCGCAGGCTGTGTATTTTCAGCCAGCGCTTCCCAGGAAGTTTCGTTGGTGAAGCTTTAAAAGGTTGTGTTATTTATGTGCTTTCTGTGGCAGCTGCAAGGCAGCGTGTGTCGCCTTATTATTTATTTGCTTTCTCTCAGCAAGGCAGCGTCTACAGCCATAAAGGCTTTATGCTTTATTCTTAATGCTACACTTTATAGCGTCTGTAGCCTTTTCAAAGTTATTTCTTTGCTTTTTATCTTTGGTGTTGTATCAAACAATCTATAGTTTATTTCACAAAAATATCGTTAAAATCAACTTTGAAACTAAAGCGTATTTCGCCTTTTTTTCGTATTTGCTTCACATAGTTATATGTTCCCGTGTTGCCACTCGACCTTCGTTTTGCAACTTTATTTACATGTGGATATCACTTCATATATAAAGAACTATAAGCAAAGAAGAGCGGATGTTGTGTAACAGTTACAGCGTCTGACTTTAAAGCTGGGGAACCGGATTCGAGTCTCGGCGGGAGGCTCAACATCTTGTGATTCAGGGCAAATCATTTAATATCTCCGTGCCTAAAATAAATGTATCTGTAATACAACTGGTGCTGATGTAAAGAGCTTCCATCCGTTTGGGTCGAATTAGCAGTGTATAATACATCATAGCATTCCATAATACTTTATAGTGTCTTTGTAGCCTTTTCAAAGCTATTTCTTACTTTTTGTTTTCAGCGTTGTATCACGCGATCTCACTGCACCACCCTTTTTGACCCCTTGTGGAAAAAGCAGCCTGTTTTTCAGACACCCCCTTCACTTTTTCATCCGCCTCACAATATGGCTGACTATATCTTTTAGCACACAATGCATAAACAAAGAGGTGTGAAAGCTTTTAAGTTAACTAAAACAATGGCTATCTTTACAGCTAAGCTAAAATACTCTATGATATAGTAAAGCAGTCTCCTTCTAAACACAGCATTTACGTATGTATCCCCGTTCCAGCATGCATGAATCCATCCTCTAGCACCCCATACGTCTTCAACAAAGAGGTGCGAGCGCTTTAAAGTCAGCTAAGGTGCTGAAGGTAGCCTACAGGCTTCAAGCCACAAGCCAAAAAAAAGATTATTAAAAGGCTGCACAATGCAACTTATGTCATCCCTGCTTTTATCAATAAACACCACTGTTGAATAGGCTCCAAGCCAGAAAATAAAAACAGAGAAGATTGTTGCCTACGTTTCCAGTGGCGTACACTGACCTGGAGGCCTTGGAGACAGGTTTTATAAACCAAGGGCCTCTCTTAATTACTCTGGAATAACTAGATTTTGTTTACATTATTATTTATCAGTTTCACATAGGTATATTTCACTGTGTTATCACTGGAACTTCGTTTTGTAACTACATTTACATTTGGTCTTCACCTGCTTCACATTTTAAAAATGTTATGCAAAGGAGACCGGATGTGGCATAACAGCTACAGTGGCCCACTTTAAAGCTGGGTAACCATGTTTAAGTCTTTGTGGGAGGCTTAATATCCTGTAATTTTGGGCAAACAGGACCGGCTTTACCTCTGGTGGCACTCAGTGCGACAATCTTTGTTGGAATCTTAGATTCATTCCGGTTATCTCACTTTCGAAAAATACACAAATGCCTATCCCCATCACCCTTTGGGTTAAACCTACCTGTGCTCATCAGAACTGAGTGTTTATTGCAGATGCGACCTTTATTGACCTCCCTGGAACACGTTTCTGTTTTTACAGATTGGGAGACCCTCTTTATATTGTGTTCATGCTTTTATGTTGAAAACAAGGTTGTGCCGGTTCTGTTTTTACCCAACCCTGCTACTTCACCCCCTCCATGTGGTTAGCACAGGGCTCTTACAAGGTGTATTTTAAGAAATTTTTATTCCTCTACTTTTTTCAAGCAGTTCCAATTGCTTCATCATGTTCAGGGATTTTTCAGGAAATGTTATCTTTGGATTCTTATCTGTCTTGTTGCTCTTAGGAAGCAGCAGTGATGATCTATCCACTTCAGATACTCCAGATTTGTTTTTTAGTTATTCTTTCTCTCTTCTGAATTGATTAGATATTTTTATATTTCCTGCAGAGTTTCTTTTGATCCTAGTATATTCTCTGGTCGGGGTGTTGTATTTGACACTCAGCACAATAAATTGCCTTTCTCAATCAACCAGTCATAGCACTTTAACGGAGTTTCAGTAACTTATATTGCACAACGCTCACCAAGCTACAACTTACAACAAAAAACTGCTTATTATTAATAACATAGGCAAAACATTTTGCATTTACCAATGCTTGTTTATGTTGCATTCATGCAGGTAAACACTGGCCCGATGCCATGTTTATCATGCATACTCAGATGTGTACCACTCTAGGCACATAATAGGATTTAAAATGTAGCATTTACTGCAGTCGTTAAAACAAGAAAAGCATTTGGACATGAGGCAGACAGAGCAGAGGAGAGGCAAGAAGTGCAGACAGTGCAGGAGGGGCAATATATGCACAGTGCTAAATCCAGGAGGTGCACACAGATATAGGGCATTGTGTGGCACACAGAGGTGCATGCTGCTTGAACCAGCAAGTAGTACACATTTTAATAATAGCTGTGTTTGAAATGCAAAATATGTACATTTGTTGCTTCAGAAGGTACAAAAGACACTTGTTAAAAGTTATGGCCCTTATGATTTGACGCATTTCCCCCTTAGACACAGAAGGGGTGAAAGCATTTGGTACATGAGGCCCTTAAAGTACTGGATCACTATAGGTTTTTTGGTGTGGTGGAGACCGCTGCATATCACTGAAAAGTGTTGTCTGTTATTCTGCCACTTGCTCCCATACAAAAGAGCTTGTTTAAAATGACACTGGTAAATAAATTGCTGTTCCTCACCTGGCATGCTGCTTGCAGTGAGTGAAAATACCGATGTTCGGATTGACACGAGAATAGCAAATAGAAGGAAATTACTAATTTCCGGAAGGCGCCCCTAGTCTGACTTATGTGACAGTTTAGGGGAATCATAATTTAAACAAGCATTGGCATAGCCAATAGGTCTCGCTTTTGGGACCTTATAAGTATTAAGTTATGCAGCACAATATCCTTGGTGCACCAACATTAACTGTTGCATGGTTAAACACTTATAAGGTCCCAAAGCGAGACCTATTGGCTATGCCAATGCTTGTTTTCTTTAGGACTCTATGACAGTGATGTTTTTGTTTGTTCTTTCCTCTGTGTGCTACCTCCTACCCCACATATCCACCTGCACTTCTGTTGCGCCCCCTCACATTTTAAAAAAATGTTAACATTTTGGAGGGCCAGAAACTGAATTATGCTACTGAGACGCTCCTTTCTATAATCCCTTTTCTTGTGTTTTTAGGTCTCGCCTAGGCAACGCCTGCGCTGTCTCGTTGAGACATGCTGTCTTCGCTATGTGGGCTATAATTCCGCCCCTCGCTTGCAATTCATTCAAATGCGTGTCGTTCGTAAATGCTTGCTTTTGTATGGTTTATGGCCTTTAACTGTCCCACATTTTCAGGTCTCACTCCTCCCCTGGAATATTGGCCTATTATGCGTATCCTTTCTCTAAAGGCTTTTTATCATTGTGTTTGAGCCCTATTTTATTTACGTGCAGGCTGCAGCATTTTGTAAAGAATGTTCGTTTTCCCCTGCTCAGGAACTTGCTTGCGCACAGGCTTGATTTTAAATGGAACGAGCCTTTCCCTGGCTCAGCGGGGTGCAGATGATATAGCGTGCATGTTTCTCAATGCCAGTGTGCTTCAGTTAGTGGGAAATGGGTCTGGAGTGTGACAGCAATCCTTTCCTCAGCCCGGGTTGAACTTGTTTAGTTACTGCTTACTGAGTGTCACAGCTCAGCATTTCAACAATGTCTGATAATGGACTTATGTTCTATGGTTAATGTCTCCAAGCTCATGCTGTTTGAGCCTTCAGAGCTTAATATTTCAACATTTTCTAAAGATGGACTTCTTTTTTACTTTGGTTAAAGTCCCTAAGCTCATAATGCAGAAGTCTCAGAGCTCAACATTTCAACATTCTCTGATAATGGATTTTGTTTCCATTGTTAATGTGCCCACTTCTACGCGTTCGGGCATTGCACAGGGGCGCATGGCCACAAGTTGAACATGGCACTTTACCTACCCTGGAACCCGGTACATTCCATTTCTGATTTCAAGGGGAAGTAAGTTACGGTACGTGTTCTGGTTGTAGCTCCACACAAGTGTTAATATGTTTGACTTCAGACACCCACAGTTAGTGGGAAATGGGTCCGGAGTGCCACCGCAATAATCTGCAGTCTTTTTCACCATTGCTCAAGCGGTAAAGATGCGAACACAGGCTTTGAATACAGGCTGAATTTGGGGGGTAGATATACATTGCACAATAATTACTCACATGGACAGCGTATTTGGTAAGATGGGGTGTTTTGGGTCGAACGCTGAGAGCAGACGTGTCCCTAGATTGTATTGTATTGTAATTGCATTTATATAGCGCTTACTACCCCTGACGAGGCGTCGAAGCGCTTTTTCGGCGAGTAGCACGCTACTCCGGAACCCATAAAAGGATTAGTGGTGAATTAGTATAGTGAAATATGAAAGTAATTTGAGTGGTGGATATGTTAGTCAGTTATTTGGATTGAGAAGGGTAGCGGAGGGATAGAAGAGGGAAAAAGGTTTGCATATATTTAGCGCTTGTTACCCCTGACCGCCGCGGTCGATGGATCGGGACAACACCATCTGGATACCCTCATGGGTAACAAAAAGCTCTGCAATATTTTTTACGTTTTAAAAGGAAAGGCTTTTTATTTCTACGCTGTTTTTGGTAACATGAGTATTCGTGAGAAGCTTCTGCGTAATGTGAATACTGGCTTTGAAGCTACAGTATGGAACACCGTACACATTTAGTTTAGATGTTCGGTTTGCTCATTTGCTAATAATGTAAAGGGGTGGATTAGGATGGTGCAGTTAACTAATGTTGTGTGCGAGTCCCATTAAATCCAGCTTAATGTTATTTATGGTAGTTTTCTGGCTCCAGTACAAGCGGTGTGTTTCATAGGCGCACATTTCACTTGATTAAACACAAAGCTTTACGAAATGCAAAAGGCACAAAGGGTTGTAGCCAGAGGGTGCAGTTGACCGCCTCCTGAAAGGCAGCCTTTAGTTTCTTTTAAGCACCATTTATTGCAAAGTGTTCACACCACTTGCAAGCTGTTTTATGGGTGCTCCAGCAAGGAGGCAGCCCTGTTAAATACCATGAAGGAGGCAGCCCTGTTAAATACCATGAAGGAGGCAGCCCTGTTAAATACCATGAAGGAGGCAGCCCTGTTAAATACCATGAAGGAGGCAGCCCTGTTAAATACCATGAAGGAGGCAGCCCTGTTAAATACCATGAAGGAGGCAGCCCTGTTAACATAAAGAAGAGGAATCAAACACTATGTCTGCTTCTCAGATTGCTTAGCCATATGGTTGAATAAGTTGAAATGAACCAGTACTTTTAAAACACAAACTTTTTCTTTTTATATTTTGTAGTAATGTTGTAATGTTAAAAGTAGTAATGTTGTAATGTTGAAAGTGCTTTTGATGTGCATAGCTTATCTCTATGATGTCACTCATAGAATCTCTATGTTGCCTAGGCACTGAATGTTTGTGGTCAGTTGGTCTTTTCTGCTGAGCCTGGTGGAGCTGTCCTCTACTGCCTCCACGACCATGTAGTCCTAACAAATACTCTTATGTATTTACATCTGCTTCCGCCTCAATTACTACAAATTGATTGGCGACGACAATTCCAACTACATGGTCACCCTACCCTGCGTGCAGAATCAATCTTCGTTTTCCACTTGGAAGAGAAAAGAAGTACCAAGCAAGCCAACCGATTTCAAGATCAGAATATATCTACTTCCTTCATCGGCTCTTTACTAGTCAAGGATTTTGTGGCCAAGTGTACGTCTTATGAAGACTACGATCTGGTAGGATGCTTTCTCCTTTCAATTTTGTGCGTCTGCTACTTTGCGCTTAGACATTCACCCCACACGCATCTCAGGCTCAGCGTTGTTTGCCTTCGCGCTTTCTACTAAACTTTCAGCATATCCTACAGCATAAACTACAATCTATCGCTGCGCTTTCAGTACTTCGCACCGCCTTATACTTGAAGGCATTTTTTGAAGTTTAAACGGCCACCTACTTCATTCTGCCTTTTTCAGTAACTCGGCACGGGAACCATTATCTTCACCCGAACATTCCTTCTGGATTCTTTTCAAGCCGAGAGTTCCTCAAGCCGAGAGTTCCTCGTCCTACGCAGCGCACAGCGTCAGCGTTTCACTTCACGTCATCAATTCACCGCCTGATCTCCGCATTGCGTTCCAGCGTCCATTGTGGAAGTCATTTCCTTGACAACGGCTTCGTGTATTGCGGTGATACACACACCTCTCTTCTGTTTTCAAGACGTGCAGCATCAGCGGTCAATCCCGCTTCATCCCAACGCTCAAGATCCTCAACTTGCGTTGCAACGATCATTTTGGAATTACTCCTATCCTACAGCTTTGTATATTCCGGTGATATACACACCAGTTCATTGTTTAAATTTTGTACAGAAGCTGTAACTACGACATTGTGTATTACGGGGATATACACACCTGTTCTCTTTATTTCAAAACTAGTACTCTTCCTGCTTTCCATTTCATTTTTTTAACAGCAAAAGTTCATTATTATCTAAATGTGTGTCACGCGGTGATACACACACCCAACTTATTACGCTACGCGGTGATACACACACCTTGTAATATTTCAAATTCTTTAAGTGTAACACCCCAATTGTTTGCACCATTATTCATTTTTTTTGTAAAGTGGTTTACATGCAGGTATGTGTCGTATGTTAAACCTTGACACGCCTTTTGCACATCCTCTCTTTTATTCGCAGTGTCAACTTATTTAAGTCAATTACAAGGTGTGTTATTATTCTATACATAATTACTTCACTCTATATATTTTTTTTTTTGCAACTCTTAAAATGTGCACAATGCAAGCTGTTAATCCACCTCCTTCATTCCTAGACACTCCAGGTGAACCTCCAGTACGTTGGGAAATATGGTTCGATCCTTTCGAAACGTACTTAGGAGCAATAGGAGCATCTAGATATACTGCTGATAGAAAAAAATGCCTTCTCCTTCACTCACTGGGGTTTGAAGGAAGATCTATATTCAAACACTTACCCATTCTTTCTCCAGAAGAAAGTGATTGTCTTGATGAGTTTCGAGAAACCGTGTTGAAGTTAAAAAAAAGATTCGATAAGCAACCCAGTCTTATGGTGCTGAGACACAAATTTTTCAAAAGGAAGCAATTGGACGATGAAGATGTTGATTCATATATATCTGCTTTGAGGAGACTAGCTGCAGACTGTAAGTTTGAAAATTTCACGGACCAACTCATAAGAGACCAGTTTGTTTGTCATTACAAAGAGAAAAGCATTAGACAGAAACTTCTTGGCCTAAGTGATCCATCGCTCGACGAGACGATCAAAATTGCTAAAAGTATCGAGATTTCAATGACGTCTCTCAAAGAACTTGAAGACAAAAATAGTGACAAACTTAATGAAAGTGTCAACGCTATTAAGATTAGTAAGTCTCAGACCAAATCAAAAAATGAATCTAACAAAAGTGTTGTGAAATCTGTTAAACCCGAGGGAATTAATCCTAATATTTGCCTTAGGTGTGGTAACCCCACTCATGCAAAAGGTAGTAGGTGTCCTGCTTTTACTGTCACGTGCAACTACTGCAAAAAAGTAGGTCATTTTGCGAAGGTTTGCCTAAAGAGGAAAAACACAAGGAAACCTGTTGTGTGTGTGTGGTTGACTCTAATTCTGAAAGCGATTCAGAAGTTGTTTCTGTCATTCGCGAAGAGAGTGATTAGGTATGTAGTAATGTTGTAATGTTAAAAGTAGTAATGTTGTAATGTTGAAAGTGCTTTTGATGTACATAGCCTATCTCTATGATGTCACTCATAGAATCTCTATGTTGCCTAGGCACTGAATGTTTGTGGTCAGTTGGTCCTTTCTGTGAGGTTAAATCACTCTCTTCGCGAATGACAGAAACAACTTCTGAATCGCTTTCAGAATTAGAGTCAACCACACACACAACAGGTTTCCTGAGGAGTTGTTGGCTTGTTGTTGGGCCATAGAAAAGTTCCGCCCATATGTGTGGGGTAAGCGTTTTTTACTCCTTACCGACCATAAACCTCTTGTGAATATTCTGGGTGACAACATGAGTAAGTGTTGCACGCCCAGGATTCTCAGAATGGTCACCAGACTTCTACAATATCAGTTTGATGTCAAACACATTGCGGGTGGGAAACATTTCAGGGCAGACTTCCTTTCTAGGCTTCCCGTTAGTAACGATGAACAAGACAACATTAAGTATAAAGATCTTGTTGACGAAGATTGCGAAGATTGTTTTGTTGCTACTCTTGACATCCCTGAACTTAAAGTTGGTTCAGAAGAGGAATGGAGATCCGCTTTTCTAGCTGATTCCATTCTTCGTGATGTCTGTGATCTAGTTAAGAATGGTTGGCCACGTGAAAAGGTTCTCTCTCCATCATTACAACCTTTTTGCAAGATTGAAAGTGAGTTATCTTTGGAGGATGGTTTATTGATGAGAGGAGAGAAATTGGTTCCTCCTTCTTCTCTCAGGCTTAACATTTTGAAGAGGGCTCACGAAGGGCATTTAGGTGCCACACTCACTAAACGTCGTATCCGAAATGCCTTTTGGTGGCCGTCCATGGATACCGACGTAGAGGACATGGTTCGAGAGTGCTGTGTTTGCAAGACTTCAGACAAGTCTCTGAAGGTGTTCACCCCTCCTTTATTATCCATTGAATGTCCGGATGGACCATGGGTTAAAGTAGGGATTGATATTCAGGGGCCCTATGATGTTTTATGTGGGCAGAATAAGTATATTCTTGTCCTTATGGATTATGCATCTAAGTGGCCTGAGATAAAACTTGTCAAAGAAGCCAATGCCAAAACTATCATTGATTTCCTCACTGAAATATTCTTGAGGGAAGGTTTTCCGGAGATAGTGGTGTCTGACAATGGAAAACAATTTGTCAGCAGGGAATTTCAGCTTTTTCTAAAGTCTTCAAGTATCAAACATGTTAAGAGCTCACTTTATCATCCCCAGAGTAATGGTTTGGTAGAGAGAATGAATCGTGTTGTTGGTGATTGTGTCAAATGGGCCAGAGTGGGACATCACGATGTTGTACGTGCTCTCAATGACATGATTTGGTTTTATAGGACAACACCGCATTCTTCAACTAAAGTTGCACCTTTCGTTCTCATGAGAGGAAGAAAAGCCAATACTTTGTTTAAACCTGGGTGGATGTCGAAATGGGTTAAATCTGACATCAATGTTGGTAATCTTATGCCCCTTGTCAAAGAAAATGTGTCGGACACACAACTCCAAGAAAGGAGTCAAATTGTCTTATCTTAACGTTGGCGACTTTGTCAAGATTAAGTCTCCTATTTATGCCAAGAATGGGGAAAACAAATTTGGGAAGCCACTTCGTGTTGTTAAGATTTATGGGAATGCTGTTCAAGTCGAAGGTGGGCACTGGTGGAATTTGTCAAAGGTTTCTAAAGTTGTTCAACGCTCTAGTTCTTCCAACTTTCTCAACCCTGACGAGGTGTCAGATGGTTGTTCTGAAACTCAGAGAAAATGTGTTACTTCTGATTCTGTGGTTCAGCAAGTTCCCATGTCTTCCCGCTCTGTGAGAAGGAGTTCTAGACTTCGTACTGTACCTGCTCGTTTTCGATAAGTTTTCTTTCTTCTTGTTTCCGTTTTTTTTTGTTTAGGAACAAGGGAAGGTATGTAGTAATGTTGTAATGTTGAAAGTGCTTTTGATGTACATAGCCTATCTCTATGATGTCACTCATAGAATCTCTATGTTGCCTAGGCACTGAATGTTTGTGGTCAGTTGGTCCTTTCTGCTGAGCCTGGTGGAGCTGTCCTCTACTGGCTCCACGACCATGTAGTCCTAATAAATACTCTTATGTATTTACATCTGCTTCCGCCTCAATTACTACATATTTCTTCATGGAGTAGTACATATGGGAAGTCATCTGTATATTGTTGCCACTGTTTTCTAACATATAGCATAGCGTGCATTTTCTGTATGCAAACTGTAAGGCATGGCTTTGGTCCTTTTTTCCCTCAAGCTTTCATTATTCCAAGGTTGCTAAAAAAGGGTTCATTTGGGTAATAATGAAGTCTTATCAGCACATGCAACCACTGCATTATGCTTTAAAGCCAGACTTTGGTTTTCTCCTGACCACGTACTCTTAACGTATAATGCCTAACAGTATGGATGATATGTGACTCCTACACCTTGTAACACTGATTACTTTATATAGAAACCTCGTGTACATTGATTTACACACTTGTACGATTCATTGTCTATGTATAATATGTTTGTCTGTAGTAAAGTAATTTGATACCCAACATTAGGATTAACAGCGCTATAAAGAATTTAATACAAAAATTAATTAGTGAGTGGTATTTACATCATTGGTGTAATTACTCATACAGACATACATTGGGCATTCTTACAGGGCCCCCCTCATGTAAAGTCCATTGTGGGTGATCGGTATAAAGCAGCTGCACAGGCTCATGAGATTGCCCAGGTCAGCAGTGGTATGACAGCGGGACAGCACAAATGATGAAGTGGAATCGATTGGGGTGGAACAAGAGGGGTGATGACAGTGTCAACAGAGTTGAGAGAGTGTTCAGATGTTGAGGGGAAGATGTTGCCGAAAGTTCTGGGAAATTGGGTCTTTTAGACCCCAAGTAAACACATTGGTTTCATGCCAAGACTGGGAGCTTTACTCTAGTTTTGGCTGCAGCACGAAGCCAACAACACTGGTACTGTATCACTTTCAGTGCCTGATTATGTTGTCATGGTGAAGGACTCTGGAGTGGAGAGCAGAGAAGGGAATTGGTCAGAGCAAGTGACTGTCTCTTTTCTGGCCTCTTCCTGACATTTTAACTGAAGGGTGTGAGCCCGTCATCTTACTGTAGTGACCCTCGCAGCTGTCAAACAAGACTTTTCTCCTTCTAGTCTTTAAGTTTTTACCCCGTCACTTCATATTTAAGCACAGTAGTTAGTAGTCTGCCACAATGTTTATTTTTATTGTTGTCCCATACTGTCATTAATGCCATCTAAAAAGAAGCTTTTTGTTCAAATATCTTCATGTAAATCGATATAATGCAAAGCTTGCAAGACAAGTCCTACAGGATTTACTTTAACACAACGGTTGTGTCATAAAACATATATCATTGTCATGCATGCCAACATTTTAAAAGAGTAAAGTGGAAGATTTTTAAAAAAATGATCGGGAGGCAATATCAGGCGGAAGACAGCCAAAATAAACCAAATTTGGGCTTAAAAAATTGGGGGTCTCCCGTCTGAATCATGTCTATTGGCATTTATGCATTGTGTGGTGTTACTTCTGCAAGATCCATTCTGTGTTATTTATTTGGAGACACACTGCTGAAATAACTTTGATGTTCCAGTTCTTAGAATTAATTTAGACTGATTATAATCTGCTCTTGTAGATTCATTAATGCCAGGTTGAGTGTGGATTTGTGATTGCAGAAGTGCCAATTAAAAGGTGACAGTGGGCATTGGTCTTCAAAATTAGTGTTGTTAATAGATTTTGTGCAGGATTGCAGACATTCATTGGAGTCTATTGTACCTTCTCTAACTAGATGTATACTGAATATACGTTAGACTTATCCTTAAAATGTTTTCTGAACGCTATTTGTGCATAACTTGAGAGTTGCAACTTTGGGCTGGTTTTTGGGCTGATTCTGGTCTGTGTTGGGCTGAATTTGGGCTTATACTTGGACAGCTTTGGGCTTCAGACGGGCCTCAAAATCTGGCAACACTGGTCCCCAGTGGAGCATACAAACCCCCACCCTGGTCAAGACGGAATACCTGGTGCCGTAGTTCATCGTTTGAGCCTGCGGAGGATGTCATGGAAAGCTCGCTGTCGCATCAAGGATTTTTCCGGGGAGCAGCTGAGGCAGAACAGGATCCATCCAGGACCCAGCGCGACCCCTGCCGAGCAGCGTAATCGTGGAAGAAGCAAGCGGTCGGGCAAACAACCAAGCAAGCAAAAAGGGCTCGGCTGGAATGGGCTGTGACTGACAAGATCTTGTATCGACAACGGAGCACGACGCGGTGTCGGAGCTGCATCAGCAAGTGGAGCCACAGCGGGGGAGATTACTGGTGCAACCGGCGGCAGGAGCGGATACCGAAGCCGACGGCAGTGGTAAAGGAGGAGTGGTCCAGCCTCGCTAGGAACCGGGGAAGTCTGCCGCGCACCTAAGTCCCCCTCCCCCACTTGCCAGGCAACCAAGGGGAAGGCGGGGCCTCCCGCAGCTGAACACAGGAAAAAGGTACGCATCGCGGGGCACGGTAAAGATTCAAACTGTGCCCGCAACCAAGAACAAAGCTTTCTTGGCGCCGGAATGCCTGGGAGAGCGGTAGCTTAGCACTCATCACACCATTTGATGGAATAGCATTTAAAAGGGGCAAGCAGTGACGGCGTTGATTATTTGGCAAAATAAGGACCCCCCCTCACATGTGCACAACCGACAGTACACTGAATCCGCAGTTGTTTTGAGAAATACAGGAACCGGCAGCTTTGTTACCACGTGGGTCACTGCAGCCCCCTTTCAAAGGAGAAAAGGCAGCCAAGAGCAATGGCAGGGAGGCATGGAGCAGCTGCAATGAACAAAAGGATGCCAGCACGCTTTAAGGAAACACCTGGGGGCAGCGAAGCCCCCAAGAAAGATCAGAAGAGGCCTCGGGAGGACTCTGGGCCTGAGCTGGACGGAGACTTAGAAGCACTACTAGAGAAAGCGAGGGCATTGGTAGCCCTGAAAGGAAAAGCGTGGATGGATGACCACTTTGCAAAAGGGCCCACAAGAAAAAGTTAAAACTGACGCAGGCAAAGGCACCAGCACTCCCCACACGGCCAGGCAAGAAGGGGCTTGCAGCCAGCACGGCGTCCCCAGAGAAACCAGGCAACAGGGGTGCTCAGAAAACACCACGGCAGCCCGCTGCGAGGGGCACCAGCGCAAGGAATGGAGTCCAGGGCAGGTACAGGGCAAACACACCACAGGATGTGTTGTCCGGCTCAGACACCGAAGGGAGCAGCAGTGGCAATGAGGGGTATGTGGCCAGCACGGCGGCCCCTCATGTGTCACGCAGTGGACCGATGTTCACGGTAGACAGCGGAGATGGTAAGCACCATGCGCCAAGCAACAGGGGCGGCAGCATGGGAAAGAGCAGGCTGGTCCAGATAAGGGAGGACCAGGGCAAATCATGAATTATGGGACACAATCAGGGGTACGCAACTTTGCAATGCATGGGCCATGGCCCTTTCAGCCCCCCTGGTTAACAAACCCGGGAGGGGATCAGCAGGAATTTCAGGGCGAGGCATGAGGGCAGATGCAGCCACACCCAACAGCATGGATGCCTTGGTGGCAATGGCCTGGACCAGGATCCCCATTTGGGGGGGGACCCCAAACAAATACAGGACACAGCGGGGAGGGCCAGGGGCCTGGTCAAAGAACAGGGCAAATAAAAAGACCCAAGGGAGAAAGAGGGCACTAGGCAAGAAAGCCTGCAGGGGGAGAAGAGGAAAGATGGCGCAGGGCTGGAGGAGGCCGCACAGGGTGGCAAGGCAGCGCCAGAGGGAAACCGCCCAGCCGGGGCAGGGGAGGGCCAGGACCCGGGAGGAAAACCTGCAAACGAGTACATACGCCCCTCCCCGGGGGACTCGCCCGCCACCACAAAGCTACTGGGTTTAGCAAACCTTATTCCACTAACAGTGAAGGAAAGGATTTGGAGAAAGGAATATATAGATATTTTCTCGTTGCTGGAAGTGTGCCAAGCAGGCTTAGACGTCACAGCTCAAGACACAAAAGACGAGGACAGAAGGGATAGACGCAAGCCCAGAGTAGAGCGAACCCTAGAAAACTTGTTAAGGGAATTCAGGACTCTGGCATGCGTGTTCATAGAGAAGTTCCCCCAGAGTGCAGCAGCACTAATCTTATACGAACCGGAGGTGTATGAAGCACAGCAGAAGTATCAGGGTGACGCGTGGTTGAGGTACGATGAAGGTTTTAGGGAAAAGATGCAGACATGGCCATTAATGGAATGGGACTGCCAGGACAGGGAGGGCTTCACGACCCATATGGTGGCGGCCAGGAAAGGCCTCGGCACGCGGGAATCCAATTTTTGTCCCTCAGGGTTCAAAGGGAAATACGAAGGCCAAGGTCAAGGTTTCAAGGGCAAAGGCCACTCCGGCAGCAAGACAGGAAAAACCAGAGTGGCAACATGTTGGAAATATGACAAAGATGAGTGTAAATGGGGGAGCGCATGCAGGTTTAAGCATAGTTGTGGAGCCTGCGGGGGGAACCATCCTGCCGTGCAGTGCAGACAGTCGCAAGGGACAAATACCAACAGGGACAAAGGCAACACAAAGAAGTAACGACCAAGGTGAGGCAACACAGGGGGGGGGAGGGGTGGGCAAAGGACATCCACTGCCCACTCCCATAAAAACAAGTAGACTGGTTTCATTATTAATTCATTATCCGAGAAAGGCAGACAGACAGCAATTGGCGGAAGGGTTCACGGCGGGTTTCCCCATCCCTTACAAAGGACCTGTGGACCCGCGGGATAGCCGCAACTTGAAATCTATACGGGACAACCTAGAGGCGGTTAGACAGAAGGTCGGCAAGGAGGTTCAGCTGTGTAGAGTATCCGGCCCATTCCTGTCCCCCCCACCACCAAACATGATAGGTTCACCATTGGGCGTGGTACCTTAGAAAGAAGCAGGCAAATTTAGGTTCCTACACCACCTGTCACACCTGCATGGGGACTCCATCAATGACTGGTTGGAGCAGGGCAGCTGCTCAGTAGCATACGCCTCCTTAGACGATGCGGTAGACCTGATCAAACAAGCAGGGAAGGGGGCACTGTTGGCCAAAACAGACATAGAATCAGCTTTCCCCTTATTGCCGGTGCACCCGGACAGCTACCACCTCCTTGGTTTTCAGCTGGATGGGGAGTATTACTATGACAAATGCTTGCCCATGGACTGTTCTATATCATGCACGTATTTCAAATCCTTAAGTAGTTTTCTGGAATGGGGGCTTGGGACGTGCCACCCCGCAGGGGGAAGGGTCCACTACTTAGATGACTTCCTGTTCATTGGTAGGGCGGGAACAGGGGAATGTGCGGACTTCCTCCGCCTGTTTGTGGGCCTGGCGCAGGAGTTCGGAGTCCCGCTCGGACAAGACAGATCCGGGGCCCAACCACCAAGCTGTCCTTCCTCGGGATAGAACTAGGCTCGGTGATTGGGACGTCCAAACTACCACCAGAGAAGGTGGATGAGCTACGCCAAATCATACGGCGCCTACGGCAGCAAAAGAAGGCAACGCTAGGCGAGATTCAGCAGCTGCTGGGGAAACTGAATTTCACCACAAGAGTGGTCCCCGCGGGGCACCCCTTTGCCAGACGCCTGGCCTGGCTGACAAGGGGCATGTCACAGAAACACCATAGGGTTCGCCTCACCCAAGGGGTGTGAGAGGACCTGGGGCAATGGGACACTTTCTTGGCCAAATTTAATGGTACCCTCATGTGGCATGAACCGTGGGTGCATGCTGACCAACTAGAACTTTACACTGACTCAGCAGGGGGCTACGGATTTGGGGCCATCCTGGGGTCGGCATGGGCAGCGTGGCCAGACAGCTGGCAGCGGAACGGGACCATGGGCAGCATCACCTTGCTTGAACTATTCCCCATTGTAGTAGCATTCACATATGGGGCCACAAACTGGTTAACAGACAGATAATCCTGTGGTCAGATACCCACACAGTGGTGCAAGCGATCAACTTAGGGACAGCAAAATGCCTGGCTGTGGTCAACCTACTGCGTAAGCTAGTTGACTGCCAACTGAAAGCAAACATAGCTATTAGGGCAAGGCACATTGCGGGAGTGGATAACTGAATAGCGGATGCCATTTCTCGTTTTCAGTGGGGCAAGTTCAGGGAGCTCGCCCCGGACGCGGACCAGGTTATGACACCAGTACCAGAAGAACTATGGGAGTTGGTGGACTAGAAGTAAGAAAATTGTTGGACAACACACTGGACCCCAAGCCAGAGAACCGCTATCGTAAGTGCTGGGCGACCTTTGCTGACATTACAGGCACCGGGGGGGGGGGGGGAGCAGATGGTAGGACAGGAGGATGTGACAGCTTTCTTAGAATGGGCATTCCAGAACGGGAAGACCAAATCATGCGCACAAGCACACCTGAGCGCAGTGGCTTACTACACCAAACTGGCATCGGGAAAGGATCCCACGAGGTCCTTTTTATGCAGAATGTCCATGAAAGGCTGGGGCAGATTACAGCCCAGAGATGGGGATAGGCGGCGGCCCTTTGATTTTGCGGTCCTAAAACAGGCAATCTGCGCATTAGATGAGGTATGCAACGGGGACCAGGAGATAAAGCTATTCAGGGCAGCATTTGCACTGGCGTTCTTCGGGGCATATAGGATCAGCGAGATAGTGGCCCCTGCGAAAGGGAACCCAGGTAATGCATGCATACGCAGAGCAGACGTAAACATGGGAACAGGGCACATGGTAATCTACTTACGCTGGTCAAAGACGGACCAGGCGGGCCAAGGGAAGTTTACTAGGATCAATTGTATCAAGGACAAGACATGCTGTCCAGTGTGCCTTGTCCGAGATTATATGCTGCAGAAAGGGCCCGCACTGGGGCCGTTATTTATACATAAGAACAGGTCGTGCTTAAACCGTTTTCAGTTCATAGCCATAATGCGGAGAACTCTGGAAAGGGCTGGCTTCCCACCAAGGGAATTCGGGTCACACTCGTTCCGCATAGGGGAGGCAACCACGGTGGCGGACCTGGGGTCGGGCGCGGAGCGGATCAAGGCAATGAGGCGCTGGGCATTGAACGCCTTCAAACGTTACATACACCCCTCAGTTTACTGAGTCTGGTTCTTACCCTGCCACCGTCTAGGTCCACCGGAAAGTCACAAGAAAATATGGATCGTGGGGCACTCCTACATAACGCATGCACAGCGGTGGGCAGCGGCAAGGCGTGAATTTGGAGGAATCTGGCTCCGGAACACGGAAGTGATCTGACTGGGACAATCGGGGATGAAGTGGGACCAGCTACTCCCCGCAGTGCAAAGGGCGCTATGGCAAGGTGACGGGCCAGACGCAATAGCGGTTCATCTGGGGGGGAATGATCTAGCGGCCATGGGGAGAAGAGGCCTCTTGGAAAAAATTATCACGGGCCTCGCAGCTCTAGCGAAGTTAATCCGCCTGGTCGAGGTAGTATGGTCAGAAATAATATTGCACAGGGCATGGAGGGGGGCCTTAGACCAGGGAGCGGTTGAAAAATCCAGACGTAAGTTGAACATTGCCATGGCAAAGGTATGGAGGGCCAATGGCTGGGGTTTCGTGAGGCACGGCTTCATTAACCTGAGATCCCCGGGTTACCACTTGGAAGATGGGGGCACCTGACGGGGGTGGGCATGGACATGTTCATACTTAACATTGTGGGAGTCCTGAAACAGCTGGGTTTCTCTTACAGCAAGGGCAGGCGAGGAGGCAAAGGGGGAGCTCCCTCCGATCGTCGAACCGTAGGTAGCATGGCGGAAGAAACCCAGAAAAAGTACCCAAAAAGAGGAAATTACTAGAGGTAGAGGGGCTGCTCACACAGTGTCCTTGGGATGCCTCACGGCAGGGGCACTGAGTGAGCGAATGACAGCACACAGGCACAGGCAGAGTAGATGAGATGCTCGTGCAGGGTCCTTGGGATGCCACACAGCAGGGGCACTGAGGAGCAGGCGAGTGGCCAGCATGGGTCCAGGGCAAGCGGAACAGCACTTGCAGCCCGGGCCGGTCCTAACGGACGCCCACAAATTGGTAGCAAGGGAAGCCTGGAACCGCAAACACAGAGGCCTTGCAAAAAAAGGCACCTCGAACAAAGACAGTGCTGTCATAAAATGAGCAACAACAAAATGTTAAAAGACAATGCAAGATGTACAACGACATGAATGTTTATGAATGACCAACTAAAATTGCGAGATGTACAACCATGTTTTAATAAACTGCGGCCTTTTCTATGCACCATATCATGTTGTCACTGGAATGAATAATGGGAAAAGGGACGCAGGTCGGGCGTGGAGAGAGGGGGACTCGCCCCCGGGAGGGGTTGAAACATGGGCCTGGGGAGGCGAAGCTGGATCCGATAGGGGCCCTTGTCAAGCGCCGCCTGGAGGCGGGAGCCCTTCCCCTTCCTCAGCAAGCCCGCGAAAAGGGGGCGCACCGGATTGGTCACCCCCTAGGCAGCCGCTGACCTCCCAATCAGGGTAGGAGGTGGTAAGCAGCAGGGGGGGGTTAAAAAGGGGTGTGGGTCCCCAGTGGAGCATACGAACCCCCCCCGGTCAAGAAGCAATCCCACCCACCCAAGCCAAAAGAAGCGGGCGTCGCAGCCGCAAGGTCGAGGTGAGGAGCGAAAGAAACCCCGAAAAAGTACCCAAAAAGAGAAAATTACTAGAGGTAGAGGAGCTGCCCACAGTGTCCTTGGGATGCCTCATGGCAGGGGCACTGAGTGAGCGAATGACAGCACACAGACACAGGCAGAGTAGATGAGATGCTCGTACAGGGTCCTTGGGATGCCAAACGGCAGGGGCACTGAGGAGCAGGCGAGTGGCCAGCATGGGTCCAGGGCAAGCGGAACAGCACTTGCAGCCCGGGCCGGTCCTAACGGACGCCCACAAATCGGTAGCAAGGGAAGCCTGGAACCGCAAACATAGAGGCCTTGCAAAAAGGGGCACCTCGAACAAAGACAGTGCTGTCATAAAATGAGCAACAACAACATTTTAAAAGACAATGCAAGATGTACAACGACATGGATGTTTATGAATGACCAACTAAAATTGCGAGATGTACAACCATGTTTTAATAAACTGCGGCCTTTTCTTTGCACCATATCGTGTTGTCACTGGAATGATTAATGGGAAAAAGGACGCAGGTCGGGCGCTGAGGTGGGGGGAGGACTCGCGCCTGGGAGGGGTTTAACAATTCCAATTCATACAATATGATTCCTCTACAAACAACATACACTACAAACAACTAAACAAAAAAACAAGACCATTTACAATGCCACAAACTCAAACTTTCACAAATGCGAGACCAATTGCATTTTAAATGCTTGTTTTTATTTACCACTCCATGGGGGCATCTGCCTCCTTGGAGCGGTAAATTTTAAAAAGTTGAAATGTTTACCCGTTGTCATGAAGTTTTAGCGAATAGGTGTGGTAATGCATAAATAAGCATAAATCATCATGCTACCTTGCACATTTGTGTCTTTTTTTTACGATGCTCTTCAACACAAGTTACTAGCTTTTTTTCTCAGCCAGTGCTGCTCTACATCATCAACAAACCTTTGTAAATCCAAAAGGACGGTTAACGCCTTTGAAAGGCGAAACTTAATGGCTTCACCAATGTTCAGTGGCGGCTGGCATCAACAGGAAGGGGGCGGCGCGCGCGTTCAAACAAAATAAAAAAAATATCAAAATAAACAGGCGCGCCCAAATATAAAATAAAATATAATAAAACAGTTACCTGAAAACAGGACCTTCTGCTCTGGACCTCGTCGAGCTGCAGCCTGGCCACCAGGAAACTCCCTTGACCAATCAGGGTGCTGCTCTAACCAGCATGAGAGCAACGCCCTGATTGGAGGGAGCGGCCACTCTCGCCGCTTCCAAGGGCACTGGAGCCCTGCACTTACTCTAACCCAGTAACCCAGCTGTCTTAGGACAGCTGGGTTAGTAGTTGTTTTAAAAGTGCGCACGTGTGGCTGGCCGTCGCAAGACGGCTGGCCAAAAAGACATGCGCACTTTTAAAAAATACAGAGGCAACGCACCTTCCTCCCAGTCCCTGCTGCTTTCATTCAGCAGTGGCCCCGCCCCTGTCCTGATGCTGTTTCAGGACGGGAGGATGTCAGGATGAAAAATAAAATGGTAATGATGAATTACCATTTCAGTTTTTCATCTCGGGGGCAATTAGGTGGGCCGACGCCCCTCCGCTCCAACGGAGGAGCCACCCCTGCCGCCCCATTGCTGGGCAATGTTTAGTTTATCTGCTATTACTTGTTGCCTTGTTCTACCATTATAAATACAGAGAGACCCAGACTTAACGAGCTGCTCATGTGTGACATGAGACAGCCTGAAATCGCTGCTAACTTTCTTTGGCTAATTTAAATATTTTTGAAATAGAATAAAGTTCAAGTCCCCTGAAATTCGGACTTTTTGGTTTCTCTTTTCTACAGTCTTTATTTATAGCTTTGTGGGATGTGTCAGTGGATTCCTTCAGCAACCATAGTTGGTGACAACATTAAGTCCTATTTCTATGTTGTGCCTGGTGTGTTTTGGTTTTGGAAATCTAGTCACCTTTGGTGGGGGTTTCTTTCTGCGAAAAAAGATTAAAGGGCAGGCCCGAATGATCAGTGAGATTTTTCCCAGTACTTGGGGAGGGGGGGCACTGTTTTATTTTCCTCTGCATTACAGCCATGCCTGTCATGGCGCTCATGGGCAGCTAAAAAGGAGTCCCGGAAGGCCCACTCTAAATAGGGCAGGCCTTCCGACGTTCTGGTGCCGGTGGCCTTGTGGTAGGTAGGTTACCAGCACAGGGTTTTCAATGTTGGAGCAAGCTGAGGTTCCGCCATGGGAATCCCATCAGTTCCTCCACCTCTAAATGAGGCAGGGGAACTGTGAGTTTGGTGGGGGTGGAAGAACGTGCAATTTATGGCGGTACTCCTACCCCTCCCGAATTCTAAATGATAACCATGTGTCCTAACACACATCTTGGAATGCTGCAACAGGCAGTCATGAAGAGCTTCTGTTAGCAAGCACAACAGCCAAACAAGTTGTCTTACAGTTCCTGGCGTCATTTAGCAGAACCCTAACAGGGATGCATGCATTCAGCTCTGAGTTCCTTTTCACTTCTTAATACCGTGTAACAGTCATGCTTAAAGCCAGGTCATATTGTCAAATGCAGGTATGAACCTTCAACTCTGCGGCACGTACTCCTCACCACCAGCAATTGCTTCAGAAGAAGAGGACGCACAGATCAACCCAAGCCAGAACGGGTATGCTTTGGACTGACCACCCAAAGCTGTAGGTCACTGGCAGGTTCACCACTCGTCAGAGTCCGTGTGTTACTACTCAGTAAGATTACGGGGATGGTCTGACCAATCACTTTGAGTGGCATAAGCAAGTGAGTACTTTCAAGTGCTGCTGCATCAGTCCTTACACACTCTGTAACACCTCAGGCTTATGCGCCCTACTACGCCTTCAAACCTTGCTCATTGTATCCAATCATGCCCATCTAGGTGAAACTGCAAACAAACACAATTTCAACTAGGCACACGACGGCTGCCCAGGTAGCGATATAAATCACAGCCCTATGTGACCTTGCCAAGGCTACTAAGCACTAAATCAATGTTACATATGGAGTAGTGACTTACTCAGCATTGCACTAAGCGCTTTGGGCGTCACAAGAAGTAGGAAAGCACTATCTCAATGCCATTACACTATAGTTAAACATACACAAGAAATTAACCCCATTCAGTACATATAACTCAACTACTTTCCCCCAGACACAACCAGTTTTCCTGTGCCAGCTAGACTTGACTTTATAACCAGTAGTCCATTGCAGGCCATTCCTTGTAGCTTCACTTGTATCACTTTAAGTAGGGGCCTCAAAATCCTAAAATTCAAATTAAAGTCGGTGACAAAGTTAGAACCTGCTGTAGATGTGACACTTGATCTGGGAGCCTGGCTGAAGGTGTGACACTCAATATGAGGGCACTTGGCAGCTATGTTTAAAGTTGCTGAATGCTGATACACAAGACACAAAGCCTCAGAGCTCTCATGTTTCCAAGGTCTACAGCTCATAACATCCAGGTTTTTGCTTTGCATTCTGGGAGTTGAAGTTCACTTTAGCCCATTATACAACAGGATTACAAGTTCCAGAATGCAAAGCATATGCCTGGCCTGGATAAGCTATTCACGCATGAAAATGGGACGCTTGAGAGCTTTCGAGTCTTTCCTGTAGTCCACGAAGATGGAAGTAATGGTGTAAGTGATGGTGAGAATTAAAAGAACCCAGCTTGACCAGAGGCCAAGCTCAACGGCAGGGGTCTTATGCAACGGTTCAGGAAATAGCCATTCATGCCTCTGTCTCATTCCCGGCTGCAGGACTGGAGCTTCCTCTCTTCAAGGGCTTTCATGCTTTAGCAGTGAGTCTTACACTGTGTTTTCTCTAAATAACTCTAGGCCCTCATTATGAGATTAGGGCTATATTCCGATATGTGTGCTAACACTTGTTTGCACAGCGGGTTGAATTACAAGTTGTGTAATAATTATCACACTCTCACAGTTTTCCCCTGAAATTCCAGCACGTCAAACCTGTTGAAATTTATCAGAGGAAAAGGCCTCTAAAAAATGCAGAACATTCAGGATTCAGTGTGTTAAAAAACGATTTTGTATGTTATTCCATATTTATCCTGTTGAAAATTCAGAATAGGAGGTATTTCCCATTTGTGCTAAATACCTCTCCCTGAGGTAATGATATTTACCATATGTGGTATATACCCCACTCTATTCCGACAAACTTGTAATGAGAGCCTCAGTGTTGTTAATTTTTATTCAGTCTTTGACCTATGTCATGCTCTGCTTCTTTCTGCGGTCGCCTTCAACTAACATTTACTTATCATTGTAAACACACCGAGGCATTGCTCTTTCATTACATCACGCCATTGTTTAGGCCAATTTTAATTCCTCTATTTACCTGTAGACGTACTGTGAGAAGCTGGCTTGGTATATGGTGTACACCTATGTAAGTGTGCACCGTGCACCAATCCAGACAACCCATATGGTGATTTTAGTGGTCTTACACAACCTTAGAAAGCTCTCTAAGTGGTAGCTGCAGAGAGCAGCCTTCAGGCTTAGTCCAGAAGGAGTGTAAAGCAGCTTGTTTTACAAGAACATAATCTTATAGGTATATATTAAGTGAAAAAGAACCACACAGTGCAGTTATAAAAATATGTATTTATTATAAGACACTCACTAACACATACAGATATCTCCTACCCGGAGATATACACAATTCACACAATACTTTGCAATAAAAACAGGTAATTAGCACAAATACACAGTGTCACCAGAGGGAGACCAAACCATATACTAAAAAGTATGTGAACCACGACTCGAGTCAAGACTATACCCAGAAGACGTAGAAGTGCCGGGGACCCAAGGAACCACCCAAGGTAAGTAACCAGGAGCCCCACGGAGACTGTGTGCAGAGTGGGAACACGACCGCAGGATCAATGCAAGTCAATGGGTAAGACGCGGTTGCAATTTTAAAGAAGAAGGACCCATCTCAGCGGACCCTGAAGAAACCCAGTGGAAGACAGAAGGTTGGAGAGCCACCCCACCCGTGGATACCCTAGGAACCAGGATACCTACACCAGGGAAGCCAGGTGCATAGATGTGAAGTGGCATCGGAAACTGCAGTCGAACCCAATGGAGGACCTCAGGAAGATGCCACTGCTGGAGAAGGTGAAAGTGTCCGGTGGAACCCAAAGGTGGATTCAAGATGTGAAGAACCTGCAAGCAGAGGGGTCTGAGTCTATACCACTCAGGAGTGACCAGGAGGCACGGAAAACGAATGCCCACCGATGTCGAGTGTTGCAGGGAAGCTGATGGTGACTTTGAAACTGCCGCTGTGCGGACCAGGCGACGCTGTGGACAACTAGGAGCCGGATACGAACTGTCCCACGTCGGATGTCGAGAGTTGAGGGATCGGTGATGGTCGGGAGTACCAACAAGCCTTGGCAACTGAGACCAGCGTGGAAGTTAAAAAAAAGGTGCAATGTCGGGACCAGCAAGGCGCAGCAGACTCACCACAAGCAGGGGAGTCAGAGCAGGCCCCAAGCAATCAGGGGAGCCCAAAGAATTCAAAGATGACCCTCAAGAGGATCCACAGGCAGGAGGCACTGGAGTCGCGAGAACCTCGAGCAGCTCACCAAAGATGCAAGCCCACGATGCAAGGGATGTAGTGAGGACAAAGATCTTGGTCAAGGGAGATGCTTGAGGTTGGGGCTACTTGGAGCCCGAAGATCTTGGTGGAATGAAGCCAACAAGCCTTTGCAACTGCAAGTCGATGCAGGCACAGGGGTTCCGTTCCTGCGGCTCTGACAAGGGATACTAGCCTCAAACTTGGTGAGCGGACAGGGCAGGCCTTGAGGGATGTGAACAACCACCACCTGTTTTGCTAAGCTTTTTGGAGTCCGTGGGAGCCCAGGATCAGCAGACCGGTCAGCTTAGTTGTGGTGCCTGCAGATGCAGGGAAGTGACTTCTTCACTTCAAGGGAGATTCCTTCAGGTGTCTTGGATGCCCACAGGCCTTGGAAGGTTCCTGTATGGTGCACAGGCACGGACGTTGCAGCAGACGAGCAGGGCGACGAGATCAGGAGCAGCGGGAGTCTTCCCGGTTGTAGCCTTGATGCCCAGAGTGAAGTCCAGCGAAGTCCAGAGTGCCAAGACAGTTGAAGAAGAAGTGTTGTCTGAAATGAATCTTATCCCACAACGAATCTAGTGACCCACCCTCAGGTAAACCCTTAAATACCCTTAGGAAAGGGTTGGGACAATTCAGGGGTCCCTCCCTAAGGAGGGGCTGGACAAGGGGGAGGACACTCCCCTGTCCTTTGTCCAGTTTCCCGCCAGAGCGAGAGCCAACGGCTCCCTGAGCTAGTTTGAACTGGAGTATGCAAGGAGGGCACCAAATGTGCCCCGCAAGCAGTCTCGTTGGCACAGGCAAGCGCCCCCACCCTGCCCCAATAGACTAAACCCTGTCTGGGAGGTGGTCATACCTCCCTGTGACAGGATACCTATTGTTCTGCCTTCCCCTGCCAGAGCTTGACTCAGCAGCAGGAGGGCAGAAACGCGTCTCTGGCCAGCAGCAGCCCTAGCTTGCTGTCCGGGTCTGGAAGACTGGTACCGGGAGCACCGAGGGCCTCCCAAAGGAGCTTTACGGTGCATAGAATCATACCTCCCACACCGTTTATGGTGTGGGGGTATGATTCCAACATGTTTGATACCAAACATGAAAGGATTCGTTACAGCCAGTTTTGAGATGGTCATCGCGTAATGACGCGGTGCCCATCTATATGTCATATGGCTGTCTCACTTACAACCCGGGAGAATGGACTCCATGGGCTGTAGGGGTGTCCTGCTCATGTAGGGGCACACTCACACGTAGAACCAAGCACCCTGCCTTCAGGATTGTAAGGCCTGCCTTAGGGGTAACTTATAGGTTTTAAGTGCAGTGACCTTAGATATAGGTAAACCTATATCTTTCGTAAGTGTTGTTAGCACCAACTTACACAGGCTGCAATGGCAGGCCTGTAGTTACAAATTGAGTGTTCTCCCATGGGTGGTATAATACATGCTTCAGCCCATGGGGGACCCCTGGTGTACCTATGTCCTGGGTACCTTAGTACAATATACAAGGGACTGATACGGTTACATCAGTGTCCAATCTGGGATGTACCTAAGTACTTACTATGGCAATCGTTTGACCCACATTATCAGTTGATGGTTTCATTTGATGTAATCTCTTTATACACTCAGATCCCACAGGAGGAAGCGCTCGAAACGATGGAGTACTTCTTGGAAACACGACCAAAGCCCCACAGAGTCCCAACTGAGTTTATATTGGATCTTGCTGGAATAGCCTTGAAGAGAAATTATTTTAAATTCAAGGAAATATTCTTCATGCAGACCAAAGGGACCGCGATGGGATGTCCCTTCGCCCCAGAAATGGCTGTGCTGTTTATGGCCCTATTCGAGGACAAGTTCATCATTAACCACAACCCGTACAGTGAACATATCCTACAATGGTACCGGTACATAGATGATGTATGGTGCCTTTGGAATGGGACAGAGGAACAACTCCGCCAATTCTATGAATGGCTTAATATGAGACACCAAGACATAAAATTCAGCATCACAAAGAGCAATACTTGCTTAACCTTTCTTGATGTAGAAGTCATACCATATGATCAGAAATTGACTACCACCTTACACCGTAAATCCACTGACAGGAACACAATCCTCCATTACCAAAGCTTCCATCCAAGGAGCCTAAAAGATAACCTACCTTATGGTCAACTATTACGGATCCGTAGGAACTGTGCATGAAAGGAAGATTTTCTGATACATGTTGAAGTGCTTTGTGACCAACTCAAGGAGAGAGGGTATCCTAGAAAGATGCTCAAACACGCAACCAACAGGGCCTGGTATACACCACGAGAAGAACTGCTCTCCAAAAAAGAAAAAAAAACCTTTAGAGAAACTGGTGTGTGTGTCTACATTTGGCCCACACACAAACAAATTTCGTCAGATGATTTAAAAAAATTGGCATCTTCTTACACAACTAGAATGCCCAATGGAACAACCTCTGTTCGCTATGAAAAAGAACAAGAGCATAGGTCTAAGGATTATCCGTGCTGATATTGCCCCAACAACAAAGAAGAAAGATTTAAGGACGCAATGGAACATGCAACCAATTGAGGGTCACCATAAATGTGGCAACTGTTCAGCGTGCAGCAACACTATTGAAGGCCATGAGTTCACGCACGATTCCATCAAATGAATTCATAAAGAATTTACCAACTGTAAAACCAAAAATACAGTTTACGCAATTAAGTGCCCATGCTCAAAACTGTACATTGGAAAGACAAACCAACAAATCAATCAGAGGATTGTACAGCATCGCTCCCGAATCAAAAAACAAGTATTAGCTGCGCCGATGGTGTCACACTTTGTTGAAAACAATCACTCCGAAAAAGATTTCGTATGGACTGTGCTATCAGGATTAAAACAACCGCCGCGTGGAGGCAATGTTGAAAACCTATTGCTCAAAAGAGAGGCATACTTAATCCTAAAATTCAATTGTATCCAAAAAGGTCTGAATGAAATGTCGGAATTAAATCAAGCAACTGATTAACATTTTTTACGAAATGTCAAACATTAGGTAAATCCACCACTATAAAATACAATGTGTCATTCATGAACTGCATAAAGTTATCCATCAAGAAATGGCACTACTACATTTCCCATAATCCTTTAAGCTAATCACACATCAGACATACTTCCTGCCTCTCATACGGAAAAGCACACTCCACCGGGAAAATGCACACGAAGGAAGAGCTGCCTGCGTGAGCACACCATGGAGAAGTAACAATGTGAGTTTCTCAACAAGTTATGATTAATCCTGTTCATAAAAGATTTGGCAAGACAGACATCTGATGGCCTGCTTCCTTTTGCTACAGCATTCAACAGCACACGAGTAAAAGCGACCGTGGCTGCTTAGAAATTGCTCGACACTAAGGGGCCGATTCTCATGCGGGTTGGAAAAGCTTCCCGACCGAATCGGTTGGGAAATGGTGTCCGACCCACTCGGATCGGGAAAGTCCGACCGGCGGAGTAGGATGCATCCGGATGCTTCCAGATACGATTTGGTTGAACTCCCATTCACTTCAATGGGAACATTTGTTCCTAACCGCATCAGAATCAGGCCCTCGGTCGGGAAGCTTTTCCAACCCGCATCAGAATCGGGCCCTAAGTAAGTTGTTTTTCTAACATTATTGCTATTTAAATACATGCGCTCAGTTAAATTAAGCAGAAACGCCTGGTGATACAATGTGGCTCCATTTCCTTCTGCAGACATGAGACATTAAGCAAATAAAAAAGCTGAACAAGGAAGATTTATGCTTTCACAAGCTCCGAGTTAAACATGCAGGCTCACCACCTTCTTTTGAATGGACTTGCAGAATTTTAAAAGAAAGCGTTTCTATTGGAATCAAAACACTTTAACAGCTTACAAGTAAATGTATTTGGGCTTACATATTTTTTAACCATGCAAATCGATGTCCGTGTTTTAGGTCCCTGTTTACATTACATAAGATTGACTGAAGAACAAACCAACACGCATTGAGGAAGATTGTAACAACACAAACAGGTACAATCAAAATGTCATAAATAGGCGAAAGGAATAGATGGAGAAAGGGTTTCATTGATTAATTTTCACTGACTCAAATCCCATTTATTTCAGATTACACCTTGCTCCAGCCCTGATGAAAATCCCTTAACACAGCCTGGGATTGGAAACGCGTCGGCATTTCCTCTTATCCAAGAAGGGGGAAAATTTAATTATTTACGGATTCTGGAGAGGGATCTTATACATAGATATATCCCCACAGATATTTATTTTCTCCCTCATGGAGAGCATCTCTCTTTAACAAGCTAATTAAAGGGCCCTAAGAGACTGCTCATTGTCTTAGTAATGTGTTTCAAGACATGCTGGTGTAATTTCTCACAATTGATTGTAATGTATTGAATTTATGTGCTTGTTGTTTTTTATTTTTTCACTTTCACAAGTGTATGTTTAAAGTATATTAGCACTTTTTGAGTTATGTATGAGTTATGTATCTTTGAATGTCTCAGACAAAATTGAAATGTTTCATAAAAAGTTGTTTCTAAAAGTATAAATCATGGAGAAATGATTAACTAGGCCCAAAGACTAAATGTATGGGCTTTTAGTCTGCTGAAATAAATGGCAGCAACTAAAATTGGTAGCCAGGTCTCTTTTCCTTTTAAAATTTAGGGGAGAAAGCATAGAGACTGGGGTCCTGATTAGCAGGATCCCAGTCAGACTAGTCAGAAACAGTATTACATCAAGCAAAAAGTGGGGGTAACCATAAAAGCAGATCCTATTTTCCTACACATACTATTACAATTGAAGATACTCTCTTTGTAAGCAGGAGTCAGGTAGCTAGTTCACGTAAATCTACAGGTTGTGGGGTTATAGTAGGTTGTAGGTTACTTAGTGGATTGCTCCACCCGGAGTAGCATCCTCTCTGATTAGCCCTCTCTCGCACACTGCTAACCCACAGCACAGTGACTCTCCAGAATTCTGTAACCTCATAAACTTAGCGGGGAAGGCATAGCAGAGACAGCAGAGTATAACAATTACTTGAAACTACTCCATCTATTACCCTCAGATAAACTGCCACCTACCATTATTTACAAGTATTTGTCATTTTATTACTATGCATCCTATCTAATTGTGATATTGTGAACCACTTTTAAGCAGTTTTTACATTTATATTGTAAACTTATTTTTACTTCCATAGTATATATTTATGACTCAGATTTTATATGATTTATACACCTGTGATAATAATTGGCAGCCAGATGTTTTGCCCTGAAGGTGGTCGTGTGCTCATGTTTTAATGAGGGACTGAAACATTGTCACGTTTTGGTGCAACTACCTGAATAAATGCTTTGCTATTGTACCTTAGAATGGAGTAGTACATCGTACATCCTTCAATTGGTTAGATTTTTTTTAATGTTCAGCCTTTCGACAACATTCTGTATATACGACCACAACTTGTTCTCTGACCACATGCACATAAGATGGGTTTCCCTTACACTGTCTTCACACGAACATCATTTTGCACAATATATGAGGATTCTAAATTCAAGCTGACTGAAAGTACAAACCCGTTTGACTCATACAGCAGAGGGGCCTCTCATACGGAAAAGCACACTCCACCGGGAAAATGCACACGAAGGAAGAGCTGCCTGCGTGAGCACACCATGGAGAAGTAACAATGTGAGTTTCTCAACAAGTTATGATTAATCCTGTTCATAAAAGATTTGGCAAGACAGACATCTGATGGCCTGCTTCCTTTTGCTACAGCATTCAACAGCACACGAGTAAAAGCGACCGTGGCTGCTTAGAAATTGCTCGACACTAAGGGGCCGATTCTCATGCGGGTTGGAAAAGCTTCCCGACCGAATCGGTTGGGAAATGGTGTCCGACCCACTCGGATCGGGAAAGTCCGACCGGCGGAGTAGGATGCATCCGGATGCTTCCAGATACGATTTGGTTGAACTCCCATTCACTTCAATGGGAACATTTGTTCCTAACCGCATCAGAATCAGGCCCTCGGTCGGGAAGCTTTTCCAACCCGCATCAGAATCGGGCCCTAAGTAAGTTGTTTTTCTAACATTATTGCTATTTAAATACATGCGCTCAGTTAAATTAAGCAGAAACGCCTGGTGATACAATGTGGCTCCATTTCCTTCTGCAGACATGAGACATTAAGCAAATAAAAAGCTGAACAAGGAAGATTTATGCTTTCACAAGCTCCGAGTTAAACATGCAGGCTCACCACCTTCTTTTGAATGGACTTGCAGAATTTTAAAAGAAAGCGTTTCTATTGGAATCAAAACACTTTAACAGCTTACAAGTAAATGTATTTGGGCTTACATATTTTTTAACCATGCAAATCGATGTCCGTGTTTTAGGTCCCTGTTTACATTACATAAGATTGACTGAAGAACAAACCAACACGCATTGAGGAAGATTGTAACAACACAAACAGGTACAATCAAAATGTCATAAATAGGCGAAAGGAATAGATGGAGAAAGGGTTTCATTGATTAATTTTCACTGACTCAAATCCCATTTATTTCAGATTACACCTTGCTCCAGCCCTGATGAAAATCCCTTAACACAGCCTGGGATTGGAAACGCGTCGGCATTTCCTCTTATCCAAGAAGGGGAAATTTAATTATTTACGGATTCTGGAGAGGGATCTTATACATAGATATATCCCCACAGATATTTATTTTCTCCCTCATGGAGAGCATCTCTCTTTAACAAGCTAATTAAAGGGCCCTAAGAGACTGCTCATTGTCTTAGTAATGTGTTTCAAGACATGCTGGTGTAATTTCTCACAATTGATTGTAATGTATTGAATTTATGTGCTTGTTGTTTTTTATTTTTTCACTTTCACAAGTGTATGTTTAAAGTATATTAGCACTTTTTGAGTTATGTATGAGTTATGTATCTTTGAATGTCTCAGACAAAATTGAAATGTTTCATAAAAAGTTGTTTCTAAAAGTATAAATCATGGAGAAATGATTAACTAGGCCCAAAGACTAAATGTATGGGCTTTTAGTCTGCTGAAATAAATGGCAGCAACTAAAATTGGTAGCCAGGTCTCTTTTCCTTTTAAAATTTAGGGAGAAAGCATAGAGACTGGGGTCCTGATTAGCAGGATCCCAGTCAGACTAGTCAGAAACAGTATTACATCAAGCAAAAAGTGGGGGTAACCATAAAAGCAGATCCTATTTTCCTACACATACTATTACAATTGAAGATACTCTCTTTGTAAGCAGGAGTCAGGTAGCTAGTTCACGTAAATCTACAGGTTGTGGGGTTATAGTAGGTTGTAGGTTACTTAGTGGATTGCTCCACCCGGAGTAGCATCCTCTCTGATTAGCCCTCTCTCGCACACTGCTAACCCACAGCACAGTGACTCTCCAGAATTCTGTAACCTCATAAACTTAGCGGGAAGGCATAGCAGAGACAGCAGAGTATAACAATTACTTGAAACTACTCCATCTATTACCCTCAGATAAACTGCCACCTACCATTATTTACAAGTATTTGTCATTTTATTACTATGCATCCTATCTAATTGTGATATTGTGAACCACTTTTAAGCAGTTTTTACATTTATATTGTAAACTTATTTTTACTTCCATAGTATATATTTATGACTCAGATTTTATATGATTTATACACCTGTGATAATAATTGGCAGCCAGATGTTTTGCCCTGAAGGTGGTCGTGTGCTCATGTTTTAATGAGGGACTGAAACATTGTCACGTTTTGGTGCAACTACCTGAATAAATGCTTTGCTATTGTACCTTAGAATGGAGTAGTACATCGTACATCCTTCAATTGGTTAGATTTTTTTTAATGTTCAGCCTTTCGACAACATTCTGTATATACGACCACAACTTGTTCTCTGACCACATGCACATAAGATGGGTTTCCCTTACACTGTCTTCACACGAACATCATTTTGCACAATATATGAGGATTCTAAATTCAAGCTGACTGAAAGTACAAACCCGTTTGACTCATACAGTTCTCCAACTTCTCTCATAACTTCTTTCGATGCCTCTGAATGGCCGTTTTTACTTACTTTGACCAGGGCCGGACTGGGAACCCAAAGCAACCCTGGCAATTTTGCCCGACCAGCTCCCTGCAAAACCAGCCCACAGTAACAAAACTGCCCCCCCTCCCCCACCCCCCCTGCAAAACCAGCCTCCTGGGGAATCACCTAAAGCCTGCTACGGCCAGACCGGCCCTGACTTTGACTCTCGCTTTTGAATAACGCGGAATAAGACATTGTATAAGTCTACAAAATTGTGCTTACTTGACAGCCATTTACCCGAAATTCCTCCTCTGAAAGTGCCCTTTTGTTTGTGGTAGTGCCACTCTGGACACAATATTCGAGATATTGTTCATAAACCACTGTAATCTGACATACATATATGTCCAACTGGTTCAATGGAGCCTAACAATGACTACAACACCCAGAATGTATTAACAACAAATCTAAGACTCTAGTCTCTTGAAGCATCCTCCCTCTCCCTTTGGAGATAGGTAATGTTAGAGTTATTTATCTAGAGTGCTTTCTGCCTTTAACATGGCTATGCAGCACTGAGTGATAGTACCTTCCAAATCTTGGTTTCTAGAACACCACTGCAGACCAGAGTGAAATTTGACTTTTGAAGCTGTACCGCAAGTAGGTCATTCATGGATCTTTACTGTTTCACTAAGAGTGATTTCATCATTTACATGTCAGTGTGTTACACTGCCTGTTAGAGGCAGCTGAAGGTATTATCAAATAATGTGGGTGCCATCTGGGTTATCTGGCATGCACTTTGCCCTGCATGTATCATGTCAGTGAGAACATTGGAGCTAGTGGTAAGGTTACCAGAGGGCTCCATATCACCAACGATGTGGTGCACCAGACGTAGTTTGTTTAGTTTTGCATTCTGGGAGTTGTAGTCCTGTAACACTTCAGTTGATCCAATTGAACTTGAACACCTGAAAACAATGATTTGTTAAAGAGAAGCCCAGGACCTTATCATTGTTGGTGGCATGGAAACATCTGTCTACCTTAGCTTTTGGCCGCTGTTGGGAAACTTAGATAGTTAGGTACTGGTTTATCTGTACTCTGCTGAAAGTGGGTTAGGAGTTCTAATGTGAACTGTTATAGATTTGTGTGGTTGGTGTGTTAAAGTGAGTGCATTGGTGAGCATAGAGATACCCACGTACATAGCATATCTTGGTATGCTGCATGTATGTGCACTGTTATGTCTAAAATACTTGCCATGATATGGAATATATATTCTACTTTGAACCTATGTGTAGTGGTCTGCTTAATGTGTTAAATGCTATGTATGATGTTTCTTAGTAGTTAGTGCTGCTGTGAGTACAGTGATGCTCAATTATACACTACAGCATAACTGCATTAATTCGTGTGTATCTGAAATATTCTGTATAATAAGTTCTGTGTGGTGGTTTGTGTTCTTGTTTCTCAGTGTTTCATGCTATTGTGAACATGGTCATATGCATCCACGTGACATGTCCGTGCTTTGGGTGATGCACATGTGTGTTCTGTCCAAAGTGTTCTGTTGGTGCTAGATAATTCACTGGGAGCTTTGCACTGTTACCAGATGACATTACATTGTTTGCAATAAAAGTTGAGCACTGGCTGAAAGAAAACTGCAAGAAATTTACTAGTGATATCAAGATATTAAGAATGAAGCCTTCTGTTGATTAATTAAATAATAGACTTATTTAATATAAAGGAATATCAGTTTATTTACAAACTACATTACAACTGAAAACGTCATTGCTTTTGCAAAATGTTCTGCTGATTTGTTATTTTAGGAATCATGTCAATATATTTTGACTATTAATTTGTGTCAGAGTTATTGCACAAGAATATGGCCTTCCAATTTAGAGGCATGTCTTCTTTGTACACTGTAGACTAAAGGAATTCAAGATAAGCCACACATCCCGAGCAGAACGTCAGATATTGTCTCGCGGTGTAGGGCAGGTTCACACCCCATTCCCTACAGACATCAGGGAAGCTCGGTCATTGAAAATTAACTATACCCAGCCCCGCTCTCTTCTACAGGAACAAGATAGTATGCCTCACAATGCACCAGGGTTCCTCCCCTCACTAGCCCTAGTCGCCGCCTGTGTTTTTCTGCAGAATTCTCACGTTTTTCTTGCATGAGTATCTTAAAAGTACTTTTTTTTGTATTCTGGTACCTGCATTCCTGTTTATTACATTATAGATTCAAGACTACAAGTACCAGGAAACAAAGAAAGAGAAAAAGCTGGCCAGGAGGAGTTTCTCATGCATGGAATTGTGAAACTTGTGTTCTGTGCACAGGGCGAGCCATCCAGGATGCAGAGGGGCCGCCTTCACGCAGCAGCAAGCAATGACCATACACTAAGGTTTTCTGTCTGGAATCCGCCCCAAGTGACATGATGTCTGTTTATTAGGTCGAGCCTAGGCAGCGCATTTGCGCTGTATTCGAGAAATGCTGTATTTACTCTGTGGGCTTTGAATACACCCAGCGATTTGCATTGGTTGTTTCGTCTGCCTTTTGAAATTCCTCTGGTTTCGTTGGTGAATAGTTTACATTTGTCCCCCCTTTTGGCTGTTTTGTTCCCACCCTGGAGACTGCCCCTGCTTCATGGTTCCGTTCACTATCGGCCATATTTTTTGTTTCGAGTGCACTACTTTTTCTTTTCACTCTCTCCTCGCAGCTCACTTGTTTATATTTCAAGCTTTTGAGACAGCTAAAGCTGTTGCCCACTGATTTTTTTTTAACGCTAACTGATTGTTTTTGGAACACGTTCCACTGCTGAGTCCCCCAGTCTGCACTTGCATCACGTTTGTCACCCCATGTGCCCGTCCCTCTGTCCTGTTGCTACGGAGCATTGCTGTTCCCCACTGCAGCATCGTCTCTCCACCCAACCATCCCTAAAGCTTAGGGCACAGGCAAAAAGTTTCTCACATGCCTGGTAAGAGTTGTGACATCTGTGGGTGCACTGTGGCATCAGTTGTTGGACGGTTTTGCGTTGCTGAAGGGGTGCGCCATTAAACTTGCATTGTTTGTCTGTGTACTCTCTTCTCTAGCAGAGGCCCCGAGTTACCCCTCTAGCTTTGTAAGCCCCATCCTATTGTGTTCTTAAACTTATTATTTTGCCCCCTTTGTTTGTTTTTCTCCTATGCCCCCCACCGCCCCATGTGCTCGCCCTTAGTCTTCAGCGTACCTCTATTTGATTTGCTTCCACTCTCCATCTCTGATTGTTTCCAGCTGCCATCTACTGTGCTTGTTCACCACTTCCCCAGGGACCCAGAAAAGAGCACACGACCCTGCTCCATCCCGGAGATGGTCAGTGATCTCTCACAGAAACTACAGCAGTTTCCCCAGGGGAGGTGGTGGCCAGGGGTGTCTTGTGACATGGTCACTGAGGGAACCGCTGCTTTGTGGGGATGTGTACCCCCTGGCCACATGTTGCTCAAAGGGAATGTACCGAGGGAGCCGTCGGGGCAGAATGCGATACTCACAGGGCTGTTAGTCTTCAGGGTGAAACATTCTTTTAGTGCTGTGCAGATGAAATGTGTTGTCTGTCTGGAGTCTACTTCCGTCTCTACTGCCCTTCCAAGTGTTCATCCTGCATGCCTCACCTCAGCTCCTCCCTTGGGGCACACATGTCACCCTTGTGGCTTTTCTCAGCAGTTTGATGCGCGCTTGGCTTCACTGCAGTGTGCACTCAGGGGCCCTGTATGGACCTCAGGGCAGACAGCCTAATAGATCTCCACTGTCCACTTGAACCTGTAGGTCGGCATGCAATATTTGAAAAACGTCCTCTGCAGTCTGTTTAAGTTATGCATTATTACCTTGAGGTGGCATATAACTTCACTACCCCCACTGCACCACCCATGCCCTCATGCACATCCTACATTTACCAGGGTACAACATATCCCCCAGGGTAATGTGCTGCATGGCTAAACACTTATAAGGTCCCAAATGAGAGACCTGTTGGCTATGCCAATGCTTATTTATAGCTGAGGCCGCACCCGGCCGCAGTGCATGTGCTGACATTATATGCGGCCATCCCAGCTGCCAGGTGGCTCACTACATCTTTTCCCCTTTTTATTCGCCTCTGTAACCTTAGATTGCCATTTCCCTCTGAGCTGGCAGTGAGTCATGATGTTAACAAAGTCTCTGAGTCGTTTGCTGTCCTGGGGGTGTTGTCTCAGGCGATATCATTCGCTGCTCTGCCCCTGATACACTGAGACAGTTTTGAGGTGTCACAGGACCAAGTTGGCTCTGCCGCCTACAGGCAAGTGTTTTGGTGACACCTGGGGGGGTGAAGGATTGGGCATAGTAGGAGTCAGTGCATGTTGTTCATTGGGGCTGATTGCCTGAAATGACTCATCATCACAGTTCTGTGTCACTTCTGGAAGCTCACCCCTGAAGATGGATTGCGGGGTTACTTTCTTGAACCAAGATAATTTCCTTGTCACTATTTCCATCCCTTTTTGGGCAGTGATTATGGTTCTTTTCACCCGTACCACTGCCCAATTAACCTTTTTGTATGGGGTCTTGAATTTCCATCCTGGGTGCCTATCTTTTAGGATGATGGTGTCTCCTCTCACAATAGTTTTGTGCTGGACTTGTAGCCCTCTTTGCTACAAGTCCTCTATTGGCGATTCGCTGTCATGTTGAGTTTCTTGGGACTCCATCATGAGACTCCAGAGAAGACATCTCGCTCTCTCCTTCTGAAGAGCACTGAGGCAGGGGTGCATTGATTTATGCTGTGCGGAGTGTTTCGGTAAGTTCTCTAGAAGTCACGAAGCTCCCACTAGGGGTCTTCCGCTTGGTCAAGGCCAATCCTTAGGGTCCTAATGAGTGTTTGCATGACCCGCTGTACGTCTTCATTTGCGTGCCTCCACCTGGGGGTTATGCGGTGGTGGCGGATATTGAGGCCCTCTAGGTAGGTCTGAAACTCATGTCCCTGAAAGGATGGTCCTTTCTCCAACTGGACTTCCAACGGCAGCCTGAAAATTGTGAAGATTGTTTCCAGGTTTGAATGAACTTGCTCGAAGGCCATGGTTTCTATGAGCTCAGCAACGGGGAATTTCGCATGGGCATCCATAAGGACTAGTGTGACTTATTGCCTGTCAGGGAAACTCCCAAAGTCCACACTCAGGAGTGTCCAGGGGCGTGCACTGGAGGAGCTCAGTGAGAACAGGTGCCAGTCGCTCCACCTCACTATTCACCTGGAAGGCCTGGCACTGCAGAATCAGCTCCTCCACTCATGTATCCATCCCTGGGAACAGAGTTTTTCCCTGAGGCAGGCCATGGTTATTGCCATCCCTTGATGTCCTTGGTGTGCCAGGGTCACCACTTGATCTTGCATGTCTCTTGGAACCACACTCCCCTGACCTCGTACCACTAGGCCTGCGCTCGTCGTACTGCGGTCTGCTCTGACTCGCCACTGTTGCTCCATAGACTTTCTTGACCTCTGGTCATATTGGCGTAGCTTTGCCAGGAATGTCACCCATTTTATCTGGCTAATGGCTTTGGCAGCTCTCCTTAGGCACTCATCCCGGCTGGTGGGGTTCACAAAGTCTTGGATGGTTAGGGCCCGAGGGTATGCCACTCTTGTAATGAATTGCACATACTGCTCAGCAACCACTGCCTGGGCTGGGTATCTAGAGAGAAAGTATGTGGGGTTCTCAGCCATCGGCAAATACACAGCTTCCCACTGGTATTGTTGTAGCTGTATTACCCATTTTTCAATCCTCTGTGGAAGATGCTGGGAGGTTTTGAGGAACAGGTTCAATAACGACTTGTGATCAGTCACTACTTACATTTTTCCAAATAGGTATAGGTGAAAGTGTTGAAACCCTCACTTTATGGCTGGGGCCTCCCACTCAATCTGTATGTAGCATGTCTCCACCTTGGTCAACGTTGGGCTGGCGAAAGCTACAGGGGTCCACTGTCCCTTGTACCTCTCTTGAACTGGGACTCCCCCAAGGCCTACTGGGCTGCAGTCGACAATCAGTTCAGCTTCTCTGTGGGTCAAAATAAGCCATGGTGCCATAGTGGATGGAGTAGGGCATCCTTGATCTGTGTGAACATTTTCAACTCTGGCTCGCCCTACCCCCACTGGGCGTGTGCCTTACTGATTTTCCTCAGTTGCTCTTTTAGAGTGGCGAGGTTTGGAACGAAACGCCTGCAATAGTTCACCATTCCGAGGAAACTCCTCACCTCCTTGGCTGAGGTCGGAGCCAGGGGAGTTGCAAATGTCATCCACTATTCGAGGGTCCATGCTGATGCCCTCCTTAGTTTAGCTTAGTCCCCACTCATACGTTATCTAGCATCGCTATGAGGTGTTGATAGGGGTCTTCATACAACTTTGAGTATATCAGCACATCATCATTGATGTTAATGACCCCTTTCAGGCCAAACGGGGCTTCTTTTATTGTGTTTTGAAACACTTCCACAGCAGAGGAGATGCCAAAGTTCAGTCCTGTGTACCTCCTTACCCAAAATGTGTTGAAAAGGTTGTGATGTATCGGCTCGAGGGGTCGAGAAGCAGCTGGTGATAACCAGAGTTCAGGTCGATCTTTGAAAAGCCCAGGGTGCCTGTCCATTGTCGGGTGAAGTGGCGTTCTCGCCTGTTCACACTGTTGTAGAGCTGCATATCAATGCACAGCCCCATTGCTCCTGACTGTTTGGGTTTTGGGGCAATCACCATGGGTGACACCCACAGGGTGAGACCCGACACATTTTCAATGACACCAAGTTTCTCCAGTCTCTCCAATTCTGCTTCCACCTGCACTTGGAAGTGGAATGGGATGCACTGATTTCTCAGTGTAATGGGTTTCACCACCTCACCATGTGGTTCATGAGCCACCGAACAGCTTGAATAAGAGCATGATCTCCGTGACTAGCTGTTCCATCTGCTGACTTTGGATGTATCGAGCAAACGCTACCAGCCCTAACTCCTCAGTGGTTTGACAGCTGAGTAGGGTGCAACCCCTACAAATGGCAACAAAGAATTTGGCCTTCACTTCTCAATCTTGGTGGTGAAGAGTCTTAAGAAAGATCTCAGCCAGGGGTAGCATAATTGTGTTGCCATATGCAAAGATGTGTGTCTTGGTGCTCTGCAGTAGAGTTTGCGTGGGGAGTTCTTTATATAGTTGAAAGACCCTCACATTGGCAGAGGCACTGGTGTCTATGAGCGATGAGATGTGCCGACCCCCTACCACTATGTCACAGACTGCTTGTGGCCGTTTCACTGCTATGCGCTGGTCAGCGTACAAAATAAGAAAGACATCTTCCTCATTGTCCTCACCCTCCTGTTCGTGCGGCCAGGCTCTGAGGTGAGAGTTGTCTCACCACCCCCACTCGTCTGATTGTTCGTATTGGGGTGTGTGGTGTCAGTCTGCTGGTGCCATGCTCCGGCAGACAAAGCGAAGTGGTTGTTTTTACCACACTTTGAGCAAGTTTTCCCTTGGACTGGGCATTGTAGAGGTGGATGCGACTCCTAGCCACAGTAGGCACACATGCCAGTCTTTGGTGGGGTTTGAGGCCTCGGCCATGTAGTCGAGATCTACTGACGTGGTCCACTATTTCCTGCTTCACTTTGACCAGAGAAGCCCTAGGATTAGTGATGCCAATCTTGGCTAGGGTTTCCACCATCTACTCAGCATGATTGTTGGAGAGTTTGTGCGAGTGTGCCAGCACCAGCATGTCTTCTAGCTTCATGTCTGGCTCACATAGAATGAGGTGGCGCGCAATGCTGGACTGGCACTCCTGGATTATTTGCGCTAGTATTTCTTTCAGAGGGTCAACTTCAGTGCATGCGCTCGCCATTTCATGCAGTAGCACGTAGAAGCCATCTATGGATTCCACATCGCGGACATGGCCTCGTAGAGTTTGAATACTTCATAATCTAGGTTAATTTGTGGCTTGCAATGCACAGTAAGCACGGCGCCCACAGCACCGTAGTTGCCTTCATCACAGGTGTTCGGGAGGTTAAATACCTTCTCTTGTGCGTAGTGGAGGAAAAGTGACAGTTTCACCATGGAGTCAGTCTCTCTGGGGGCCCTAAAGTCGTTATTGAGTCTGTCAGCCACGTTTTCCACTGTGGCGCCTCCGTGGCAGGGTCCACCAGTTCACTGAATGGTGGTAGCATGCTGGTAGCAGATTGTGTGAGTGCACCACCTGGGTGAGGCGCTGCCACATGGGTCTGGAGTGGCTGTGGATCCAGTCGCCGCCGGCATGGCTCACGGGTGGGGGGCGGGTGCGGGTGCGGGGGGTTTACGGGTGAGTGGTCGCCCGGTGAGGGGGGGGTCATGCGGGGAGGGGGGGGTTAAATAATGATTAAAAAACGTACCTTTCCCGGGTCCCGCGTTTTCAAAGTTCCGGCTCCGGCTTTCCTGCCTCCGCAGGAACAGGAAGCACTGAAGCAGGCAGCCTCCCTCTACTCCCCTAAGCCAATCGCAATGCGGCAATGGCAGCGTTGTGATTGGCTGGGACGCCGACCGCACAGGCGTCTATGGGGAGGCCATTTTCTCCATGTAGGCTGCATGCAGCCTACATGGAGAAAATGGAGAGTGTGCATGACTGGTTTGGTCGGCTCTTGAGGGCCGACCAAACAGTCAGGGCCCCCAACATTGGACTAGCCACTCCTCCCTTGCCCTCGAGCAGGACCGTCCACCTGCCCGCCCCCAACCAAACCCTTCTTCTGCTTTCTCGCAGTGCGAGAAGCAGAAACATAAAATGGTATTTATAATACCATTTTATGTTTCTGCTTCTCGCACTGCGAGAAAGCAGTGGGGCGACGCTCCTCCGCCCACATGGAGGAGTGCCCCTGTGTGGATCGCCTTCCTGGGTGGAGGCACTGTGGACGATGAGCCGCCGAGAGGTGGGACAAGAGGAAGGCCTGGCGCGTCCCACCATTCCATGCCCGCTTGGGTCAGGGGCACAAGGTTGGGTTACCGCCGATTGGCTTTAGTGACTGCTGGAGCTGCGCGTAGTCACACAGCAAGCGGGCTGAAGACTGTGCCCGGTGGAGCAAGGGAACAATTCCCTTCTCGTCAATGTAGTGTGCACATGGCGGGCCGAATTGAATGTGGAGGGGCCACTTTCGTCCAGCAGCAAGCAATAACAGCCCACCAAAGTTTGCTGTCTGGACTCCGCATCGAGGAGCAGGATGTCCGTTTATTTATTACCTGAGGCCGTGCCAAGCCTCAGCATGTGTGCTGACGTCTTGCCTGCCATCCTGGCCGCCGGGTGGCTCACTACAACTTGAGAGCTCAGCATCAGGCAGACTGGCTGACAGTGTACCAGGCTTGCAACGCCCATAGGGATAAAGGGGCTTAAGCCCTCCCCTCCCCCCCCCTCGCCCCCCCCGTCGTGTCTCTCAGCCCGAGCTGCTGCAGCTTGGGCTGCTGTGGGCTTGGCTGGGCAGTGTCTGGAGTCTTATCTCCGGTACGCTCGAGTTTTTCACAGGTCTTTAAAGACCATTTGCATATTTACATGCCTTTGTAAACTGGCTACTGAGGCTTATTTTTCTCTGGGTCCAGTACCCATTGGGCCACTACTTTTACTGTTCCTTACATTTGCATTTTACATTTACTGCCGTAGTGTGAGAATGCATTTCATGAAAAGGACTATAAAGTAGGGTTGCCATAAGAAAAATGCCAACCATGTGTTGTTTAAAGAGCCTGCAAAGACCTCGTCTTGACACTAAATAGGGTTATAAATAAAAAAGTATGTATTCATTTGTAATGTGACTTTTCTCTCTTTGTTCCCTTTAATTATCAGTCATGACTCATTCAGGCAGCCCTAGAACACAATTAAAAGTGCTTTCTAGTTATATTTGCTGTTCGAAGTATACACAGATAAGTGCTGAAAATACGGCTTTAGGTGACTGCTTATTTTTGTACCGTCTGGGACATCAAAACAATGAGCTGGCAACCCTAATCATAAGACTGGAAGTTCGTTGCAGGATCAGCACATTATTTATTTCCTCCACCCTCCATCCCTGATTAATGCCATAATAGCAATAGTTTAACTTATATCTGAAACCCTACGCCGCCGTCAATAATATGCTGAGTTACTTCAAGTGTCTGAGAATGCAACCCTGCATTCAGACAACTCACTCCTCATTCTCGCCCTTCACTTTCACGTTCAGCCAGCCCTCACAGCGATAACAATGCACTCACACTGATCACCATGCACTCATACTATTCACCCACTCACCCTGCACTCAGTGATAACTCTGCACTCACAATGCACTTATGTTGTTCACCCTGTACCTCATCCTGCAGTCACACGAGCACCCAACTCACCCTGCACTCATGTGACACTTCACTCACCTGTCCCCCTCACTGCTCAATCCGCAATCTCACTCAAACAAGCCCATCACTAACCATGCATTCATTCATCCCACTCTGCACTTACAGCCGCACCCAAATTCATATGGTCACCTCACCCTGCAGTCACTCCTCTTACCCTACTCTCAAACTGTCGCATTGCTCACCGTGCACTCACATGGGCACTCCTGCCACCCACACAGTGCAGAGGGTTAATGTGCCTGCTACAAAGAACGTGTACTAAGCAGATCACAGAACTGAGTGTGAGGAAACTATGAGTAGCGGTATAAAAAAATGAAATATTTGTCAGAAAGCTGCTATAGAGAGATGAGATGCATTGTTGGTGAGTGGTAGTGAGGAATCCATGGAGAAAGAGGAAATGGGACAGGTGGTGCCAAAAAAAGACTGTTGCACCGTGTGCGACCAGTGCTAGGGCCAGCCCTGGCTGGGAGTGTTAGCCCCCCCTCCCCCCCCCCGAAGTTCGGGTCTATTTGCGCCCCTGCAGTGTACCATAATAGGTCTAGTTCCTTCTACACACTCCTAGCAGGAGGCCTCACAGTGTGTCACAGATTACCTCTATGTATTGCATCCACCAAGAGTTACACAGCCTTCCACCAAGCCAGCTCAATCCAGCTGACTCAGTGGTTGCCTAGCACATACAAAGTTCCATACAGAGTTCTATATGATGTATACAAGACTCCATTGTATTAAAGAGCCAGCTGTAGATTACAACAGTCTGTCCTAGACATGCATGTCTCACTCATTCAGACACCAGACTGCCTCACAAATTGAACCCCTTTGATGTTACAATTACCCTCTTTCGACTGTTGCTGTAATTTGTGCCCATAGCCACAGTAAAACCCAGGCAAGGGTGGTGGTGGGTCTCTCTAGCAAGCAAGGGGCATTTTCGCACCCTCTGCAGACGGTGTCCATAGTGCAGGTTCCCAGGCATCAACTCTGAAAGTACAGCACAGATGCCATACGTACCATGACATGTTAGTGTGGCTGTGATGGCACCTATGACAGTGACCAGACGGGGGCACATGGAGTAGACTGTCACCATGCTGTCTATAGAGCACTTAGATGGGTGAGACAGTGGTAGTAAGTGTTAGGCATGAGGATGATAGCCAGTGTATCCTCTCCTCATTAATCAACCCCAATCTAATACTCTGTCCATCACTCACTGAACCATTCAGGGATTTCTCCTCAAAATGGACAACTAACATAATCTGTTACCATTTAAAGAAACCACCAAAAAGGCTGTAAGACTCCAATTTTAGATCTCGCTCAACTGGCAGCCTCCTTTCAGGCATGCAACATCACTAGAACCCTGAACAAAAAAATATAACTTGCATACATGAAAACAGCCCATCCAACCATCAAAAACTTGTCATATGAAACAGACAATGTGAAAAGAATTGATATACACACCCTTCTCTAAAACACAGAAGTGTGTGATATCACCAACTTCACACATGAAATTCACCAAAAAGGATCCAGCAAAAGCTTCCCAATCCATTAACGGATAGGTGTTATGTCCTATGATCGACATTTGTACAGCATACATCCAGTATTAGTTTGGCCTTGTAGTACTGTGGGATGTCTGTGCTGCATTAGACCAGATTCAACGTTATTTTAGCTTTGGGTATTGTGTTGTGGTCCATTGCCAAGGCTGTGCAGTATCCAGTGTGTGATGTGGAGGTTGAACATTGGGTTTTGCCATTGCAGGAGGACATTAAGTGGTTCGTGTTAGGTGAGTGGTTGGCTGTGTCTTATTCATTGAGCTGTTAGTGTATGATTTAAGTGTGGGAGAGGTGTACCAAGAGGGTTTTGCCCTTATTTACAAATCTCTTAGCTTTATTGGATACCAATTGCTATTGATATGTGTCGGATTATCTTGGTATACTGCGTTCAATGTTTGGAAGATGTTCTGTCCAATGTGTTCTGTTGCGCATGTGTGTGGCATTGCTTCTTGGCTATTTTTAGAAAGAAGAAACAAGAATGTGAAAAACTACTAAGTATTAGAATAAATACGATCAGAACAACTGGTGTTTTAAGCAAGTCCTGATAACGACTCGGCAGATTAGACACTGAGTCGAAACCTGTTGACACCTTTTAAAACAGTGCATTTCTGCAAAATGAGACGACGATATCTCTCAGTTTATCAGTGTTGATTTATGACATAGTATGTTTACTCAGAGCTCAACCTTCTACAAAGAACCTCTGTGCAATATCAGCGATCCTCCTTTCACCACATCACTGGGCTTTTGTTCTCTTTTCGGTGGGTTTCTTTGCTGCAATTGGCGGGTATTACGACATTATGGATTGCCATTGCATGTACTGAATGAGTTCATGGTTTGTACTTGAAATTAGATGAACGATATTTGGTAATTTGAAAAGTGAGCACTCTTCTCACCTTGGTTCCTTCTTTTTTCTTGTGCTTAAAATTAGAATTACTCATCTTGGATCGGAATAAGAAACGAAAAATGCCAAGCAATTAAAATATTTTCCCCGTGTGAACTTTCAGACATTCTGCGGTTGAATCACCAAATACCCTTACCAAATAAGGACTATCATGGACTACAGAGACCCATGTTCACTCTGCTTGACCACAAGGTGTCGCTGCTGCCCCGCACATGCTGCGGGTAGGCGACACGGCCCAGAGGAAAAGGAAACAACCCTCTGAACATCAGCAGCACCCACTGGCCACCACAGAGGGTAAGGACAATAAGCCAAGGGGGCGTAAGTGGACTGAGTGAAGGGGGCATTGGTGACGTGTTAGAAAGAAGAGGGAGGGTAGGACATGACTGATAAAAGGAAGTCAGGAACTCTATACGGATGTCACTGCAACACCGACACTTTAAGGACTAATTGAGGCTAGTTTTATCCGAGGAACTTACATAATGTGATTGTTTTTACACGTTGCGTCATCAGGCGGTTTGCTGTTTCCTCTGAAATGTTCAGTCTGTCCGCCTCGCTGCTTGTGGTGGCTTGAGACATGTAGCCTTGTCTCACTCCCCGTTGCTTCCGGGATTTCCCCGAGGAGGAGGCGGGGTGCTGCCCCTCCTCCAGCCGCAGGGGAGCTAGGCTTGGTGGGGTAAGTAGTGTGCAGGCTGGACCGTGTAGGAGAACATAGGGTAGGCGAGTCCGTAGTGAGTTTGATAACGGGGAAAGGAGGTCTTTTAAAGGGGGCGCGGTATAAAATGTAGAAGAGAATGGGAGAGGATGTGGCGGTCCACCTCGAAGCTGGGGAACCGGGTTCGAGTCTCGGCGTCGGCTCAACATCCTGTGATCCTGGGCAAATCACTTAAGCTCTCCGTGCCTAACAAAATGAATTGTGTTCGTGTGCAACGTTACGCAGCTGGTGCTCGTGTAAAGCGCTCTGATACCTTCGGGTCAAGTTAGCGCTGTATAAAACAAATAAAACCAGAGGGTTTATACTGGTGGTCTGATAAGGTTTTGGGGTCTACAAAGGGACGTTGATAGTGGTCTATTAATGAGGTAACAAGTGAAAGTCTAATTGAGTACCATAGTGGGGGGGGGGGGAGAAGGGGGTTCTCATAGTATGGTACTGTTATCACATGGGGCTGACTGGAGAGCATGTGATGATCGATTGACAAGTTTTTAAGGTTGGTTTATAGGCAGTGCTTTAAATGGGCCGGTACTGTCCGGTACTGAGTACCGGCACTTTTTAGGTCTCGGCCTGCACCAGCGCTTGCGCTGGTCTGGCCGAGAGTTTTAGTAAGCGGGTTTTGGAAGTGCAAACCCACTGGCTTTCGGCTGGCGACCAGCTTGCGTTCACGATGGCGTGCACACGCGCAGCTGCCATCTGGGTTTCCTATCTCTTCCTCATTTCCTCGTCATGGCTCATTAACTCTCTGGACTCTGATGTTTCAATCGCAGCAGCAGCTCACATTACCAACTGACGGCCCTGGACTACAGTCACATGAAAAACAACAGCGATTAGCATTGAAATGCAAGCTTTTTTTGTCTAGTTAGAAATATTGCTTCGGTGGCTTGATTTCACCTTATATCGCTATTTGTTTTATACTGGGAGTCACAGCCTAATTACCAGTATTTTTGTCTCACTCTGTTTTTTTTTAAATATTTATTCGCGCAAAGCACAAAGCTATATTTAAGGTTACTTTTTCCGCGTCACTTCTTCACTCTATTTAAACTCCACCCCCACTCTTATTGTCTCTCTCCCTTCTCTCTCTCTCCCCTCTCTAATTCTCTCTCTACTTAATTAACTCTCCCCTCTCTATCTTTTTAGCCTTTCATTCTCTCTCACCCCTTTATCTGTTTCTCTTTCAAACTCCTTCATTCACTCTCTCTTCCCTTCTTTCTCTCTCTCTATCCAGCTCCACTTTATTCTATGTACACCCTTTCTCTCTCTTTCTCTCTCACCACCCTCTCACCACCCTCTCTAATTGGGCATTATATCTTCACTCTATCTCTCACTCGGCAACACCACAGCATCACTCAGCATCACCACAGCATCACTCAGCGCAACTACAGCATCAATCAGAGCCAGCACAGCATCAATCAGAGCCAGCACAGCATCAATCAGAGCCAGCACAGCATCACTCAGCACCAACACAACATCTCTCAACGCCATCACAGCATCACTCAGCACCAACACAACATCTCTCAACGCCATCACAGCATCACTCAACGCCATCACAGCATCACTCAGTGCAACCACAGCATCACTCAGTGCAACCACAGCATTACTCAGCACAACCACAGCATCACTTAGCGCCACAACAGCATCACTCAGCGCCACCACAGCATTACTCAGCAGCACCACAACATCACTCCGCGCCACCACAGCATCACTCAGCACCACCATAGCTTCACTCAGCGACACCACATCATCACTCAGGGCCAACACTGCATCACTCAGCACCACCACAGGATCACTCAGCACCACCACAGGATGACTCAGCACCACCACAGGATGACTCAGCACCACCACAGCATTGCTCAGCACCACCACAGCATTGCTCAGCACCACCACAGCATCGCTCAGCACCACCACAGCATCGCTCAGCACCACCACAGCATCGCTCAGCACCACCACAGCATCACTCAGCGCCACCACAGCATCACTCAGCGCCACCACAGCATCACTCAGCGCCACCCCAGCATCACTCAGTGCCACCCCAGCATCACTCAGTGCCACCCCAGCATCACTCAGGGCCACCACAGCATCACTCAGGGCCACCACAGCATCACTCAGGGCCACCACCACAGCATCACTCAGGGCCACCACAGCATCACTCAGGACCACCACAGCATCACTCAGGGCCACCACAGCATCACTCAGGGCCACCACAGCATCACCCAGAGCATCACTCAGCACCACCACAGCATCACTCAGGGTCACCACAGCATCACTCGGCGCCACCACAGCATCACTCGGCGCCACCACAGCATCACTCGGCGCCACCACAGCATCACTCGGCGCCACCACAGCAACACTCGGCGCCACCACAGCATCACTCGGCGCCACCACAGCAACACTCAGCGCCACCACAGCATCACTCAGTGCCACCACAGCATCACTCAGTGCCACCACAGCATCACTCAGCGCCACCACAGCATCACTCAGCACCACCACAGCATCACCACAGCATTACTCAGTGCCACAACAATATCACTCGGCACCACCACAGCATCACTCGGCACCACCACAGCATCACTCAGCGCCACCACAGCATCACTCAGCGCCGCCACAGCATCACTCAGCGCCGCCACAGCATCACTCAGCGCCGCCACAGCATCACTCAGCGCCGCCACAGCATCGCTCAGCGCCGCCACAGCATCGCTCAGCGCCGCCACAGCATCGCTCAGCGCCGCCACAGCATCGCTCAGCGCCGCCACAGCATCGCTCAGCGCCGCCACAGCATCGCTCAGCGCCACCACAGCATCACTCAGGGCCACACAGCATCACTCAGGGCCACCACAGCATCACTCAGGGCCACCACAGCATCACTCAGCACCACCACAGCATCACTCAGCAAGACCTGAGTATCATTCAGCATCACCTCAGCATCGTCTCCGCAACAGTCACCACCCCCACCACTACCACCTCAGCATCACTCAGCACCACCTCAGCCTGCTCTCGGAATCTGGCATCTGTTGATTCTCCCTAGCGTCTGGCCGCTGCTAGTGTTATAATACAGGTACTAGTTCCCAACCTTCACCCTCCGATTGTTTATGCCCCTCAAAAAAAAGCTTTAACAAACAACCATTGCAATAGGCAGAAACAAGTTGCCAGCATTGCAAGAACAAAAGAAAACTGAGGAAATTTTTTATTGTAAATACTTTTTTAATATGGTCGTTCAGTTTTACATAATGCCTTCTTGGTCATATATAAAGTAACAAAAATGCTTCTGACACTTTTTTATTATAACTTTTCAGCATGCTGCACATCAGCCACACTTCTCTACAGCACAGCTTGAAGACATTGGCAAAGTCAATAGCTCTGGCTAAACACTTATAAGGCCCCAAAGGCGAGACCTATTGGCTATGCCAATGCTTGTTTATTTTTAGATGTAGAGTACCTGCACTTCTTAATAGAGATGTAATACTTTTAATTGGAGAGTACCGGCACTTCTCAGAAACAAGCAGGTACTCTGGTAGAGAGTACCTGCACTTCTATTTTTCCATTTCAAGCACTGTTTATAGGATCTTGTTGGTGGAGATGTATGGGAGAGAGGTGTATCTGAAAGCATGAATCCCTGGTGCTTCTTACTCATAGCCCGGGTTGTATGTCAGAATATCATGAGCAAAAATATTGTCTGATATGATAGAACAGCGTGCTGGGCGGACGAGATCCGACGCCACTGCATTCTAAATAATCTGCAGCCTGAGAATCAGATAGCCTGGTTGTTCCAAAATATAGGGAGTTGTCTTTATCCAGATAGGGGAGGATCACGACCTGGAATCATTGTTGGACTGCTGGGCCAGCTTGAAAGGGCCAGTGTGTGGGCCACTGTTTTCTGGCTCTGTTGCGGCCCACAGGATTAAAAAAAAAAACAATATATATATATATATATATATAGATATATATATATATATTCACTAAAAAAACCACAGGTTTAAGGGACGTTATAGTTAGTTGGACATTTCACTCATACAAAACCAGAGAAATTCGTCCGTTATAGTTAGTTGAGCTAACAGTAACTCGCGCCCCCGCAATGCACTGCTGATGACGTCACATATTACATCACTCATGACATGGTCAGTGACATCACTGATGACATCACTGATGACATCATCCACTTAATATCTGCTGCACCTCCTCACACCCTAATATAACCTTTCATACACCTACTCTAAAATACAGACTACCATTCTCGAAACCATAGACACACCAATACCAGTTAGTACATACCCACTCACTGATTCATAGGTCTACATGATTCATAGGTCTACACACACATCCACTCACCCATACAGTCACACATACATGCAGTCACTCATCCATACAGCCACTGATATATGCACTCATACACCTATTCAAATTCTCAGACACCGCCACTCACCCATAGAGTTACTCACACACCTAGTCAGTCACCCAAAGAATCAATCACACTGCGATTTACTCGTTATACAGTTATACACACACCACCTCACTTATTCATACAGATACTAACACATACTTACTCTCTTCTACAATCACTGACACAAGCACACACTCGTCCATACAGCCACTCTCACAATCACTCACTCTCACATATAGTCACTTATATTCTCCAACACTCACATATACTTCCTTTCACATATGTAGTTACTCACGCATGTACGACTGAGACATCCATTCACTCACCAACACAGCCATACACACACTCACCCACCCATACAGCCCCTCACAGACGCACTCATGAACCCATACACCCAGTGAATCACCCACTCACACATCCATGTAGGGAGTCACACACCCCACACCCACCCACACAGACACTCAGGCACCCATACAGGTACTCAGACAACCAATCATTAACCTAAATAGACAGTCATGTAGCTACTCACCAACCCATGCAGCCACTTACACACCAACTGAAAGACATTCACACAGATTAGTCACTAACCTATGCATTTACTAAGACACTTTCAATCACTCACTTATACAGTCAGTCACGCACCTACTAAATCATCCATTCAGACACTCATACACCCACTCATTCTTCAATACACCTTGGCGTATATATATATAAAGCATACTTAAACTTTTCAGAAACGCACAATCACTGGATGATGTCATCAGTGATGTCATCAGTGATGTCATTTGAGATGTCATCAGTGATGTCACTGACCATGTCATGAGTGATGTAATATGTGACGTCATCAGCAGTGCATTGCGGGGGCGCAAGTTATAGTTAGCTCAACTAACTATAACGGCCGAATTTCTCTGGTTTTGTATGAGTGAAATGTCCAACTAACTATAACATCCCTGAAACCTGTGTTTTTTTCAGTGAATTTCTAAGGTTTTTTAAATGCTAATTTCTAACTATAGCGTCCCTGAAACCTATGGTTTTTTCAGTGAATTTCAAAGGTTTTTTTAAATGCTAATTACTAACTATAACGTCCCTGAAACCTATGGTTTTTTCAGTGAATTTCAAAGTTTTTTTAAATGCTAATTACTAACTATAACGTCCCTGAAACCTATGGCTTTTTCAATTAATTTCTAAGGTTTTTTAAATGCTAATTTATAACTATAACGTAGTGTAAGAAACTGGCTCTATATATACTGCACCAAAGTGAGGTACAGTGTGTATAGAGTCCAAGAGTCTCCAGAGGTTTGGCAGAGGTTAAAGTTAGATAGAACCTTACTCTCTAAAGTGGTAGCTTGGTCGAGCAGTAAGGCAGTATCAGAGGACAGTGTAAAGCATTTGATGTACACACTCAGTCAGCAAATGAATCCACACACTCAAGAACTGAACTCTAGGCCAATTGTTTTGTATAAAAAAATATACTGTTGTTTTATTTCTAGAACCAAGCAAGCCTGGTACAGGTAAGCATAAAAATACTTTTCAGTAGTAAATTACTTGTATGAACACAGTTCAAAATTGCAGTGTAACTTGTACTGGTTTTGGTTACAGTTTTAAGTAAGCAGTTTGTAACACATTGCAGGTATAGTACATTCAATTGAATGGGCTTTTTAAGTAAAATGCAGTTAATTACTTTTCAGATTACTTTTGCTTACACAGGACTGGATCCTAGATTCAGCCCTGGGACATTTCCTGAAAACAGTTGAGAAAATGCGTTTTTGTTATTCCGCTGATATTTAAGGAATATTTGTAGTTTTCAAAAGTCGACACTTAAAAACTTTTTGGAAGAAAAAGTGTCAATGTTATCCTATGAGGAAAAATGAGTTATCGGTTTCGAGGTAAGTAATCAGTCTTTTGAGTTAGGGTTCTGGGGTTAGACTCAGGGGTCTCCCAGGGTCAGTGATGCACTGTTGTTGCACCCTCAGCGGCACTAGGGCGGCCGGGTGCAGAGTGTTGAGGCCCAATGTTATCCTACGGAGGATAGGGGGTCTCCGGTTGGTGGTTGCTGGCAAGCAGGCCACTGGGTTGTGGGAGCCAAGCTCCTAGGATTAAGCTCCGGGCACGGTGGGGACCAAGTTAGCAACAAAGGGGCACCCTCAGCGGCTCTAGGGCAGCCGGGTGCAGGGTGCTGTTTTGAGGTCGGGTGCCCTGTTGATTTCAATGGAGATTCTCCGGGACAAAGAAACACTGCAGGCTCGGGGACGAGGATCTTCCAGGAGCTACCACCACTTCGAGGGGTAAGTTGGGATGTAGAGGGTTGGTTAGGCACCGCTGGGTTGGGCACACAAGGCCGTGGGGCGTCGGGTGCAGGGGTGCCTTGGGACGTCGGATTTTCTTACCCGTTCTGGTCGTGGTGGGGGGGTCCTCTGGATTGAGGCTGCAGGCGTCGTCAGGAGGCTTGAGGCAGGTCAGGGGTCGCCGGATCTCGGGTCAGGATCGCCGGGGGGACCTCCTCAGGGTATTTGCCCACTCGAGCTCGGGCCGGATTCGGCGGGTGCAGAGTGTGCGGGATTCGCGGTTCCTGGCTGGCACCAGAAGCTGCAGTTCAAACACGTCCGGTGTTCACGGGAGAAACAGCTTGGAAAGTGAAGGCAGGCAGGTCCTCCGGGGTTTTTGAGGTTGCTGGCCGCTGGACACGCCGGGGTTTTTGCAGGAGCAGGTTCGAGGGGAGACAGGCCTGTAGGGCTGGGGCCAAGTGAGTGGGCGTCGTCCTCTTGTTAGCTCTGCACGGCTTCTCGTCCTTCTTCTCTTCTTTTTCTTGTATTTGCTGGATCTGAAGAAGGAAGGTTCAGGGTGCCCCTAAATACTAAATTTAGGGGCATTACAGGTAGGTAAAGGGCAGGGACCAATGGGTCTCTTCCTGGGGTGGGTACACCCCTATTCTGCCACTCTCCAGTGGGAGGGGGCAGGAGCCTGTCCCTGGTTGGCTGGGTCCCCCCATCCTCAAGATGGCGGGGACTCGAGGTTGTGCTTCACCTCGCCTCCCCCACCTTAGGGGTGGAGTTGGCAGAGGTGGGCACACCTCTCTTCCTCACTTTGTTTTTCCCGCCGGGTCTCCCGCTCAAAGTGGGGGGTAGAACCAGTGGGGACCAGTTGCTGAGTACAGCAAGTGGTGTGGAGAGGCTCACAAAGGCGGTATGCCTTTGAAGCTTCTCCTTCGTGAACCCTGCCCATCCTGGGGGAGGAGGCTTGGCACCTCGTCCCAGAATGTGCATTGTTTCAGGCCCCCAAGAGCGGCAAACTCTCGACCCAGGGGTCCAGAAACATGTCTGGTGGTGGCAGCCTCGGCAGCCACTCAGTCAGATCACTGGGAGTTGGTCGAGTTTCAGGGGGCATCTCTAAGATGCCCTCTGTCGTGCATTTTACATTAAATCCCACACTGGCATCAGTGTGGGTTTAATGTGCTGAGAAGTTTGATACCAAACTTCTCAGTCTTCAGTGCAGCCATTATGGTGCTGTGGAGTTCGTGATGACAAGCTCCCAGCACCATATACTCTCAATGGCAGCACTGCACTTACAGTGCCCAGGAATGGACCTGGGTACTGTAGGGGTACAGGGCTCATGCACCTGTACCCTCACCACTGGCATAGGGCACCCAGCTAGAGGGGTGACTGATGGATGCCAGGGCAGTGGTTTGTGGGCATGGCACACAGGGGTGTGTGCCATGTCGACTCTTCACTTTGTTCTGCACCAAGACACGCAGCCTGCAAAGACAGGGTGTGTGTGTCAGGGTACAGGGCCTCTAAGGGTGGCACAATAAGTGCTGCAGCCCTTAGGGGCCTTCTCTGGTCACAGTGCCCTGGGTACCAGTAGTACCATTTACCAGGGGCCTACCTGTGGCCAGAGATGCCAATTGGGTTTAGGCTTCAATGCAGTTTTAGGGAAGGAACACAGGCCCTGGGTACCTGATTGGCAGGAGCCCAGGGCACACTCAGTCAAAGCACATCAGCAATTCAGCAAAAAGTGGGGGCATACCATGCAAGAAAGAGGGCACTTTCTCACACAACCCCCCCCAAACGAAAGATGATGAGACTAACCTTGCCCTAGGGAGTCTCCATTGTCTAAGTGGAAGAACCTGGAAAGTCCATCTGCATTGGCATGGGCAGTCCCAGGTCTGTGTTCCACTTCAAAGTTCATTCCCTGTAGGGAGATGGACCACCTCAAAAGTTTTGGATTTTCCCCTTTCATTTGCATTAGCCATCTGAGAGGTCTGTGATCAGTTTGAACTAGGAAGTGAGTACCAAACAAGTATGGTCTCAACTTCTTCAGGGACCAAACCACAGCAAAGGCCTCCCTCTCAATGGCACTCCAACGCTGCTCTCTGGGGAGAAGCCTCCTGCTTATAAAAGCAACAGGTTGGTCTTGGCCTTCATCATTGGTCTGGGATAGGACCGCTCCTATCCCTAGCTCAGAGGCATCAGTCTGCACTATGAACTGCTTGGCATAATCTGGAGCTTTTAGAATTGGTGCTGAGCACATTGCTTCTTTCAGGGTGTCAAAAGCCTTTTGGCAACTAACTGTCCAGTTAACCTTTTTGGGCATCTTCTTGGAGGTGAGTTCTGTGAGGGGAGTCACAATGGACCCATATCCCTTCACAAACCTCCTGTAGTACCCAGTCAAGCCAAGGAATGCCCTGACTTGGGTCTGGGTTGTTGGAGCTGCCCAGTCCAGGATGGCCTGGATCTTGGGCTGTAAGGGCTGTACCTGGCCTCCACCAACAAGGTGGCCCAAGTACACCACAGTGCCCTGCCCTATCTGGCATTTGGATGCCTTGATAGTTAGACCTGCAGTTTGCAGGGCTTTTAAAACCTTCCCAAGGTGGATCAGGTGATCCTGCCAGGTGGAGCTAAAGACAGCAATGTCATCAAGATAAGCTGCACTAAAGGACTCCAACCCAGCAAGGACTTGATTCACCAACCTCTGGAATGTGGCAGGGGCATTCTTTAAACCAAACGGCATAACAGTGAACTGATAGTGCCCATCAGGTGTGGAGAATGCTGTTTTCTCTTTTGCTCCTGGTGCCATGCCAATCTGCCAGTACCCTGCAGTTAAGTCAAAGGTACTTAAGAATTTGGCTGCACCCAATTTGTCTATCAACTCATCTGCTCTTGGGATAGGGTGAGCATCTGTCTTGGTGACAGAGTTGAGCCCTCTGTAATCCACACAAAACCTCATTTCTCTCTTTCCATCCTGTGGGTGAGGTTTGGGGACCAGAACCACTGGGCAAGCCCAGGGTCTCTCAGAGGGTTCAATAACCCCTAACTCCAGCATCTTGCTGACTTCAGCTCTGATTCTTTCCTTGACTTGGTCTGATTGTCGATAGATCTTGTTTTTGACAAGTGCACTGTCACCAGTGTCCACATCATGGGTACACCAGTTTGTCAGACCAGGGGACAAGGAAAAGAGCTTAGCATACTGTTGCAAGACTTGCTTGCAGTCAGTCTGCTGTTGGGCAGAGAGGGTGTCTGAAAAGACAACTCCATCAACTGACCCATCTTTTGGGCTGTATGAGAGGAGGTCAGGAAGAGGTTCACTCTCTGCTTCCTGCTCCTCATCAGTCACCATCAGCATGGTGATGTCAGCCCTGTCATTGTAGAGCTTTAGGCGGTTCACATGGATAACCCTTTTGGGTGTCCTGCTTGTGCCCAGGTCAACTAAGTAGGTGACCTCACTCTTTTTCTCTAGGATAGGGTAAGGGCCACTAAATCTGTCCTGGAGTGCCCTTGGTGCCACTGGCTCCAAAACCCACACCTGTTGCCCAGGTTGAAATTCAACCAGTGCAGCTTTTTGGTCATACCAGTGTTTCTGAAGCTCCTGGCTGGCCTCAAGATTCTTGGATGCCTTTTCCATGTACTCAGCCATTCTGGACCTTAGGCCAAGCACATAGTCCACAATATCTTGTTTGGGTTCTTGGAGAGGCCTCTCCCAGCCCTCCTTTACAAGACAGAGTGGTCCCCTCACAGGATGGCCAAACAGAAGTTCAAAGGGTGAGAAACCTACTCCCTTCTGTGGCACTTCTCTGTATGCGAAAAGCAGACATGGTAAGAGGACATCCCATCTCCTTTTGAGTTTCTCAGGGAGCCCCATAATCATGCCTTTCAATGTCTTGTTAAATCTCTCAACAAGGCCATTGGTTTGTGGATGATAGGGTGTAGTAAACTTGTACTGCACTCCACATTCCTTCCACATGTGTTTCAGGTAAGCAGACATAAAGTTAGAACCTCTGTCTGAAACCACCTCCTTAGGAAACCCTACCCTGGTGAAGACACCAATGAGGGCCTTGGCTACTGCAGGAGCTGTAGTAGTCCTAAGTGGGATTGCTTCAGGGTACCTAGTGGCATGATCCACTACCACTAGTATGAATTTGTTCCCTGAGGCTGTGGGAGGTTCAAGTGGACCCACTATGTCCACACCTACCCTTTCAAAGGGAACCCCCACCACAGGCAGTGGTATCAGGGGGCCTTTGGGTGGCCACCTGTCTTGCCACTGGCCTGACAGGTAATACAGGAGCTGACAAACTCCTTCACCTTTTGGTGCATCTGGGGCCAGTAAAAGTGGCTAACTAGCCTTTCCCAAGTCTTGGTTTGGCTCAGATGTCCAGCTAGGGGGATGTCATGAGCTAAAGTTAGGAGGAACTCCCTGTACTTATGTGGCACTACCACTCTCCTGGTGGCTCCAGGATTGGGGTCTCTTGCCTCAGTGTACAGTAATCCCTCTTCCCAATAAACTCTGTGGGTACCACTGACATCTCCCTTTGCTTCTGAAACAGCTTGCTGCCTCAGGCTTTCAAGAGTGGGACACTCTTGCTGCCCCTGGCACAGCTCTTCCTTAGAGGGTCCCCCTGGGCCCAAGAGTTCAATCTGGTAAGGGTCAAGCTCCATGGGTTCAGTTCCCTCTGGGGTGTCCAAGTCCTCTCCCTGAGGAGAGGGGTCCTGATTCTTTGGCTGTATAGAAGCTGGTCCCCCAGTCTTCTTACCTTTTCTCTTGGTAGGTTGGGCCATTCTTTCAGGCTCCAACACTATTTCTTCACCCTGCCTTTTGCTCTGTGCTCTTGTTTTCACACACACCAATTTAGGGATGTCCAGCATTGCTGCATGGGTTTTTAGTTCAACCTCAGCCCAGGCTGAGGTTTCCAGGTCATTGCCAAGCAGACATGCAGCTGGTAGCTTTGGAGAGACCACCACCTGTTTCAGGCCAGTAACCCCCCCCCCCCTCCCCCCCCCAGTCTAATGTCACCATAGCCATAGCATGATTAGTGGTAACACTGTCAGCATTGGTGACTGGGTAAGTACGCCCAATCAAATATTGCTCAGGGGAAACCAGTGTGTCTCTCACCATGGTGACACTGGCACCTGTATCCCTCAGAGCCTCTATCCTAGTTCCATTAATCCAAGGGTACTGTAAGTATTTCTTTAAGTTGGGGGGGCCACACAGCTACAGTGGCAAACTGAACTTCCCCCTCTGAAACTAGAACTGCTTCAGTGTGCATCCTGATTTGCTCTGGGCACACTGTTGATCCCATCTGTAGACTTGCTACCCCAGAAGTAGCTGTACTTGTTGAACTAGGGGCCTTGTTGTGAGGGCAAGACTTGTCTACAGTTAAGTGTCCCAACTTCTTACAGTTGTTACACCAGGCCTTTGTGGGATCAAAGTTCTTCCCCCTAAAGGGCTGTGGCACATGGGGAGTAGTTTGGGACCCACCCCCCTGTACAGGTTTTTGGGGCCTTTTGGAAGACTCAGACTTTTTATCTTGGGGATTCTCACCACCTTTCCCCTGGGGAGGTTTTGTAACCACTTTCTTCTGGTCACCCCCAGTGGTTGTCCTTGTCACCCTAGTCTTGACCCAGTGGTCTGCCTTCTTTCCCAATTCTTGGTGAGAAATTAGACCTAGGTCTACCAAATGCTGATGTAACTTTTCATTTGTGCAATTACTTAATATATGTTCCTTCATAAACAAATTGTAAAGTCCAGTAAAGTCATGCACATTGTGTCCAGTTAACCAACCATCCAGTGTCTTTACTGAGTAGTCTACAAAAACAATCCAGGACTGGTTCTGGGTTTTGTGAGCCCCCCTGAATCTAATTCTGTACTCCTCAGTGGTGAGTCCAAATCCCTCAATCAGAGTTCTCTTCATGAGATCATAGGACCCAGCATCTGGCCCAGAGAGGGTCAGAAGCCTGTCTCTGCAGTTACCAGAGAACAGTTCCCACAGGAGTGCCCCCAGAGAGGTTTCTTCACCTTTCTCATGTCACAGGCCCTCTCAAAGGCTGTGAACCATTTGGTGATGTCATCACCCTCCTCAAATTTAGGGACAATCCCTTTGGGGATTTTAGGATCATAAGATTGCTCTTTATCCTTGTTATTTGTATTGCTGCCACCATTGATGGGTGCTAAACCCATCTCCTTTCTTTCTCTCTCTAGAGCCAGGAGTCTGGACTCTAGATCCAGTCTTTTGGCCAACCTTGCTAAAAGGTTGTCCTCCTCATTGAGGCTGTCCTCAATGTCCCCACCAGAGCCTGAGCCACCTGTGTGGCCTCTAGGTCCCCAGAGGTTGATTCTTGGAGTTAAGGGTATGGGGACCCTTTCCTCCCTAGGGATTATTGGAGGTGGGTTACCAGCCCTATCATCCTCATCCCTTTCCTCATCTGATTGGTCATCACCATTTTCAGATGGGTGGGCCTTGGCATTCTCAGCCAGGAGCTCCTGGAGCCCTTGTTTGGTTGGATGCTGGCCCATTGGTATATTTTTAATTTTACATAAGGACCTTACTTGCTTGAAAGACAAGTGAAGGTAAGGGGTGTTGTCGAGCTCCTCAACCATGTCCTGCATGTCATTATTATCTTCACTAATAGCTGGGTTCTTTTCTTGAGACATTCTAACAAAAAGTTCTAACCCCTCTACCCTTGACTATAGTGACTTTTTATTTTCTAAAATTCTAAAGGGACTTAAGCAAGGCCCTAACAAGACTTTTAGTAGTTTGGTAAAAATGCCAATTTGAAAAAAATCAGAATTCTAAAGGCAATTTAAGAGTTCTGTCGTGTGATCAGATGGTAACCAAGTAGTCCAACAAATGCAAGTTTGTATCCCACCGCTGATCCACCAATGTAAGAAACTGGCTCTATATATACTGCACCAAAGTGAGGTACAGTGTGTATAGAGTCCAAGGGTCTCCAGAGGTTTGGCAGAGGTTAAAGTTAGATAGAACCTTACTCTCTAAAGTGGTAGCTTGGTCGAGCAGTAAGGCAGTATCAGAGGACAGTGTAAAGCATTTGATGTACACACTCAGTCAGCAAATGAATCCACACACTCAAGAACTGAACTCTAGGCCAATTGTTTTGTATAAAAAAATATACTGTTGTTTTATTTCTAGAACCAAGCAAGCCTGGTACAGGTAAGCATAAAAATACTTTTCAGTAGTAAATTACTTGAATGAACACAGTTCAAAATTGCAGTGTAACCTGTACTGGTTTTGGTTACAGTTTTAAGTAAGCAGTTTGCAACACATTGCAGGTATAGTACATTCAATTGAATGGGCTTTTTAAGTAAAATGCAGTTAATTACTTTTCAGATTACTTTTGCTAACTCAGGACTGGATCCTAGATTCAGCCCTGGGACATTTCCTGAAAACAGGTGAGTAAATGCGTTTTGGTTAAAGGTACGATTTTTAAAGAATATTATTGCATTTCAAAAGTTGACACACAAACTTTTTCACATAAAATCACCAATGTTATCCTATGGGAGGAAATTCACTTAGCAGGTAAGTTAGGTTATCGATACTTTTTCTTACTCAGTGCTGGATCCTAGATTCAGCACTGGGACATTTCCTGAAAACAGTTGAGAAAATGCGTTTTTGTTATTCGGCTGATTTTTAAGGAGTATTTGTAGTTTTCAAAAGTCGACACTATGAGGAAAAATGAGTTATCGGTTTCGAGGTAAGTAATCGGTCTTTTGAGTTAGGGTTCTGAGGTTAGACTCGGGGGTCTCCCAGGGTCAGTGATGCACTGTTGTTGCACCCTCAGCGACACTAGGGCGGCCGGGTGCAGAGTGTTGAGGCCCAATGTTATCCTATGGAGGATAGGGAGTCTCCGGTTGGTGGCTGCTGGCAAGCAGGCCACTGGGTTGTGGGAGCCAAGCTCCTAGGGTTAAGCTCAGGGCACGGTGGGGACCAAGTTAGCACCAAAGGGGCACCCTCAGCGGCTCTAGGGCGGCCGGGTGCAGGGTGCTGTTTTGAGGTCGGGTGCCCTGTTGATTTCAATGGAGATTCTCCGGGACAAAGAAACACTGCAGGCTCGGGGACGAGGATCTTCCAGGAACTACCACCACTTCGAGGGGTAAGTTGGGATGTAGAGGGTTGGTTAGGCACCGCTGGGTTGGGCACACAAGGCCGTGGGGCGTCGGGTGCAGGGGTGCCTTGGGACGTCGGATTTTCCCACCCGCTCTGGTCGCGGTAGGGAGGGTCCTCTGGATTGAGGCTGCAGGCGTCGTCAGGAGGCTTGAGGCAGGTCAGGGGTCACCGGATCTCGGGTCAGGATCGCCGGGGGGACCTCCTCAGGATATTTGCCCACTCGAGCTGTTGTAATTTGGCAGCACTTAAGTTAAGCATTGGCTAAAGACAGCCTGTATTTAGAGGCTAAATTGTCCGCTTTGTGGAATCCATTTTGTATTTCTGGCAGCCATTTTGGTTGCCATGTGCTGCCATGTGCTCACCATGTGCTCTGTCCTACCTTCCTGTTAACTGCTCTTGAAATCTGCCTAGAGACAAGTTATATTTAGTTCTCTTTTGCTTTGCACATGCTCAGTTGAGCTTGCAGCTGTTCCGAGTTTATAAATGTCAGGATGTGTCTACTAGAAGTAGAAACTGTTAGCTCCACCCACTTGTCGACTGTGCATTTTCTGTATGACCTTATATGTACCTAAAACCAGCATTTGTGTTTGTACCGCCTTCATTTGAGTCCCTGTGTGGGTATAAAAGGACCATGGTCCTTCCATTCAGTGTGCTACTTCATGCATTACTGAAGGGTGATGTGCGAATGTAGCTCCACCTCATGAGGTTTAATAAACTCTGTCTTTCTTATTCCAGTTTCTATGCCAACTTCTTCCTAAGTGTCTGAGGACTCTGTGCAGAGAAGGGTGAACCCCTAAGCACTGGTAGGCCTTGCTGAGGCTCACTACTACAAATTGGCGCTTCCAACGTGGGACTCATCAGCGACTCGGATGCCCGAAGGACTGGTCGAGATGAAGGATTGGAATCTCGCTCTTGGACGCGATCGCTGCCTGAGGAGACCTGAGTCTTGGCACCCACGGCGTTTTTCCTTTCTTTCTGATCTGACCATCCCGGCGGCGCCGGTCCTTGACTGAGATCTCTTTTGTTGATTCGCCGTGCAGTGACCATTTGGTCGATTTGAGAACTTGGCAGTTGGAACCTGGACACCATTTGATTGGTAAGAGCCGTTTTGCGGCACTTGCTGTTGGTTTGATGCCTTTGATTGGTAAGGTAGTTTTAGTAACACTTACTGTGGCTTTGTTTGTATGATTGGCCAATTTTGGAATTTGTTTTGTAAGTTATATATGCATTGCAATACATATAGGCAGGTAATGAGGAGATTTTTCTCTATTTGAAATTGTTTGAACAGCGCAACGTACGAAGAGTACCTTAAGCGCTACTTTGATTATAATACTGCATATTCTGCACTATTTTTGGCATGCCTGTTTCTAGCACACTTCGCAGAAAGTGTTGCTGTTTTGGAGGTACCAATAGGGATTTAGTAAGTACTCAGTTGACTCCCCTCAGAGGGGATACCTAAATAGGTTTAGATATAGTAAAAAGATATTTCTTTCTTGGTGACTAAGTACCCCATGGAACTAAATATGTACATAAAACGGATCCTGATCTGTGCACTTAGTAACATTCATAAGTGGTGTAATGCAGAGCGCTTTTTGAGTGTTCTACCAGCCAAAACTGGCGAATTTGGTGTATTTTGGCTTCTTGAACATGGAAGTCTTTTGGACTACTTTTGAGAGCTCTTCTTGTAAATATGACTTACAATTAGTATTTACAAATAGTTTGGTTTTGCGTACAGTCTGTAGGCTTGTTTCAGTAAAATAGACTATGTTTTTGTGTAAGAATGGCTAGCATTAAGCGCGCTGTGTTGTGTGTTAGGAGTGTATGACCCCCTTCTGAAAATGTCTGGAATGAGCTAAAATTGGTTTTGTTGTCATTCTGTTATGCAAATGTCATTTAAAAAAACTACATTTTTTTTAAATTTAGGGAATGAATAATGTAACATATGCTAAATAGCTGCACGCTACCATTAAACTTGATAAAGTAAGAAATTATAGATATGTGCAAATTGCCACACTGGTACAGATAAATCAGAATTTACATTCAATAGGAATAAAATAGGCCTCATAGATAGGTAGGAAAAAAAGCGAATTTGTGTGCTTTCACACAATTAGGACTAAAATGCTAAATGTTACAGTTTTATCCTTATATATTAATATTGAAAGGCATTCATATTATCTGAGTGAATTGGCTGGTGCTGAAATAAACACCACATTACAGAACGATAGATTTGTGCTGGCTTGAAAAGCGTGAGATGTTGACGCCTGCTGGTCAGAACACAGCTGTGTCAACAACACATGGCTATTTTTGGTCCCAAGCCATGAGGCCGAGTCGACTAGATTTTCAGTTAGCGCAAACACGGTATAAAGGCGTGCATTAAAAACTGCTGATTTTATAAGTCAGAAAAGACAGTTTCATTATTTTGGATAACAGAGAAAAGATTAAAAGGGATTTCCTTTCTTAATGCCTTTTTACATAAGTACATCTGTGGTTCTGCTGTTAAATAATAACTGTCCTTTAAAAGTGGCGCAGACTTTTTCAGTTTTAGTAAGGCTTCTGTGCTTTGTATTATAAATGAATATATTTAAAGGTGATCGGAAAGGAATGAGGCTTGCTTTTCATATATGGAACCATCAAAAGGGTTTGTGATCATTAGTTTAAAAAAAAATAAAGGAGGAGAATTTTGATTCTATGAAGGAAAAAAATGTTTCTTAAAAATAATTGCCATAAAATTGTTTTTGATCTTTTGTAATGTCTGATAATCATATTGTGAATAATATATAGCTCCTAGCATCAAAGTTGGATTTGAGTAGCACTTTACCATGATGTGGGGAGTACAATGTGAAATTTCACTTTATCTAGGCATATAAAAACCTATTTTTTAAGGGTATACCTTATACATTTCTGATCCCCCATCTCTGGGATATCTAGAGGACACCCTGGTGATCCCTAATATGCCGAAATATTGTAGGTTATTCATTTTTAAGTGCCCCTACCACCAAAGTCGAAATTGAGCAAAAGTCACTATTTTAAAAGCAATTCTGCCACTCAGGGCAATTTTTAAACTGATCAGAGGCTTCAATAAAGTATACATGCAAGTATAGAATAAACAGCTGACCTACTGCGCACCACACACTGTACACAAATGAAAATAAGTATACAGAAACCAGCAGACGTTATTATCCTACCTTTAAATTACTGGCAAACACACCGGACAGGACTGCCTTTCAGCCGTGATTCTCCAGAGTTGCTTTGACTTGCAAAGACCGCATGGAACGCCTTGCACAAAAATGGACAGCTGGTGAAAGGGTTAAAGGTCGAGTTCTACATTTAGAAGCCTACCAGGGCCCAGAGCAAGGTTTGCTTTGACGTTTTGACCTCTGAAACCTTTTGAAAGACGAGGTGACAGCGCAGAGAAAGGAAGAGAAGCTTTGCTTCCTATTTTTGGCAAACGCACGTTTTGCGCAGTCATATGAAACGAAGGAAAAGCAACCTTGAGTAGAGCATTGATCTGCCATGTATATAAAAAATAATGGTTTTAGTTTAAAGAATACTGTGCAAGGGCTAAGATAAGGAGGAAATGGATTTTAGTTTGCATTCATGCGCCCTCATGTTAATCTAGTACAATTGCTGAAGGAATTGGTTTAAAGTTAACTCAATGTGCTTGTGTTAGGCTGAATCAGAAAATAGCCACTTTCTATGATATGTCCTACAAGTTGTTTGTGCCCAGTTGCCACAAATAGGGGTAAATAGTGTTGACAGAAGGTAAACCTGTTTTCAGGTTTTCCTACTGTCAAAATGGAGGAAGGAGGTTAGCTCCTGGGCAAATTAAGGGTAGGCAAATTTATGTTTTCTCTCTCTTTTTCTCACTCTCTCTTGAGTCTGTCTAAGCTGTCTAGGAAATGCCCATGAGATATTTCATTGGCTATTCAGTAATACTGTTTTAAAATTGTTAGAATTAATAAAATGATGAAAATATATGCTATGTTACTGCCCATCCTGTATGAAAGAATGAGTAGAACAGATTGATGTTCCCTTATTTGACCTTTAAAGGGGAACTGTATAGTGAGGGTTTCTGTTCAAACATCTCAGGTGGCAATACCATTATTGTTTATGTTATTCTCATGTTCTATACAGTTTTGCAAGGGCATTGCTAGTCTTTTATTAGCTAGTCTGTGTAATTGAGCTGACAGCCCTTATTAGAGCTGGAGAGAGGGTTTTTTTCCTTTTGAAAATGATGTTGCATAGTCCGGATCGTGAACAGTAGAATGCAGGAAAGACGCCCATGTGATCCTTAGCAAACATTTTGAAGGAAAATATTGTTTTATAGGAGTTTGTTTGTCACAACATGTTCTGCTGGAGAAATTTATGTACCCCCTATGTTGAGTTTTTTAAAATTATTTATGAAATAAGAATCCCTGTTACATTAGCGGTTTTAGATTTTCCTGCTGCGCCTATAACATGAAAGCATAGCATGACCCTAAGTGTAACATGTAGGTGTTTTTATTAAGAGAAAGTATTTTAGCAGTGTCTGCAGTCCTGTACAAGTAATGCAAGGTTCATAAGTAGAAGTGTAGGAAAAGTTCCTTTTTCTTGAGGTTCTTCAGATGAATAATATAGGAATGCACAAATGTAAGGATTTGGAGTATGTCTGTATTGTTTTTCTTTTTCCTCAGAATTTAGTAAATGAACACAGACTTCCTTGGCTGCTTGGGATTGGGTGACGTATTACTCTTGTCAGTTCACCAAAAGTTCCTTTTATACTTGCCAATAGGTCTAGGGTGTTTTTTTACTCTCAGATGGATGAAGTGGTTCTTGGGTGCCTTGCTAATGTATGGGGCGCCCCAGGACTAAGAGAGTATTCTGAGACTATCCTCTCTGTTGATAGATTATTTCTGTGCCTTGTCTAAAGATCTTTTTGTTCTGCCCACCAATAGATATTTGCTGCTCTACAACCATTGCCAGAGGGGCCCGGACATCAGATCCAGCCTGGGAGTCAGCACCAGTCCAGCCTACAGTCAAGATAAAGGGAACCAGCACAGGCGTTGCTGGCAACTAGGACCTCAGTGAAGGCCGGAAGCACTGGGACGTAAAGTGTGTACCCCTGCCACTGTCTTGGGCGAAAGACGGGGTCACAAATCAGGATGAAGAAATCTTTCTGTGGATCCAGTTTTTGATGCCGCCCAGCTGAGAGAGTCACAAACCGATAAGGACGGCAAGGAGGCTTTTACTTGAGGTGACCCCCTTTGAAACAAGGGTTGCTTCACATATCCCAGCATCAGGCCTTTTGAGTCCTGGTCCCCAAGTGAATGCAAGTCTGCGCCTTTGTTTGTTGATCAAGGGATGCCTGAGCATATTGGCTACAATCAGTGGCCCCAACAAAAGAGCAGTGCGCCAGTGGAACAATACAGGAGTTAGGGAAGGACTTGAGTTTAGGGTACAGGTGCTGTGCCCTTGGTGCCTGTTAGATTAAAGTGAAGAAAACTGATGCACTGCCTGAGACACTGGACAGGATCGTTGAGGGTATTTGCCCTGGGGGGTGATTGCCCTATTCTGAAAGAAAGACTTTTTCTTCTCAAACTGGGCCGTGATTCTTGAGTTGCGAGTTGTGCAGCTCCACCGTGGGAACAACAAGAGCCTGCCTGTGAGGCTCAAATGGACACAGGGAGAAGACTCCCCTCTGGCTGGTTTGTACAGCGGCTACAATTTCCCAAGGACTCTTTTTTTTGTTAGTAATGTACCCCTTTGGTCGTCCCATTTTTGAGGAGGAGCAGCCCTTTGCGGCTCCTCGTCCTAATTCCTATGGCCCTGTGTGGTCCTCCTGGTCCCCCGGAGCCAGGATTGTTTTTGTAATAATCTGTCTGACTTCCCTGATATTTGTATTACTTATCATGCTTATTCTACACGAAAAACATTTTCCTGAGCAGTTACCAAATGTTACTTTACTCTTTCCTTAAGTATATTAATTGATACTCTAGCCCTCATAAAAGAAATACTGGAAAAGTCTATTTAAAATGTTTTTATTAGGTATGTGCTGTTGGCTATTCTGAAATTGAAATAGATAGTCACTGAAATACATCAGAGCCCTGAAACTTAGAATTAGACTAGATGGTTTTGGACTCTTGTTTCTGCTTGGGGCTGGAAGCTACTGACTATCCTGTATGTAATGTTGATACTTTTTACATGCTGTGTATGTATCCAATGTGGTCCAATGCTTTGCTCCATTTGCATCTCTGCTTGTATACCTGCCAAAGGGAACGTTGCTGAAACAAAGGCCCAACAAATGTTGAATAAAGAGGTGGCCGAAATAATGTTAATAGATGTACGGGATGAATATCTAGATTACCCCAGATAAACGAATGTCTTCAGCCAATGCTGAAAGGGTCGTCTGTTGTAATTTGGCAGCACTTAAGTTAAGCATTGGCTAAAGACAGCCTGTATTTAGAGGCTAAATTGTCCGCTTTGTTGAATCCATTTTGTATTTCTGGCAGCCATTTTGGTTGCCATGTGCTGCCATGTGCTCACCATGTGCTCTGTCCTACCTTCCTGTTAACTGCTCTTGAAATCTGCCTAGAGACAAGTTATATTTAGTTCTCTTTTGCTTTGCACATGCTCAGTTGAGCTTGCAGCTGTTCCGAGTTTATAAATGTCAGGATGTGTCTACTAGAAGTAGAAACTGTTAGCTCCACCCACTTGTCGACTGTGCATTTTCTGTATGACCTTATATGTACCTAAAACCAGCATTTGTGTTTGTACCGCCTTCATTTGAGCCCCTGTGTGGGTATAAAAGGACCATGGTCCTTCCATTCAGTGTGCTACTTCATGCATTACTGAAGGGTGATGTGCGAATTTAGCTCCACCTCATGAGGTTTAATAAACTCTGTCTTTCTTATTCCAGTTTCTATGCCAACTTCTTCCTAAGTGTCTGAGGACTCTGTGCAGAGAAGGGTGAACCCCTAAGCACTGGTAGGCCTTGCTGAGGCTCACTACTACAGAGCTCGGGACGGATTCGGCGGGTGCAGAGTGTGCGGGATTCGCGGTTCCTGGCTGGCACCAGAAGTTGCAGTTCAAACACGTCCGGTGTTCACGGTAGAAACAGCTTGGAAAGTGAAGGCAGGCAGGTCCTCCGGGGTTTTTGAGGTTGCTGGCCGCTGGACACGCCGGGGTTTTTGCAGGAGCAGGTTCGAGGGGAGACAGGCCTGTAGGGCTGGGGCCAAGTAAGTGGGCGTCGCCCTCTTGTTAGCTCTGCACGGCTTCTCGTCCTTCTTCTTCTCTTCTTTTTCTTGCAGTTGCTGGATCTGAGGAAGGAAGGTTCAGGGTGCCCCTAAATACTAAATTTAGGGGCGTTACAGGTAGGTAAAGGGCAGGGACCAATGGGTCCCTTCCCTGGGGTGGGTACACCCCTATTCTGCCACTCTCCAGTGGGAGGGGGCAGGAGCCTGTCCCTGGTTGGCTGGGTCCCCCATCCTCAAGATGGCGGGGACTCGAGGTTGTGCTTCACCTCGCCTCCCCACCTTAGGGGTGGAGTTGGCAGAGATGGGCACACCTCTCTTCCTCACTTTGTTTTTCCCGCCGGGTCTCCCGCCCAAAGTGGGGGGTAGAACCAGTGGGGACCAGTTGCTGAGTACAGCAAGTGGTGTGGAGAGGCTCACAAAGGCGGTATGCCTTTGAAGCTTCTCCTTCGTGAACCCTGCCCATCCTGGGGGAGGAGGCTTGGCACCTTGTCCCAGGATGTGCATTGTTTCAGGCCCCTGAGAGCGGCAAGCTCTCGACCCAGGGGTCCAGAAACATGTCTGGTGGTGGCAGCCTCGGCAGCCACTCAGTCAGGTCACTGGGAGTTGGTCGAGTTTCAGGGGGCATCTCTAAGATGCTCTCTGTCTTGCATTTTACATTAAATCCCACACAGGCATCAGTGTCGGTTTAATGTGCTGAGAAGTTTGATACCAAACTTCTCAGTCTTCAGTGCAGCCATTATGGTGCTGTGGAGTTCGTGATGACAAGCTCCCAGCACCATATACTCTCAATGGCAGCACTGCACTTTCAGTGCCCAGGAATGGACCTGGGTACTGTAGGGGTACAGGCAGGGCCGGACTGGCCGTAGCGGGCACCGGGCATTTCCCCTGTGGGCCGCCATGGTGGGGGCCGGTTTTGGGCCCCTGGGGGCCATTTTTGTTACAGGGCCGTTTTAGCAGCATAGCTGTAATATCAGCCCTTGTAACAAAATCGGCCGAAACCCACCCTGGCAAACAGCTCGGCCTCACCCCCAATGCCCCGGGGGGCTGGCCAAGCACTTTGCCAGGGCCAGTTTTGGTTCCCAGTCCGATCCTGGGTACAGGGCTCATGCACCTGTACCCTCACCACTGGCATAGGGCACCTAGCTAGAGGGGTGACTGATGGATACCAGGGCAGTGGTTTGTGGGCATGGCACACAGGGGTGTGTGCCATGTCGACTCTTCACTTTGTTCTGCACCAAGACACGCAGCCTGCAAAGGCAGGGTGTGTGTGTCAGGGTACAGGGCCTCTAAGGGTGGCACAATAAGTGCTGCAGCCCTTAGGGGCCTTCTCTGGTCACAGTGCCCTGGGTACCGGTGGTACCATTTACCAGGGGCCTACCTGTGGCCAGAGATGCCAATTGGGTTTAGGCTTCAATGCAGTTTTAGGGAAGGAACACAGGCCCTGGGTACCTGTTTGGCAGGAGCCCAGGGCACACTCAGTCAAAGCACATCAGCAATTCAGCAAAAAGTGGGGGCATACCATGCAAGAAAGAGGGCACTTTCTCACACGTAGTAGTCGCGTTTGCAGAGTGGTGCAGAAAGGAGGCTGGGCCTCCAACCAGCGCTCAGGAATTCCACTGCGTAGGACTTGCAGGAGGTACCAGGAGGGCTTCTTGGCCCCCAAAGTCCCTCAGGAGTAAAGTGGACTTCATCCCCCAACCTGTAGTGTGCCAGGAGGCGCGTTTGCAGAGTGGTGGAGAAAGGGGGGCGTGGCCTCCGAAGACCTCTTAGCAGTACCACTGTGTGGGACTTACTGGAGGTAACAGGAGGGGTAGTTGGCCCCCAAGGACGTGCTTGGGGGCCAACTACCCCTCCTATTACCTCCAGTAAGTCCCACACAGCAGCATTGGTAAGTTCTCATAGCAGGCCACGCCCCATTTGCCCACCACTCTGCAAACGCACTCCCTGGCGCGCTCTTGGATGGGGATTAAAGTCCCCTTTGATGCTGGGGGTCCTTAGGGGCCAATTAGCCTACCTGGCACCTCCAGTAAGCTCCAGATAGTGGGATTGCTGAGAAGTGGACACAGGCCACGCCCCCTTTCTGCACCACTCTGCAAACGCGCCTCCTGCTGCGCTCTTGGTTTGGGGATGAAGTCCCCTTGCCCCCTGAGGGTCCCTGGGGGCCAACTAGCCCTCCTGTTGTCTCTAGTAAGCCCCAATCAGCTGGATTGCTGAGAGTGGTCCGAGGCCATGCCCCCTTTTTACACCACTCTGCAAACGCGCCTCCTGGCGCACTGCTGCTCGGGGGATGAAGTCCACTTTAGTCCTGAGGTCCTCAGGACACAAAAAGACCTCATCGCCCCACCAGCAGTGCGCCAAGAGGTGCGTGGTGTAAAAAGGGGAGTGGCCTCGGACCACCTCGCAGCAATCCCACTGTGTGGGGATTACTGGAGGTACCTGGTGGGCTAGTTGGCCCCTAAGGACCCTTAAGGATCTAGGGGACTTAATCCCCCAACCCAGAACGCACCAGGAGGCGCGCTTGCAGTGTGGTGCAGGGAGGGGGCGGGGCCTCCTGCGAGATGCCAGCTTTTTTTTCTTCTTTTTTTTTCTTAGAAGGGGGCTGTGTGGCCCCCCTTCTCTCAATATTTTATGGGCCCTGGGGGCCCCATCCCCCAGGGCCTGTGACATTTTTTTCTCTTTTTTTTTTTAAAACGGGAAGAGGGCCGCGCGGCCCCCCTACCGAGGCCGATTTCGGCCCCAGGGACCCCATCCCCCGGGGCATGGCCACTTATGTTTTTTTAAAATTCATCTTAAAGGAGGGGAGCCGCGCGGCCCCCCTCCTGAGGCCATTTTTTGCCCCGGGGACCACATCCCCCGGGGCATTGCCTCGTTTATTTATTTGTTTAAATAATTATTTTCAAGGGTGAGGGGCCGCGTGGCCCACCTTCCCTGGGCCACTTTTGGCCCCGGGGACCCAAAAGCAAATCTGCTTTGCTTCATGGAAGCGAGAGCAGGTTTCCTGCTCTCGCTTCCACAAAGCGAAGCAGAGTTTGCTATGGCAGGGCGGGAGCAGTGCTCTCTCCCTGTCATAGCAAACTGCAATGTCCTGGGGGTGGGCACCCCGGGACATTGCTGGAGCCGGCCCTGGTTGGTGGCGGTCCACAGGGCCAAGGAGGGCTCCAGGAGGGAGGCCGCGTGGCCCCCCCTCCCATCATGATTTAAGCCCCGGGGAGGTGGTGGTCCCCGGGGCCGGGGGTCCGCAACGGACCCCCACCCTTAATTTAAAGTTTGCCCCGGGGAGGTGGTGGTCCCCGGGGCAGTGTGGGGAGGGGCAGGAGCCCCCACCCACACCACCTGGGGATTGGGGGGGCCCGCGAGGCCCCCCGCCCATAAAAAGGAATACCCCGGGGAGGTGATGGTCCCCGGGGCAGCGTGGGGGGGCAGGAACCCCCTCATGCATTTTTTAAGAAAAGCCAGGGGAGGTGGCGGTCCCCGGGGCTGCGGGGGGCCACGTGCCCCCGCACATTAATAACACAGCCCCGCGGAGGTGGCGGTCCCCCGCATTGCAATTACACATTGCCCCGGGACCTGGCCCACCCGGGGGCTTAAAAGCAACGAAGCGCGGGAGACCGCACTTCGTTTAAAAAAAAATAATAATTCAGCGGGATTCGCGGATCCTACGCGAATTCCGCCGAAAATATTTTAATAAAATGCTTTTTTGGGCCCTGGGGAGCAGGCCTAGGGGGTCAGGGTGTTTCTACCCTGCCCCCTTATCTTGTTTTTTCATGTTTTTACTTGTGACTCGGTTCAACCGAGTCACAAGATGGCTGCCAACACTTCTTGGTTTGAAGTGTTGGCAGCCAATCAGAGGCAAGCTCGTGATTGGAAGGGTTCGCGGATCCACCCCGGCAGCCAGATATATAATTGTTTTAATTATTGAATTTCTCAAGCCTCCATTGCGCAGCAGTCCAAACTGAAAGTTCTAGTGCAGGGAAAGTTTCACATGTGCACACGAATTGAGGAAGCTCAGGAATTGTTGAAAGTGATTTCAGTAGGAAAGTGATCTTGGATGTGTTTTTCTCCTGTGTTGCTCTTCTGTTTTATCTTTTTTTTTTTTTCCAGCTCCACTTTGAGGGGGGGTAGGTCACCCCAGGTGCTGTACCAAGGCACCACTTAGTTAGCTTAGGGAGGGGGCAATGTGGATAGCGGGGCAGGACACATATCCCAGGGGAGGTGAATGCCTTGGGCCGGGAGCCCTTGGCATTGGGGTGGGAGGTTGCGGGGGGGATCAAGAAAAAAGAGCAGATGAATCAAATATTGAGCAGACATTTTGACATGTAAATATTGTTATTCTCTAACGGCAAAATGAGCACAACTAGAAATTGTCGGATAGTGTCATTAAATGTTAACGGGATATTGAATAGACAGAAGTATGGAGGTTTAATCCGGTGGCTTGTTACGTTAAAACCTCAAATTCTTTTTATCCAAGAAACTCATTTGAAGACCAACTCACCAAAATTATTTATACCGGGATTTTTCTCCAGTACTTTCTTTGCTTCAGCGGGGCGGCGGTCAGAGGGGTCGCAATCTATTTTTCACGTGAACTAGATTGGGAATTTTTACAAGTACAACGGGATCCCCAAAGGAGGTATATCTGGGTCCAGGTTAAAATTAATGATCAGGTTTTAAATTTGATCAACTACTACGGGCCTATAGTAGATGAGGCATCCACATTACTGACCATTCATAAGCTTTTGATAGGGGTCCCTGGTCAAATCGTGTTAGGGGTAGATTTTAATTTTATACAGGATCTTAAAACTGATACTTCCAATATAAATAAGAAGCAACTTAAACCCAAGACAAAAAAAGCTCTAGACGCCATGATTCAAGATCTCCATTTAATCGACTCATGGCGTTTGTAAAACCAGAATGCTCGGGAATACACTTGTCGCTCTCGCCAATATCAGACAGCCTCACAAATCGATTTTATATTGATTTCACGCTCTTTGGTCCTCAGAGCTGCAGTAATTGGTGCAAATGCCTTCTCTGATCACTCTTATGTTCAGGCCGATGTAGAAATTGGGATGCAGAAGAGGAGTAGGTCCAGGTGGCAGATGGCAGATGGACCATCTTCTTCTGCAAGATCCTATCTGGCTTGAGCAGTTTAGGGGGTGGATTGTAGAGTATTTTAATATTAATGAAGGAACAGCAGATATTTTTTCTGTTTGGGGTGGCTTTAAAGCTGCAGCCGGAGGGCAGATGATAGCTGCATCAGCAGGGAAAGCTAGGGTGCGATCAGAAAAAATTGCAGAATTGCAGTGATCTCTCGAATACGCTGCAAAATGGTCAACTTCCTCATATCAGGCGCTGGGGGAAGAGGCAAAAAAGACATTGAGAGATTATTTCTTTCTTGAAGAGATTAACAGTTCCCAGACTTACCAACAAAAGGTTTACGAAGAGAGCCAAATGGTGGGGAAAATGTTGGCTTGGTCAACAAAGGCTCGACAGGAATCAGCTTGTATTCTGGAAATAGTTGACTCTAAAACTAATCTTTTGGTAAGTGAAAGAGGTGATATTGCCCAGGTTTTTGTTGAACACTATCAACAATTATATACTACAAAATATTCTACTAGTAGGGAAGCGATTCATGAATATTTTACCGAAGTACAACTACCTACTATATCACAAAATGCAGTCACCCAGCTATTAAATGAAATTACCGGACCTGAGATTATGGCAGTGATAAAATCATTGGCTGGGGCAAAAGCTTGTGGGGAAGATGGTATTCCCATCGAATTTTACAAAACTTTCGTTAAAGAGCTGACCCCATTCCTTAAGAAACTTTTTAATTATATCAAGGCTGGTGGCTTGGTGCCTTCGGAGTTCAAGAGGGCGATCGTAGTCAGTTTTATAAAAAAGGGTAAACCATCAAATAATGTGAATTCTTTTAGACCGATTAGCCTCTTGAACGCCGACTATAAAATTATGATGAAGATCTGGGCACTGCGTTTCACTCCTTTGGCAAAGGAAGTAATTCATATCGATCAAACAGGCTTTGTAGCCGGGCGTACTGTCTTCAAATACAGGCTACTTGATACAAGCTCTTGATTATTTTAACGTTAATAAGACACAAGCCTGCATAATGATGGTGGATGCTGAAAAAGCTTTTGATTTAGTTAATTGGGACGCTTTATTTTTCGGGCTCCAAAGGTTTGGGATTCCGGGTCAAGTAATTTCAATGTTGCAAAATATCTACCAAGGGGCGCAGGCTCAGTTAGTAATTAATGGTGATAAATAGGGTCAGTCGATATTAATCGGGGACCAGGCAAGGCTGCCCCCTCTCACCCCTGTTGTTTACTTTCTTTATAGAACCATTAGCAATTAAAATACGAGCTAATCTCGGTATTAAAGCTCCGATTAGTGGTATGTCTAAATTAAAACTCTTCGCTGATGATGCCATTTTGTACCTGTCTCCCGATAAATTAAATATAGAACTGATTTTGGCGGAATTTAAAAATACGAATTAATAGGGGGTATAAAATCAATCCCAGTAAAACCGAGATTATAACTTTAAATACGGGGGTAGAGTTTTTGCCGGAGAGTTTGAAACAGCAGGCTTTAAAAACAGATCCCATACGATATCTGGGGATCTATGCTACAGCCCAATATGGACAGTTGGCGAAACTAAATTATGAGGCCACCAGTATTAAAATCCAGAAACTACTCGACAAATGGGCTAGCCTTCCATTAACTTTGATAGGTCGAGTGGCGCTCATTAAGATGTCTATACTACCTTTACTGATATTTCTTTTTTCCAATATCCCAATCAAAATGAATCTTAGCTATTTTAAAGGAATCGATTCGATGTTTAGATCTTTTATTTGGAACAAAAAGGCCGCCAGAGTTAAATTCCCGGTGTTACAATTAGATACTCAATTGGGTGGCTTAGCACTGCCGAATATTCATTTATATTATGAATCTGCATTTCTGGACTGCACAGCATGCTTATTATCCAAAACTAAACGGATTGATACATTTTTATAAACAAGATGATCCAAGAAGCAGGAACTCAAATCCCCACATTTCTAAAAACTGCCAAACTTCCAAAAAACCAAAGTATAAAACACTTTTGGATTTTTCTAACCGACTTCGCTCCGCTTTTAAACAGAGTGGATTTGCCGGGTTTTATTCCTTAAAACTTAGTGAATGTAGAGAGTTGGGCCTTCTTTTTCATCCGGCTCAGTTGAAAACTTGGCACGATGTCGGTCTAGGGGTAGTTAACCAGTTTATTATTCAGGGGAGGATGATTACGTGGCAAGAAGTTCAGCCCAGATGTAATGGGAGTAATAAGCCCACATTCTTTGAATTTATTCAAATAGTTCATTTTTTTAAGAAACATAAGTTATTATTTAACAATTCCCCTCAAGGGCTGCTATTGCTTTGTTTACCTCCAATTTGAGTGGGGTCGGTAATTGGTATCGTTTAATGCGGACACAAGACGAATCTCCTTTGGTGTTGAAGCATTTGGAAAAAGTTGCTTCTGAGACTCAATGTGTTTTTTCCCCTCCAAGAATGGCTTAAAATATCTACCTCAGCAAACAAGACTCTTAGAGCAGCTAATTATAAAAGAATGGCTTTTCTTTCACACTGGATGGCCTATTATACGCCAGTGGCCCTAAATAAAATGTATCCGGAGGTGGAAAATAGGTGTTTTCGCTGCTCCACCCCATTTGAAGGGGGCTGGAGGCATATATTTTTCTCGTGTCCTAAATTAAGAGTATTTTGGGAGAAAATATTTGGATATTTCAGTCAGGCGATTCAAAAACCATTTGATCCAATAGCAGAAGCAGTCCTGTTTGGGATTACCACTAGGGAGGTTTTACTATCTAAAACTGAGGGGTCTTTTCTTGCTATGTCTATGCTGGTTGCTCGCTCTTTAGTTTTACAAAACTGGAGATCACAGGAAATACCTGTCTTTGAGAAATGGTTAAATAAAATGTTATGTATTAAAAAATTCGAAGAAGCTTACGCTAAACGAACAGGGGCAACCAAAATTTTTTGCGGAATTGGAAATATCTTGTAGAATGAATTGAAATTTCTTGTACTTTGTTTTATAAGCTGTGAAATAAGATATGTTAATGATGGATTCTTGTATTGTATCAATATGGAATGTTTTCTCTGAAAGCTCTGCTAAATAAAAAAATTTAAAAAAAGGAATTTCTCAGGAACTACTGAACTGATTTACACCATTTAAAGCAAAGAGTGCACTCTGAACAAAGAGCTACCTCTCTGCCAAATTTGGTGTAATTCCGTTCAGCAGTTCGGGCTGTAGCTGCAACAAAAGTTTCCTATGGAAATTAACATGGAGAAAATGCGTTTTGAGACCCCCCTTTTTTCTTGGCCCCCGCTTGACGAATCACCCCGAAACTTTCAAGACAGGAGCTGACCGGAGCGCCCCATTAGTTTTGAAAATTTCGCAAAGATTCGTCAATCGGCGCCAAAGATATTGGCAAAAGAAAAATGCTTTTCCTATGGAAACTAGGTCCTAACTATGACCGGCGACCGCCAGTAGGAGATATATTATCTACTGGCGGTCGCCAGTAGATAGTTATAGTTTGGACCTATTATCCATAGGAAATTCGTAACATTCTATTCCCAATAACTTTGGCGTCGTTTGACGAATCATCGTGAAATTTTCAAAACTAGTGGGGCGCGCCGGTCAGCTCCTGTCTTGAAAGTTTCGAGTGATTTGTCAAGTGAGGGCCGAGAAAAGGGGGTCCCAAACGTGTTTTCTCCATGTTAATTCCCATAGGAAATTTTAGACACGGCTACAGCCCGAACTGCTAAACGGAATTACACCAAATTTGGCAAAAAGGTAGCGCTTGGTTCAGAAAGCGACCTTTTTTAAATGGTGTAAATCCGTTCAGTAGTTGATGAGAAATTCAAAAAATAAGAGTCAAAAAATCGATTTCCCATAGGAAACTTTATGCAAGGCTACAGCCAAAACTGCTGAACGGAATTACACCAAATTTGGCAAAAAGGTAGTGCTTGGTTCAGAAAGAACCCTTTTTAAAAATGGTGTAAATCCGTTCAGCAGTTTTGGAGAAAATCAAAAATAAAAGTTTCGATATGTATGGCCGCGCACCCTCCCGATCACGAGCTTCATGCTAATTGGCTGTCAACACTCCAAACCAGGAAGTGTTGGCAGCCATCTTGTGCCTCGGTAGAACCGAGGCACAAGAAATCAGGAAAACAACTGCAAAAGGGGGCAGGGTAGAAACACCCTGACCCCCTAGGCCTGCTCAGGGGGTCCCACAAGGAACCCCAGGGCCCAATTTAAAAAAAAAAAAAAAAATTTAAATCGGCGGGATGCGCTTAGGGTGCGCGGATCCCGCCGAGAAAACACGAGCGTGGTGTCCCGCGCTCGTTGTTAATTGGCCCCGGGTGGGCCAAGTCCCGGGGGCATGCGGGGGTTTATTAAATTAATGTATGGGGGCCTCTAAGGCCCCCAAGCCCGGGGACCGCCACCCCCGGGCTTTAAAAAAATGGTGCGGGAGGGCTCTCGGCCCTCCCGCAGTCCCGGGGACCGCCACCTCCCCGGGGCACTAAATCGTTAAATATGGGGGTCCGTTACGGACCCCCAGAGCCCCGGGGACCACCACCTCCCGGGGCTTTCAAGATGTTTGGAGGGGGCCGCACGGCCCTCTCCTGGAGCCAGTGATGGCCCTGGGGACCGCCACCCCCAGGGCCGGCTCCTGCAGTGTCCCGGGTGCCTACCCCCGGGACACTGTAGTTTGCTATGGCAGGGCGGAGCCTCGCGGCTCCCGTCCTGCCATAGCAAGCTGCTTGGTTTTGGAAGAGAGAGCAGGAAACCTGCTCTCTCTTCCAAAACAAAGCAGATTGCTTTTCCACACGGGGAGCTGCATGTCAGCAGCTCCCCATGTGGAAAAGCAATGCCGGCTCCCGAGGAACGCGGGGAGCCGGCGGGACCGTGGGGGGATTGGGGACCCCCCCACGGACCCCAACGGAGAGGGCCAGCCCCGGGGATGGGGTCCCCAGGGCTACAAGTGGCTCGGGAGGGGGCCACGCGGCCCCCTCCCAAAATGTAATTAAAAAATAAAAATAAAACAAAGGCCGGCCCGGGGATGGGGTCCCCGGGGCCATAAGTGGCCTGAGGAGGGGGCAACGCAGCCCCCTCCATAAGTTATTTAAAAAAAAAAAAAAGGCCATGCCCCGGGGATGGGGTCCCCGGGGCCGATCAAGGCCTCGGGAGGGGCCACGCGGCCCCCTTCCAAATAAAAAAAAAAAAAAATAGGGCGCAGACCCTTGGGGATGGGGTCCCCAGGGCCAATAATTTAGAAAAAGAAGGGGGGCCACACAGCTCCCCTTCTTTAAAAAAAAAAAAGACCGGCATCGCGCCGGAGGCCACGCCCTCCTTGCAGCATTCTGCAAACGCGCCCCTGGCGCGTTTGCAGATGGGGAATGAATTCCCCTTGAATACTGGGGGTTCCTGGGGCCAACTAGCCCACCAGGAACCTCCAGTATGCGCCAGGGGCTGCATTGCAGAGAGGTGTACAGAGGCCACGCCCCTTTTACACCTCTCTGCAACGCAGCTCTGTGGCGCTTTGGAGGTATATGGTGGGCTAGTTGGACTCCAGGGACCCTCAGGATTCAAGGGGACTTAATCCCCCAACTTAAAACGGGCCACGGTGCCCGTTTGCACAGTGGTGAAGGGAGGGGGCGGGGCTTCAGGTGACATGTGTGCAAACAGGCCCCGTGGCGCATTTTAAGATGGGGCATTAAATCCTTCAATCCTGAGGGTCCCTGAGGCCAACTAGCCCACCAGGTACGTCCAGAAAGTGCCACAGAGCTGCGTTGCAGAGGTGTAAAGGGGCGTGGCCTCTGAACACCTCTCTGCAACGCAGCTCTCTGGCGCATACTGGAGGTACAGGGTGGGCTAGTTGGACCCCAGGGACCCTCATGATTCAAGGGGACTTAATCCCCCAACTTAAAATGCGCCACGGGCGCGTTTGCACAGTGGTGAAGGGAGGGGGTGGGGCTTGAGGTGACATGTGTGCAAACAGGCCCTGTGGTGCGTTTTAAGTTGGGGATTAAGTCCCTTCAATCCTGAGGGTCCCTGGAGTCCAACTAGCCCACCAGGTACCTTCAGTAAGCACAACAGAGTTGCGTTGCAGAGAGGTGAAAAAGGTGCGTGGCCTCGGAACGCCTCTCTGCAACTCAGCTCTGTGGTCCTAACTGTAGGTACCTGGGGGCTAGTTGGGCCCCAGGGACACTCAGGATTCAAGGGGACTTAATCCCGCAACTTAAACGCGCCACGGGGCGCGTTTGCACACATGTCACCTCAGGCAACCCCTCCCTTCACCACTGTGCAAACGCGCCCTGTAGCGCGTTTTAAGAGGTAGTTTTAATCCCCCTGCCCTATTATGTACTAGGGACTTACAGAGGAGGTCATGCTAATCACAGGGGTACCCCAACGCATAGTGTTACCTAGTGTATGTAGGTGTTTTCACTGTATTCTAAGTGTGTTTTTGCATAGCACTGGCTCTGGTTAGTCAGAGTCAGTTACCACCAGTACACGTCGGAAAAAGTTGTGGGCACAGGATGATTTTGGAACAAGGCCTCTTTCTGCTCCTCTGTTGGTTCTTTCTGCAAATCTTTTGCTTCTTCGTGCACTTTTCTTCGTCTTTGTGGAGTTCTATTGCTTCTTTCTGCATTTCTTTTGCTTCTTTCTGTGCGTTTTTTCTTCTTTCTTCACATGTACTACCTCTGTTGGCATAGTTAGAAACTAGCATTTGAAAAACCTTTGAAATTCACTGAAAAAACCATAGGTTTCAGGCACGTTATAGTTAGAAATTAGCATTTAAAAAACCTTTGAAATTCACTGAAAAAACCATAGGTTTCAGGCACGTTATAGTTAGAAATTAGCATTTAAAAAACCTTACAAATTCACTGAAAAACCATAGGTTTTAGGGACAGTTATAGTTAGTTGGACATTGCACTCGTACAAAACCCCTGAAATTCCCCGTTATAGTTAGTTCAGCTAACTATAACTCGCGCCCCCGCAATGCACTGCTGATGACGTCACATATTACATCACTCATGACATGGTCAGTGACATCACTGATGACATCTCAAATGACATCACTGATGACATCACTGATGACATCACTGATGACATCATCCATGTGATAATTTCATGCATCTTCTCACACCCTAATATAACCTTTGATACACCCACTCTAAATTACAGACTGCCATTCTCAAAACCATACACACTCCAACACCAATAACTACATACCCACTCACTGATTCTTAGGTCTACACACACATCCACTCACTCACCCGTACAGTCACTCATACTTATGGTCACTCAGTAAAGGACTATCATATGCACTCATACACCTACATAGACACTCACACACCGCCACTCATCCATAGAGGTACTCACACACCTAGTCAGTCATGCAAATAATTAATCACACTGCCATTTACTCACCTATACAGTGATACACACACCAGCTCACTTACTCATACAAATACTAGCACATTCTTACGCTCTTATCAATCAATCAATCAATATCTTTATTCGGATACAGATACATATCCATAAAAGTACAAGCACACAACAAACAATAAAAGACATTTAAAATTCATATTTAAGAAAAAGCGTATCCTCCAATTATAAAAAAGTAAATACAACATCATAAAAGAGGTCTCATCAAAGTGCATGTGGCTGGAAATTTGGGTTTACAATTAAAATAAAATAAAATATCATAATTCAGCTGGGGCACATAGAGTTCCGGGTGCGCACCGCCGCTTTCAGAAAGGAACCGACCCGAAAGGTTAGCTCATCATCTTCCAAGGCAAGGATTTTCCCATGTGCTACCTTATAATCAATCACAAATGTGGCCTTAAAATATGGTATCAAAAACCTTTTAGTGTGTATTGAGTAATAACCACAAAAAAATAAAAGTGCAGCATAGATTGTTTGTGTAGGCTATTACAAGGGCATAACAGATAATAGAGATTCGACTTATACCCAGCAGGGAAACATAACATAAACTTCACAGTATCAATCCTCAGCCGAAAGAGTAAACCCCTTTCCCAGCGGCCAATAGGTTTAAGGAGATAACTTGATGGGGCATATGAAATGTTCTCAATGAGCATATACCTAGCAACGGATGTTTTCTTAATCTCATTTTCGAGTCTAACATTCCTATAGGAAGCATAGAGAGCCATTTGCAAAGATTTCTTGTTGATGATACCAGTGTCTATGGGATTAGAAAATAAATGACCGTGATTCACGCTGGTTAGGCTTTTATAAACAGCTGCCAACCAAGGTATTTCCATCCCCCTATCGCATTTTAGACAATCCGATATGATCTCCCTAGTGAGTTGGGCAGCAGGGTTTTTCCAAATTCTGAGCCAGAATAATGCGGGGCGGGCCTTGATATAGTCTTCGATGTATGGCAAGTTAAGTTCACAGTGACAGGCATACTTTGAGGAGGAAATTGGTGCGCCCAGGATCTTACGACAAAATCTGTTCTCTTCATCCTGAATTCTACCACAGTTAGTAGAGCCCCATACTTCTGCACCATAAGTAGCAGTTGGTATACATTGAAGTCTAAAAATTTTAACAGTAGCTGATACGACCTCTGTATTCCTGGGCTTAGGCAAGCCAAGTATTGTATTAGTGGAGTTAGAGAACTTTCTCATGCAGTAAGCCACGTGATCAGTCCACAGTCCATTTGAGGCAAATACCAAACCTAAATAAGGAAAAGTGCGAGTGCTTTGTAAACTATCTGAACCTAAAACAATCGATGTGTTAAAATGCTTCTTCAACCCGCACGCCATTAAAAAAGATTTTTAAAAATTAGTGCGTAGGTCCAGACCATCCATAAAATCAACAAAGCCCTGTGTTAGGATGCGGAGAGCGTTTGGGGTGCATGCCATTAGTACCGCATCATCGGCGTATAGCAGGGCAGGGAGTTTATTGCCATTAATGCAGGGAACGTCAGGGGTAAGTGTTGCCAAAAACGTATTCAGATCATTAATATAAAGGATGAATAAAAGGGGGGACAGGACGCAGCCCTGCCTGACCCCTCTCCCAACTTCAATTTCTTTCGATACCGCGCCATCCCTGCTAATACGTACCCGGGCATGTAGGTCTTTGTGCAAGTAAGCAAAAAATTTTACAAGAGACTCGTCCAGACCATAGTTTAAAAGGATGGTCCAAAGCCGTGACCTGTTGACAAAGTCAAAGGCCGAGCTGAGGTCCATAAATGCAAGATATATTGGTACTTTTTTGCTACATTATATTTACCAATGATCAGATTAAGGTTGAGGCACTGCTCAACAGTGCCAATGTTGCTTCTGAACCCCAGCTGACAGGGATGGAGAATCTGACCATCCTCAGCCCATGACCTGATCTTCTTATAGAGGACCCTTCCTAAAATTTTCAACGTGTTGTCGATCAAAGAGATCGGCCTGTAACAACTAGGGCTGGAATGGTCCCCCTTCTTGAAAATTGGCACAATAATACTGGAGGACCATGTGTTAGGTATAGTAGAATTTGTTAAATTATTAAAAACATTCAACAATAAAGGCGCCCAAAAGTCAGACTGGCTTTTGATAAGATCAATGGGCAACCCGTCAGGGCCAGGAGCTTACAGCCCATGCTTTGGTCAATAGCCTCCTCTACTTCTGCTAAGTCGATCGCAACCCTGACAGCTGTTGTATACTCGTTAGTAGCTAGCAGCGATGGTGCAGGGGCTGAATAAATCTTCATAAAATGTGCTTCCCAAGCCTCGCTGGAGATGTTGCAACTAATTGTGCTCAGGGGGTGTCCCAAAGACCTCATATCTTTGACTGCTAACCAAAAGTCCTTGCCATTTTTTAGCGTGGCTGCCCGGGCAATATTATCCCAGTGCTCTCTTATTATTTCCTCCTTCCTTGAAGCAATAGCTAATTTATAGCGTAGTCTGAGTGATTTAATAAGGGAGCTATCTCTGGGTTTGGTGACAAGCGCCCTTCTAAGTGCCCTGTTAGCTGCAGAACAATCAGCATTGAACCACCGAGGGTCCAAATGTGATTCCTTGGGGGGCCTAGACAGCAACATTTTGACGCCCGCACATAACTGCGTGAAGGCGTCAACTGCCTCGGGATTATGTTCCTTGAGGGACAGACAAGTATCAATTAAATCAGGGTGCGTTCTTACCATCCTACCAAATAAGACTTTATTGTCTATACCACGCCAGACCAATCTTAGATTATCAGTAGAGGGGATAAGTCCCTGGCACCGCTCTCTTTATCATAAGTCCACCTACGGGGAAAACTCAAAATTAGGTTGATGGGGTTATGGTCCCCATGAACTGTGGGCACTACCTCTGCTTTTAACACACTATTCACTAAAGGGTGTGATAAAAATAAAATCAATAGTGGAAGCCGAGCCCCTACCTCTATAAGTAGGTTCAGTGTGTCTGGCTCTACTGGGAATTCCGACAAGTTCCATCACATCTAAAAAATTATTAGTACACAAAAGGTTTAATAATTGGGCGCCCCTATTACACAATGATACATTATTGGTCAGGTGGATGGGGAATAAATACTGCCGGGTAACTTAACATTAAAATCGCCCCCAGACATATTCCTGCAAAGTTAACGACACATTTGGACCTCTGTAGATTAGAGATGAATTTGAACAAATTAATAAAATTCATATTTGGGACGTTCTTAAAATCATTATTATAAAAATTGATTAAACAAAAGAAACCCCCGTTTAAAAATTATGGCCTGAAATTTATCATTATTGGTAACAAGTGCCCTTGCGCTACCACCTGCCATGGTGTTAATCCAAATTGAGAGGCCACCCGCGGGCCGGCCAGATTTAGGGATCGGAGCTAGGACATTAAAACATTCAAACCCATCCAAAAGTAGCTCACGTGTAGCCCAAGTCTCCTGAAGCATTACAATATCTTGTTTATGAACTAGCTCCAACCAGTCCGGGAGATTCATTTTAGACGCTAAACCAGCAACATTCCAACTCAATATTTTGAGCGTGGGATCTAAGTGTAATACGGTTGGGGTGTCAGGGTCACAAGATCGAGGCATGACTGGGGACGAATATTGCTCTGATGAGGGCGATGTTATCAGTGACGACGGTAGTCAGTCCTGGCTGTCCAATCCCGATAGAGGCAGGAATCTATTATGTAAAGAAAGAGGGAGACACTCCGAGGGCATCAGAAATTGATACCCCCGAAGTGGATTTAAAGGGTTATAAAAATAGCCCAGGGGTATGGCCCGAATACTAGTGGTTGTGTTAGGGGGGGCCTCATGTGTCGTTAGGATTGCTTTGGCCACTGACGGGTTACGGAAGTTAATGACGATGCAATCCCCCTTGATACTCTTTAAAGACTGCCCCACCCAACCAACTCTGCGTACCATAATAATGTTATTAATAAATGGCACCCTAAACCCTTTGTGTCTGGATAGCCAGTCTACACTTTTGTGGCATAGTTGATCCCATGATTCAGCCTGATTTGTCCTTAAGGGGGGCACACCAGCCAGGACCACTACATAGGGGCAGGCGGCCGGCGGCAAGTTTAACACGTCCCCACTACCAGGACCAGGGCCAGACAAGGACCCGATGTCAGAGGCATCCTCACATACTGCGGCAGAGATGTTAGTTTGTGCCACAGTGGGGATGCTGGCGATGGTAGTGGGGCGAGGCACCTTATGAGCATATGGGAGATCAGCTCTATCGTTGTTAAGGATGTTAATTTCAGCGCCAATCCCTTCCGGAACAAAACACTGCTTGATTTTATAACATACATCACATGAGTTAACTAAAGAGCTCGGATTAGGCACAGAGGGCAAAAAGCAACTTTCAGAGTTTGACCCGTTATTGGGTAATGCAGGTGTATCTATCCTTCCAGGTGCAGTAATCGCAGTTGGATTGTCCTGAATGACTAAGTTCGTGTCTGAAGTCGTCAGCTGGGGCAGGCGCAAATGTTCCCTCACGCTGACGAAATAACTGTCAAGTACATTTTTTACATGCTCAGAGACAGTGTCCACAATTCGATTAACAAGGGAATCGCTATAGCTGTGACTCTCAGAGGAGGGTAGCTCAGTTTCAGTCTGGGTACCAATGGAGCAGCAAGGATCAATGGCTGGGGTATGCACCTGGGTAGCTGCGGTCTTAGGGTTAGACGGGGCGTATCCATGAGCTCAAAACAGAGCAGGACGAACTGGACCGGGCGGGTTGCTTCCTCTTAATACTGATGACTCTGGCGGCCTTTCTTTTACGTTTAGACCCGCTTGATACCTCGGGGCCCTCGAAATATCTGTCGTGTCCAAGGGGCTTGCAGCTTGCAGAGGAGCGTGGGATATGGTTTCAGCATAAGAGACCGCACAATTGCTGTTGAAACCTTCTAAAGCTCTAGCATTCAGGCTAATGCCCACCTGATTAGTAGGGGGGGGTAAGGGAGGAATCCCCGTGCCAAGTGAGAGGCGCCTCTCAGTCAATTCAATCTCACTGGCTACAATGCTAACAGCCCTTTCCAGCATACTATCGATGCTTGCCGTTGCAGGCCTTGATGCCATCTGGCCTCCCCGCTTGCCCATGGTTGTGTAGTACTATTGTAGGCAAAACAAATGTTCTCACCTCTGCGAGGCGAGCCGAGCCTCAAATGAAAAGGATGTGGCCCAGCCCAGTCTCCTCCGGTCTTTGACGGGCGCGGACGGGCCCGCCCTTGGCCCGGGCTTCGAGCGCGGCTCCTGCCGCGAGGTGCGCTGGACACTGAAGTCCTCCGCCTCCACCTCCTCCCAGTACTTTTGCCGCGTGGTATGGCTCCCGCGCTGCGGGAGCCCTGACTTGGCTTTATGCGCCGGCTGGTGCGATGGTACGGCGTGCGCGGCTCCTGCCGCGAGGTGCGCTGGACACTGAAGTCCTCCGCCTCCACCTCCTCCCAGTACTTTTTCCGCGTGGTATGGCTCCCACGCTGCGGGAGCCCTGACTTGGCTTTATGCGCCGGCTGGCGCGATGGGACGGCGTGCGCGGCTCCTGCCGCGAGGTGCGCTGGACACTGAAGTCCTCCGCCTCCACCTCCTCCCAGTACTTTTGCTGCGTGGTATGGCTCACTGATTCTTAGGCCTACACACACACATCCACTCACTCACCCGTACAGTCACTCATACTTATGGTCACTCAGTACAGGACTATCATATGCACTCATACACTTATATAGAAACTTACACACTGCCACTCATCCATAGAGGTACTCACACACCTAGTCAATCATGCAAATAATTAATCACACAGCCATTTACTCACCGATACAGTTATACACACACCAGCTCACTTACTCATACAAATACTACCACATTCTTACGCTCTTATACAATCACTGATACAAGCACACACGCATCCATACAGCCACTCTCACAATCACACACTCTCACTTATAGCCTTTTAAATACTCTAACACACATATATACTGCCTTTTACATATGTCGTTACTCACACATGTACCACTGAGATATACATTCACTCACTAACACACCGATACACACACTCACCCACCCAAGCAGTCCATCACAGATGCACTCTTCAAATCATGCACCCAGTGAATCACCCACTCACACATCTATGTACAGAGTCACACACACCCCACCCACACAAACACTCAGGCACCCATACAGATACTCAGACAACCAATCAATAACCCATATAGACACTCATGTAGCTATTCGCACACCAACAGACAAATGGATACAGACATTCACACAGTTTAGTCAGTAACCCATGCATTCAGTAAGATACGTTTAATCACTCACTTGGAGAGTCAGTCACGCACCTACTCAATCAACCATTGAGACACTTATACACCCAGTCATTCTTCAATACGCCTTTGCCTATATATATTAAACATATTTAAACTTTACAGAAACACACAGTCACTGCATGGTGTCATCAGTGATGTCACTGACCATGTCATGAGTGATGTAATATGTGACGTCATCAGCAGTGCATTGCGGAGCGCGAGTTATAGTTAGCTGAACTAACTATAACGGAGAATTTCACGGGTTTTGTACGACTGCAATGTCCAACTAACTATAACTGTCCCTAAAACCTATGGTTTTTTCAGTGAATTTGTAAGGTTTTTTAAATGCTAATTTCTAACTATAACGTGCCTGAAACCTATGGTTTTTTCAGTGAATATATATATATATATATATATATATATATATATATATATATATATATATATATATATATATACATACATACATACTTACCAACTCCAGTTCCTGGACACCAACACAGGGACTCGGTTTTAATTAAAGAGATTCTCTTTATTTTCGGTTTTTCTGGTAACGCGTTTCGCCTGTATCCACAGGCTTGCTCACACCAAAACGCTGTTGCCATTTCCTCATTTTCATATATATATATATCACAAATTTAAGAGCTCCTCCTGGGAGATCCGCCCGTAGTTCAGTGGCGCGAGGTGCCGGTGGATCAAACCCGGCATTACGTTACCCAACCAGTTGCAAATAACTCGCGCTCTCAGGTTCCAAAGTAAGGAAAGATTTATTGCTCAAGGTAACGCGTTTCGAAAGACAACTTTCTTGATCACACAATGAGCTTCGTGGAAACAGTGCTATACATAGACAAAGTGCTCAAGACACTGACATAGAAAGTGGACTGAAAAGTCTATACACAGTTCTTTGCACATTCAATGTGGCGGCCATTTTAGAGTGGTTTACATATACAGAAATCAAAAGTATATACAGGTGGAATCTGCTATGAAAGTTGTTGTAAATATTGTTAAGTCACAAATATCCACGGCTCACAACTAATACAAAGGTAAATTGTACTGGAGTCGAGGGTGAATAAAGTAAAAGTAAAGGTAAAGATAAAAGTGAAAATTGAAAGCTCAAATGAGAGTTACAGGCTCCATGGAAAATACATAACCTCTGCATAATCGAGGAACGTATATGCATTCTGATGTTTACTGAAATACAGAAGGGCATATAGGAATAATCTCTCCTGTCCAGCCGAAATCAGGAAATCCTCCTAGAAACCTATGCATAATGTAGCCTGCAATCGAAAGGTTACATCAAGTGCAAGTGCACTTATACACAAAAAAGCGGGGTTCAAGCCTCCTCAAATGAATGGTTAAAATACCAAAAAGCATGTCGTGCAGCACAGGCACCTCGCAGTTTCATACGTAGTTAGCCAGCCTAATATCTAGACAAAACTATCGGTTTTCCATATAGAGTCTAATCAAGTACCTTACTCCATCCAAACAAATGTACATATGGCCCAAATCCATGACTGTGCACAAATGAACAATACTGGCGCCAAGTGGCGGAAAAAGTCCATACTGGTTGTCCTGGGCACCATGCAAAGCAACAGCGATAAAGCAGTGAAAAATAAGTGAAAAATAATAAGAAACATTTCTTATCTATCAGTAGGTAGTGCACTCCCGAAATGTGGGGAAAAAAGGGTAGGTGGCCCGTGAAGTGCCCGTGGTGAATCGGTGGGCCCCTTCCTTTCCTCCTGTGAAGAGAGAGAAAAAAGAAAAAAACTAATTAAGATAAAAGATTGCAATTGAAAATACATGTGTATATAACAATATGCACTTAAAAACATAACAGTTTACATTCATCATGGAGGACATAGTAAACGAGAAAAAATGGCATGATATAGAATTGGCACAGGATAAACAGAGAACGCATGATGCTACCCCAACCTATTGTTATTCATCAATAAGGTGTATTGCCAATTCCTCATCAACGTTATGTCCTTTGGGGTACCGGGTCTCAAGGTCAAGGATCCATTTGGATTCCTTTTTTCTTAGTTTGAGTTCTCTGTTACCTCCTCTCGGGCCCACCAATATCTATTCAATGGCATAGTAGTGCAACAGTGAGCTATTAGACAAGTGGTAATCAGCAAAATGTCTCGCTACCGGATAATGGGGGTCTTTATTATTGATAGCTCTCAGGTGCTCCATGACCCTCTTCCTAGCCATAAGTGTTGTACTGCCTACATATCTTTTGTTGCACGGGCATTCTAGAATGTAAATGACATATGTTGTACTGCAGGTAAGAAACTGTGTTATGGTTCTGTTTTTCTGCGAGTTGGGTATATTAAATTCCTTCACCATTCGACTCGTACGGCATGCCTTGCAGTGGCCACATGGGTAAAAACCCTTCAGATTAAATGTGCCACTGTTTCGATGTTCCGTAATGTCACCATGCATAAGTATATCCTTAAGACTGCGGCCTTTACGATATGTGATTTTGGGTCTCTCACTTATGGTGGGTCCCACTATATTGTCACTCTTCAGGATGTTCCAGTTTTCCGCAAGGATTTTTTTCACTTTGTGTGAGTCTGTATTGAATGCAAGGATCACCCTTGTTTCAGGGGGTTCACTGCTTTCTTTTGCTTTGACTTTTAGCGTACTCTGTCGATATTTCTAACTTTGGACACTGCCCTATTGAGTACCCAATCTGGGTACCCACGTGTTTTAAAGCGTGACAACATGACAATCTCCTCCCTAAGATAGTTTTCCTCGGTACTGCAGTTTCTTCTTGCTCTCAGCAGCTCGCCGAAAGGGATTCTCCATTTCAGAGTGTCTGGGTGGCTGCTGAGAGCATGAAGGAGACCATTGCCCGCCGTCTCTTTGCGGAACAAACTAGTTTCTAGTGTGTTGTGTACAGCTCTGACTTTAACATCCGAAAATTCTATTTCTTCTCTATTCATGGTGTAAGTGAGTGCAATGTTATAGGTGTTAGAATTGAGCCTGGAAACTAATTCTTTAGCTTCTTGTTCGTTCCCTTTCCAAATCAGGAAACGGTCGTCTATATAACGTAACCAGACTGCGACCTTCTCAAAGTTAGATGTGAGTCCTGTGTCTTTCTGTATCTCCTCCTCCCACAAGCCTAGGAACAGGTTAGCAAAGCTAGGGGCAAAACATGTGCCCATCGCTGTCCCTAGTACTTGCCTGTACAGATCCCCGTTGAACATGAAGATGTTATTTTGGAGACACAGGTACATCATGTCAATAAGCATAGATGTGTGGTCAAAATACATTATATTTCTTTCATTCAGAAAATGAGTACATGCACGAATGCCCTGATCATGATCAATATTGGTGTAAAGAGAGGAAACATCCAAAGTGATAAACATGTAGTTTTCTTCCCAATGGATGCCCTCTACTTTACCCAAAAAGTCCTTTGTGTCTTTGATATAAGAGGGAAGTGTTGTGACATAATTCTGCAAGAAATGGTCCACATACTTTGAAATGTTCTCAAAAACACTGCCTATAGACGATATAATTGGTCTTCCAGGGGGAGCTAGAGGATTCTTATGTATTTTGGGCAAAAAGTAAATAATGGGAAGTTGTGGATAATCTTTTTTCAAAAATAGATATTATTCCCATGTGATGATTCCCTCTTGTTGCCATTTTGAAAGTTTGCCCCAAGTGGTTAGGATACTATCATTGTACGTTTGAGTGCTACATCTACAGTAGAATTTACTGTTTTCTAGTTGTTTGTGTGCTTCTTCAATGTACATATCCCTTGTAAGGAGCACAATATTGCCCCCTTTGTCTGTTGGGCGGATTACAATTTCCTTATCGTTAGCAAATTCCTTGATGATGTCTTTTTGTTTGGTAGTAAGGTTGTAAGTTCTAGCACCCCTGTGGTTCTTTTGATGTTTGCATTCTAGTAGCGCTTTTGTTACCACATCATGGAATGTGTCTATATTGTCATGTGGTAAGGTGGGGTAAAAAATAGATCTTGGTTTGAAAGGGGTAGAGGCTGCCTTATCGGTGGTAATATTAAAAGTTTAATTTCCGATCACTAATTCTCTGTTGGGAGTGACCCCCGTGGTGAATTCTAATTCCTGCATTGTCCTAAGTGTGTTAACATCTCCAACAGTGAGATTCGTGGGGGTAGCTGTACGTTCATTTGCATCATTATCCACAGTTCTACTGCCTTTGAGACTATGCCATTTTGTAAGTTTCAGTTTCCTTATAAATTTAAATATGTCTATACGTGTAGTCGAATAGTTGAAGATTTCTGTGGGGCAGAATGTTAAGCCCAGACATAGAGTTTTCTTTTCAAGGAAAGATAGCGAGCGATGGGAAAGATTAATAACTGTCTTGTTTACCATAGTACTGTCCATCATTGTTGTTTCTTGGTCGAGCCTCCTTGTCTGGTTCCCACAGGCTTTGGTTCCTTTTCTTTTCTGGATCCTCTACTTCCGTCTACTCCTTCTTTGTTGGCTCCTCCCCTGCCTCTTCCTCTTCCCCGTTGTCCTCTTCCTCACGGTGTCGTTGGGGGGGGGGGTAGATCTTGCCGCTTGCCGCCCCCTCCTCAGCGTGTGGTATTCGTCTAAAAAAGTGGCTGGTCTTGTAATGATTTCCACTTCAGAGGACGTGCTTGCGGTGTTAACAGAAACATCCGTGTCTGAATCACTGTTGCCCACTGGAGTCACAGCCGTGTTTTCTCCATCCTGTTGATTTATGTTTGGATTGGTTGGTTGGAAGTTATAGAGATGATCATATTTTCTACTATACGTAAGGATGCGCCCACTCTCGTAGTCCGCGCAATCGCGGTGAAGTTTTCGTTGTTTTCTTAACTTGATATCCTCTTCATGTTGAAGTAGTCTACTTTTGAGGTCATCCTTAAACTTTTTTATAGTAGTTTGGTCGCTATTCGCCTTAAATTCTTCTTCCAATTCTGCAATTTCCTTCATGATCGTTTCTCTATCTTCCCATGCATATTTAACTAATATGCATAGCATCTTCTTTGAACTTGTGGCAGAGTTCTCTGCCCATTCTTCCAACATCTTTGGGTTGGGCGATTCGTAGGAGGGCGTAGTGTAGATCCGTAGCCCCCGTGGTATCATGTCTTTGTCAACATAGTCTTGAAGGGAGATTGCCTCCCACCACTTTGATGTCTCTGATTTTTTAAGTTTTTCATATCTTTTGAGTTTGGTGCTAAGAGTAGTGTCCTTACTTTGGGTCGCTATCACATTTTGTATCTTGCCTGTGTATTAGTTGTGAGCTGTGGATATTTGTAACTTAACAATATTTACAACAACTTTCATAGCAGATTCCACCCGTATATACTTTAGATTTCTGTATATGTAAACCACTCTAAAATGGCCGCCACATTGAATGTGCAAAGAACTCTGTATAGACTTTTCAGTTCACTTTCTATGTCAGTGTCTTGAGCACTTTGTCTATGTATAGCACTGTTTCCACGAAGCTCATTGTGTGATCAAGAAAGTTGTCTTTCGAAACGCGTTACCTTGAGCAATAAATTTTTCCTTACTTTGGAACCTGAGAGCGCGAGTTATTTGCAACTGGTTGGATATATATATATATATTTATAGCTTTGACCATGTGATCATTGGCACACATGATCACATATGTATGTATATATATATATATATATATATATATATATATATTCTCCACAGCCACGAATAAAGCGCACTCTCATTATTCGTGGCTGTGGCGACTGTAATAAGTCAGGCTTGCTCTGCCGTTATACCCCACCACCTGTCTACGGGCCTGGAGAACGGAAGGAATTTTTCGTGTGTACATATATATATATGTGCACACAGATATATATATACAGCAATTGCAGCAGGGGAGGGAACAACAGGAAGAAGTGGTCCCAACGGTGAATGGCGCGGACAATACAGTAATTAACCTCTCAGATACCGTTCTGTCTGTTGCTGAAATTCAGTTGCTATCCCTAGGTTTATCGTATTGCCCACCCAACAGTTTCAAGTATGTCCAATCGAGGGTGGACGTGTTTAAATTTATTAGAAAACTCAAATTGCTCAAATTTTACAAACTCAAGAGCACAACGGACAGCGTCCCTGGTTTCAAACAACCTTCCTCTACATTCTCCACATTACAGGTTTCTGATATCAATACATTAAAAACTTTGCAGTCCTTATCAAACAAAGACGAAGTAATATCTGGGTCCTCACAAACGGACATGTGTGATATTGGTATCAGTTGCAGTTCTGCCTCAGATAGCCCCTTCCGTCCATCATCCAGTTTTGTGCCCATGATGCCCAGAGACGCCATTGACGTCTTTAACGACTGTGTCACTGAGGAGTTGAAACAGTTGAATAGAAAGATCATGCGTAAGAAAATTCACAGGAAGTATCAAGATGTACAATACTCTAAGCTTATGCAAAAACTCAGGACGAACAAGAACTTGATCGTTAATCAGGCGGACAAGGGGGGCAACATTGTCTTGTGGCCGAGAGATCTGTATTTACAAGAGGCTGAGCGCCATTTGAATGATATCGATTGTTACAGGAGAGCCTCCCCCAATGAACTGACACGATTCAGAGACACTGTCTTCAAAGAACTGGCTCAATGGAAACGCAAGGGTTTACTTGGCAAACATGAATTCAGTTTTCTGAAGAACGAACACCCAATAACACCTGTTTTGTACTTTATTCCGAAAGTACACAAAAATGTAACACCGGTGCCTGGGAGACCTATTATTTCGGCTCAACAAAGTCTTTTAGAGCCTATGTCGAAATACGTGGACTACTATCTGCACGAGTTTGTAGAGAGTCTCCCATCGTTCATAAAGGACACTGGTCATTTCCTGTCCAAATTGCAGTCTGTGAAGTGGGAAGATGATTGCCTCTTCATTGTGATGGACATTTGTTCACTCTATACCAGTATACACCACTCTGATGGTATCAATGCGGTCAAAAATTATTTGGACAGTAGAAGCATCCATTTATATGAGCACTATTTGATGATTTTAAAAATGATAGAGACATGTCTCAGTAACAACTTTTTCCTGTTTAACAGGATGTTGTTCCAACAGCTACGGGGTGTAGCAATGGGGGCATGTTTCTCCCCCAGCTATGCGTGTCTTCACGTTGGCTGGTGGGAGGAACATGTCCTCAAGACTGACCACAAGGGTACTTATGACTCGCACGTCCTCCACTGGTGGAGGTTCATTGATGACGTGTGCGTCATATGGAAGGGGTCTGAGGAATCTGCACACCAATTTGTCCGCAACATCAATGTTAATAATCTGAATTTGATTTTTACTGCTTATATTAACAAAAGTTGTGTACAATTCTTAGATGTGGAGTTGTATATAGAGGACAGCATCATTCAGACCAAACTTCACAGGAAAAGCACTGCTGGCAATTCAGTGCTACACGCCAGCAGTGCTCACCCACCCCACCTAATCCGCAGTATCCCCTACAGAGAGTTTCTGCGTATTAGGAGAATTTGTAGCTCAGAAGTAGACCTTGATCAATGCCAGACAGAAGCCTTTCAGAGATTTTTAGCTAGGGGGTATAAACCTATGGAGTTGAAACAGGCATTAAACAGGGCCAACAAATACAACCGGGAGGAATTTCTACAGGGACAAATGGCGACCACCAATGTCACCCCTATAACTACTGTCCAGTCGACTAATACCCCAGATCCAGTCAGACTAATAACCTCTTATAGCTGCCAGGAGAGACAAATCAGGAGGATAATTTACAAACATTGGCCGATAGTATTATCAGATCTGACACTATTGAGAATTGTGCTTAAACTTCCAACTCTCACTTTTAGACGCGCTCCCTCAATGAGGGATGCACTTGTAAAAAGCAGCCCTGAAGTGAATGTTTCTGACACTTGGTTGTCACCTAGGACTGGCTTTTTTAAGTGCAGCTCGTGCAGAGCGTGTAAGTTGGGTAAAAACACCATAGAGTACACCACAGCATTCGACGACAACCCTATCAAAATCCAGGGTCATTTTCACATGTCGAACAGAGTTCGCAGTGTATATATTGGAGTGCACTTGCCAACTCAAGTACGTTGGGAGTACTAAACTCCAGGTTTTTAACCGTATTCTCCAACACCTTCGTGCTGTGGTAAACTCGGATCCAAACTACCCAGTGGCTAGGCATTTGAAACATGTTCCCAACAATAATCTCAATGATCTGAGGTACTATGTAATTGGATCGGTACCTAAGTCAGTTCGTGGTGGCAATAGGGAGAAACTTTTGCGCCAGCTTGAGTCTCATTTCATTGTATTATTAGACACTCGCATGCCTAATGGTCTCAATACAGGGGAGGACCTTCACAATTTTTTATGAAGGGTCTATGACCGGTCAAACTGATGCCCCCTGTATTCATAAGTTTCTCCAGCTTTATAGGATTTTTACCATTCTGTCCCTGTATCTATTGTACTGTAACCTATGTTTTTTACTCTGATATTTATTTTCATCGTTGTTGGCAGCTATATAACAATTTGCTATATATTGCCTCTTTGCACTCAGTCAACATGTTTACCGTGCACTTGCACTTTATCATTCAGAGACTTAGACGGATGTCGATATTTTGGCCAACAATACATGTGAATTTTTTGCACATTTTTTAGCGAATTTGCACTGATTTGCACTTGCACTTTAGGTTTATGCACTTTATGGGGAGCGTGCAATAATGGTAAAGTTTTTTTACTTGGTTATGTTATGATACCCCCAATTAGGCATTATGACAGATATAACTGTATTTTACTCAGAATGTGGCATGTTTTCCATTATGGATTTGATCACAAATGCAATTAGTATTTAATCCATGTTTTTATCCTGTTTTTACAGTTTTAAATACTTTTTTCTACCATCTTTTATCAGCCTTGGATTCACTTATATTTATTTATGAATTTATATTTGTAGGCATTAAGTGGTATAATTATCATGTTACATGTGTATTCAATGGCGGGCATTTTTATGTAATACGAAGTCTTTTTACCATTGCAATAGCTCAGGGGGAGGTGACTTTAGGATGTGCACATTATAAATAATATGTTATTGGTCCAGCGCGTCATGTGATCAAGACCGCGGAAACGCGGTCGAAACGCGTCAGGCTGGACACTAGTCTACGAATTTTTGGTGATGCTGATTTAATTTAACCATGCAATAAAGCACTGCAATCTATTCAAGAACACGTTGTGGTCCGTACCTGTTTGTCCTGTGGTACACGAGGTAAACCAGGAGTGTGGTGTGTGTATATGTGTGTATATATATATATATATATATATATATATATATATTCTACTGGCGAGTTATAGTTAGGACCACATTTCTATAGGAAAAGCGTTTTTTGATTTGCTATAACTTTGGCGTTGTTTGACGAATGTTTACGAAATTTTCCCAAAAACTTCTCTTTTCAGATCAGCTCCTATGTTGAAAGTTTGGGGGTGATTCGTCAAGGGGGCTGAGAAAAAAGGGGGTCCCAAAACGTGTTTACTCCATGCAATTTCCATAGGAAACTTTAGACAAGGCTACAGGTCAAACTGCTGAACGGAATTACGTCAAATTTGGCAGGGAGAAAGGTCTTGGTCCAGAAAGCACGCTTTTGTTTAAATGGGGTAAGTCCGTTCAGTAGTTTTAGAGAAATATCAAAATTTACATATATCGATATTTGAGAATTCTGACATCTGATTGGCTGAGGCGTTGCGAGCACGAGCTTGCGGCTCATTGGCTGCGAACTGTTGAAACTAGGAAGTGTTGGCAGCCATTTTGTGACTGAGTTGAAAGGCGTAGGGGGAAAAATAAGAGAATAATTGTATAAGAGGGTATAGTAGGAACACTGTGGTCTTAGTTTAAGCAGTCTGTACGGTGCAGAGGCAGGGAGTTTGAATGTTGCGTAGGCCGTGGAAATCACGTCCGCAGAACAACGGTGCGTGGTATTGCGGCACGGTTGCGTAGGCTCTGGAAATCCCGTCGGGAAAACAATGCGCCGTATTGCGGCAAGCAGTGTGTAGGGTGCACACACAGGTAGTGTGAATGTTGCGTAGGCTGTGGAAATCACGTCCGCAAAACAACGATGCGCGGTATTGCGGCAATGTTCAGTAGGCTGTGGAAATCATATCGGGAAAATAACAATGCACCGTATTGCAGCCTTCCTTTACCTTCCTTTAATATAATGCGCAGTAAGGTTTACTTATAATGCGGTGTTTACTTTTATCACGGACAGTGAACAAAATTAACGTTTAATTGGCTGAGGTGTTCCAACAACGAGCTCAATGTTCATTGGCTGCGAACCATTAAAAGTAAAAGTGTTGCCAGCCATTCCCTCCCCCTGCGCGGAGTAGCAAGGACATCTGATTGGCTCACATGTTCCAAGCAGGACCTTCCAGAGGTTAATGTTCATTGGCTGCGAACCATTGAAAGTAGAAGTGTTGCCAGCCATTTCCTCCCCGTCCGCGGAGTAGCAGGGACGTCTGATTGGTTGACGTGTTCCAAGCAGGACGTTCCCAAGCTTAATGTTCATTGGCTGTAAACAATTGAAAGTAGAAGTGTTGCCAGCCATTCCCTCCCCCTGTGCGGAACACCATGGACATTTTTTTGGCTTAAGTGTTCCGAGTACAAGTTTTCTCATTATTGGCTGGGAACGTTTCACTGTTGTGAAGCGTTTTGTGACGCACTTCAATGGAGTACGGGAAAACAAAGTAGTAGCGGGGAGGGTAGGAACACTATTAACTCTGTAAAGTGGTCACAAGGTGGTGAACAGGGATTGTGAAGGTAAAAGTTGTTTTTTATATATTTTAAGGGCCATTTATATAATTGGCGTGGGGTGTACAAATCACGGCGGGAAAATAACAGAGTGTGTTGTGGTCTTCTTTTTATTAAGTTTGCGGGTGGGATACTTCCCAGTAGCACTATTTACTTCGAATGTGGTGTTTACTTTTCTGACGAGGAGGTGTGGTTGCGCAGCAAAAATGTCAGTCTAGGTTTGAAACAGTTTTTATTAAGCAATTACAAATAAACTTTCTTCGAAAACTGAAGCTGTATATATCAAAGAGGTGACAAATAAAAACGCAATTCATAAAATACCCCATAAGCATGGCGACACCCTCCCTTTTTTTCTGCTATAGTTTGTAAAACTGTTGCCCCATATTCTTGATAATATAAGAGGGCATGAGTTACTTTTAGATAAAGTAGAAAAGAAGTGCTACAAGAAACACTCCCGCACTACATCATCTCAGGTCACAAGAACAATAACAAGTAAAAAACTGTTAAACACAAATGACTTTATATTACATAGAAATGTATGATTCATCATTTCTTACAATTTCTATTCTGTAGAACTCTGGAAAGTTCAGTCGTAGTGCTTAGAGGTCGCTCACTGCTTCGCTAACAGATCACGGACTCCTTTAAGAACATATAGGATAGTAGTAATATATACACTATTATTCCTATCAATTCTATAGGGAGAACGAGAATAGGAACCACAACAGAGAAAAAGAGAAATACCAAAAAATCATTCAAAAATGTAGGGTTTATCAAAGGCATTCAGTAAGAAAGTGTCTATGCAAACAATCTTTTTTTAAACTGCAATTTCGAAAAATATTCTCACTGTAAAAATATCTGATCAAGTAAGTTATAAAGGTCAGTAAGCTGTATTTCAGATGGTTTACTCCTGGCGGCGACAAATCTCCAATTCCTGTTGTGTGAAAATATGACACTCTACTACAATATAAAGAGTGACATTGATTGCACACAAAAAGGAAAAGGAAAATAAAGTCATGAACACAAAACAAGATCAATAACGAAATACTTTCCAGCAGTGAATATGTTCAGAGCTTCTTTTATCCGGGACTTCGAAATCTTTCAACTTCGCGCCGACGGGTCATAAACTCCTCTGAGATCATAATGACTGTGAATATTACAATATACATACTCACACTATATGATCCCAAGGGGGAAACAGAGTAAGAAGCAGAAGATGCTGACGTTACATATAAATCTTTAGTCTTCGCGCCGACGGGTCAGAAACTCCTCTGAGATCACAATGACTGTTAATATTTTAATATACATATTCACAGTATATGATCCCAAGGGGAAACAGAGTAAGAACCAGAAGCTGCTGACGTTACATATAAATCTTTAGTCTTCGCGCCGACGGGTCACAAACTCCTCTGAGATCATAATGTGTGGTTATTATAATATACATACTCACACTATATGATCTCAAGGGGGAAATAGACTACAAACTAGAAGCTGCTGACGTTACATATAAATCTTTAGTCTTCGCACCGACGGGTCACCAACACCTCTGAGGTTAAGTACAGTGTCAATATTATACAAAGTCACACTATATGATCTCAAAGGAGCCAGAAAAGGAACAATGTTTGCTGTATTCTGTCTGTTTCTGAAAACAAGCTGCTGACGTTACATATAAATGGCAAAAACAACCAATAACACTTTTTTCTAAATACAAATGTTTAAATATTGACAAATAGCTACGTATTATAAATATCTACTATGCCATAATCAAACAACTTACAACTCTGGAATATGTTTTGTTGCCGCAAAACAAGAATCCGACGCTAGAAAAGGGAACGTGCATCACAGAATGGACACGCGTAAATAACTCGCATAAACGAAACTAATCAAACAACGGGTGTGGTTTATATACTTTTTGGTTATTGAGTAGTCTATGGAAGGAAGATGCGGCTCCGCCCATTTAGATGTCACGTTTTACAGTTGACACGTGCTCACGTTTTAACTGTTTAACTTGTGCACGTGTTGGGAAAAGTTACAAAATGTGAAGCGGTAAAGGTTTCGATTTCGATCCTAACACGTATAAGGTCCTTAATATGTACATACGTTGGAGAGCTTAAAAACTGTTACCCGGCAAACCGTGTCATTTCCATTCTCATGACTACAAACATCTATTAATTTACGTAATTCTAAATAGAAGACATAAAAAAAAATATGGTTCAAAATAGAAAAAGAAAATACGTGCTAATATTTCTCATCACTATAATTTTAAATTAGAAAAATGCCAGCATTTGTAAAGCGTACATCTTCCCCCGGAAAGGTGTGCCGGCACTCGGGGGCGTCGGGAAGATTAAGCAAGGTGTTGCCCACAGTGACATAGTGGTGGGCTAACGTGCCGCTGGAGCCGGGAATCGAACTGTGAACGCTGTTGTTCGAAGTCAGGTATCATAGCTGCTGCGTCACACATTTTCCACACTTAAATGTTAATTAGTGCTAATTAAGTTTTAAACATTGTTAAATTATAACTTATAACAGACTACTGTTACAGTTAGTTTTTCACTACAAAAAGTATGCACGTCTTTTTAAAATTTACTTAAAAACAATATAGGTTTTAGGGACATTGTAGTTAGAAATTAGCATTTATAAAACCTTTGAAATTCACAGAAAAAACCATAGGTTTTACAGACGTTATAGTTAGAAATTAGCATTTAAAAAACCTTTGAAATTCACTGAAAAAACCATAGGTTTCAGGGACGTTATAGTTAGCTGGACATTTCACTCATACAAAACCATAGAAATTCCACCGTTCTAGTTAGTTCAGCTAAGTATAACTCGCGCCCCCGCAATGCACTACTCATGACGTCACATATTACATAATTCATGGCATGGTCAGTGACATCACTGATAACATCACTGATGACATCTCAAATCACATCACTGATGACATCATCCACGTGATAATCTGATGCACCTCATCACACCCTAATATAACCTTTAATACACCCACTGTAAAATACAGACTAACATTTTCGAAACCATCCACACACCAATACCAGTTATTACATACTCACTCACTGATTCCTTGGTCTGCACACACATCCACTCATTCACCCATACAATCACTTATACATGCAGTCACTCATCAATACAACACTAGCATATGCACTCATACACCTATTCAGACACTCACACACCGCCACTCATCCATGGAGTTACTCACACACCTAGTCACTCATGCAAAGAATCAATCACACTCCCATTTACTCACCTATACAGTTATACACACACCACCTCACTAATTCATACAGACAGTAACGCATACTTACTCTCTTATGTAATCACTGAAACAAGTACAGACTCATCCATACATGCCACTCTCACAATCACTCACTCTCACATATAGTTATTTATATACACCATCACTCACATATACTGCCTTTTACATATGTAGTTACTCACACATGTACCACTGAGACATCCATTCACTCACCAACACACCCATACACACACTCACCCACCCATACATCTGTTTCCACATCCACTCTTCAACCCATACACCCAGTGAATCAACCACTCACACATGTATGCACAGTCACACACCTCCAACCCACCCACACACACACTCAGTCCCCCATACAAATACTCAATCAAACAATCAATAACCCATATAGACACTCATGTAGCTACTGACCAACCCATGTAGCAGCTTACACAACAACAGACAGACTGATACAGACATTCACACAGTTTAGGCAGTAACCCATGCATTCAGTAAGACACGTTTAATCAGTCACTTATACAATCAGTCACACACCTCCTAAATCCTCCATCCAGACACTTATACACCCACTCATTCTTCAATACACCTTGCCATACATATAAAACATATTTAAACTTTACAGAAACACAGTCACTGGATGATGTCATCAGTGATGTCATCAGTGATGTGATTTGAGATGTCATCAGTGATGTTATCAGTGATGTCACTGACCATGCCATGAATGATGTAATATACTGACGTCATGAGCAGTGCATTGTGGAGGCGCGAGTTATACTTAGCTGAACTAACTATAACGGTGGAATTTCAATGGTTTTGTATGAGTGAAATGTCCAGCTAACTATAACGTCCCAGAAACCTATGGTTTTTTCAGTGAATATATATATATATATATATATATATATATATATATATATATATATATATATATATATATATATATATATATATTCTGGCAATCAATGGGTGACCAAGGTAATAATCTGTCAATGTTTCAAACCTTAATATTACTTTAAACGGGGTTTCTTCAGTAAGACGGGTGGCAACCTAAGTTGCTTGATGTGTGACAATGTGTGGGTCGAAACATTTACTGAGTATTCACAGCAGTGAACACTTTGAATCGGATCTAGCCATGGAATTGCAAGAGGGGGTCAAGTCTCAATTAGGTCCAAATTAGAGAATTTAGGGTTGAGTAGGTACAACCAGAAGGTTTAGTCCAAGCGAGAACAGGGAGTGAGAGTCTAACAAGTGTTATGATTACGGGCGCGACATAGATTTAATCCACACATTAATATCACCTACTAGCATGAAATTAAAGGCATAAAACTAACACTGAATTACCACAGCATGAAATAAAAGGCATACAAATTCAGCTAATTCATTAGCAAATTTGATTCTTAGTCCTGGAGCATGATAGAATAAATAAATGAGGCAGTGAACTGAATTTTAAAGGGGAAAATTTGCAGCAACAAAAAGGTTCTTTAAACAGCCTAATGTAGATCTGGAAGGAGGCATGGAAAATGATGGCAATTCATCCGCCAAATTTATCTGGGCTCTTGGTGCCAAGACAATGCACAACCCCTCTCAAAAGGACATAACAATGATGCTCTCAGTTCAAATTGTCTTCCCGTAGGGTTTGCCGAAGTAGGTGACCAACACCAAAACTTGTGCCTGCTACTGTCATCTGTGAGATTTCATGTAACAAACTACCTGTCTATAGCCTGTAACACAGCACAATAACAATCCACGGTTAAAGGCCTATTAGCTTTGACAAGTGCTTTTTGCAATACGTAAGCCAGACCAGCTGCTTTTGTCATAATTTTTCATAATAAAACAGCTGTTATCATTGGCTTGTCAATATGACCAACTCTAGCCTACTTACTTGAGCACAAGCTTTCCCACAAGACAACCATCATGCGTATAGAAATACAATTAAATTATATAAAATATACAGTGGACAAAGCAAAATGCTAACTTTCCTAAGAGGATGTAACAAGTGTTATCACAGTGAAAATCTTCTATCCCCACAGTTTGTGAGAGGGGGTAACCAGCACCAAAACCCTCGTCTACTACAGTAGTCTGTGAGATTACATGTGGCAAAATACCTCTCTGTATACTATACTACAGAGTAATAGCAATGCACCCTAAGGTGTGCTTTTCAAAATACATCTCATAATAAACAAATCATGTAATATGTGAGATTCAATGTAAAAAATACCTCTCTGTATACTATACTACAGAGTAATAGCAAGCCAACCTTAAATGCCTCTTGACTTTAAGGTGTTCTTTTCAAAATACGTCTCATAATAAACAAATCATGTAATATGTGAGATTCAATGTAAAAAAGACCTCTCTGTATACTTTAATACTGAGTAATAGCAAGCCACCCTTAAATGCCTGTTGACCTTAAGGTGTGCTTTTCAAAATACATCTCATAATAAATCATGTAATATGTGAGATTCAATGTAAAAAATACCTCTCTGTATACTATAATACAGAGTAATACCAAGCCACCAGTAAATGCCTGTTGACTTTAAGGTGTGCTTTTCAAAATAACTATGTGAGTTGTAGTGGCTTTATCATAATGTTTCATAATAAACAGATCATGTAACATGTGAGATTCAACGTAAAAAATACCTATCTTTTGGCTTTAATACAGAGTAAAAACAATCACCAATAAACGCCTATTGATTTTACCAAATGCCTTTAGCAGTAAATATGTCAGTCTTACTCCCTTTATCCTATGGAATCTCACAGATCACCGTAGGAGGCAGTGGTTTTGGTGTTTTAACCCCTTTGACAAACCACGGGGTAGAAGGTTTGCATGGTGATAGTCCTTGTTGTGCCCTCTTCGGAGGACCTGTAATTTCTTTTGCCAATTATATTTGTGTATATGCTTATATCTTTAGGACTTTAAACCTGATGGTTCCTCTGTCGGAAAGCTTATGCTCAATACACAAGACCTGACTTGGTTCTGGTGACAAGCCAATAATAAAGGCTGTATGCCTCATTGGGAAATGTTATATCCAATGTCACAGGTCTGATATATTTATCATAGAAAGATACGACGGTGGTAATAGACTTGGCTTACTTATCGTGAAAAGCATTTGTTAAAGCCAATAGGCTTTTAAGGGTGAATTGTTAATACACTAAGTTAAAGGTTGTAGACGGGTTATTTTGTTACAAGGAAGTTTGCAGATTACCATAGGTGGCAAACGTGTGGTGTTGGTCATTCCCTCTGCGAAATCCTGTGGTAAAATGATTTTCTGTCTGATAAACCTTGTTAATCCCTGTTAGGAGTGATTGCATATTATTTTGCAAACTGTAATTTTGTATGTATTTGTAATGTTATGGCTGTAAACCTGATGGTCGCCTTGTGGGAAAGCTTATGCTCAGTACAGTATGCTTGAGTTGGTTATGGTGGGAGGCCATTTATAAAGGCTTCATACTTTATTGATTCATTGAGTAAACTTGTGTCGGATGCCACAGGTTAATACCAATAGGATTTTCGAGGGGGTTGTTATTAAACTGTGATAATGTCTATGGAGAGTTATATTGTTACACTGAATCTCAGAGATTATGAGACTTGGAAAGCATTGCTGTTGGTTACCCGCTCCGACAAAGCCTGGGTTTAGATTTGAATCATAGTTAGGCCCTCATTTGGGAGAGGCTATTTATTGTTTTACCACCTATAATTTTGTACATATTTTTATTTTATGATACTATGCCTTATGATTGCCTGGTGGGAAGGCTTAAGCTGAATACAGTTGACCTAAGTTACTTACGATGATGGTAAAGACTACAGACCTGATTGGTTTATAGGCAAAAGGTTTGTAGGAGGCCCTAGATCTGATGTCTTTATTATGAAAGATTGCGCCAAAGGCAGAAGTCTTGGCCTATTTATTGTGAAAAGAATATGTTAAAGCCATTTTACCTTCAAGGTTTCATTGCGATTACACTGCTGTAAGGCCTGCAGGCCTGCTTTTGTTCCATGGAACCTCACATATTACTGTAATAGGCAAGAGGTGTGGTGATAGTTACACCTCTGACAAACCCCCAGGGGTAGCAGATTTATACATTGATAATCTTTGTTAACCTCTTTTAGGAGGGGTTGTGTATTCTTTTGTCAACTGTAATTTTGTATATATTTGTAATTTTATGACTGTATGCCAGAGGGTTGCCTTGTTGGAAAGCTTGTGTTCAATGAAGCTGGTTATAAAAAAAATGCCATTTATAAGACTAAAGAGCTCATTGTTTCATTGGAAAAGTTATTTTAGATGCCATATCCCTTTTCTGTGTATTATGAAAAGTTAAGACCACGTTAAGTTGGCCTAACTTGCTTTTTGTGAAAAGTGTACATTAAAGCCAATAAGCCTTTAAGGGTGGATTGGTATTATACCATATTAAAGGGTTTAGACAAGTATTTTGATGCATGGAATCTCAAAGATTACTGTGCTAGCCAAGAGTTTCGGTGTTGGTTACACCCTATGACAAAATCTTCAGAAGAAGATTTGCACAGGGATAATCCTTGGTAGGCCCTGTTCACGGGGGTTGTAAGTGTAATTTTGTTCATATTTCCATTGTTATGACTGTAAGCCTAATGGTTACCTTTGTGGAACACGTATGCTCTATATAGCAGTCCTGATTTGATTATAGTGACAAGGCAATCCTAAAGGCTATTGGCATGATTGGTTTGTTGGGAAAAGTTATGTCAGATGCCAAGGGCCTAATCTGTTTTTTCTGAAAGTTGACAACAAAGGCAGTAGGCCTGGAGTCTTTAATATGAGAAAACATATTTTAAAGCCTTCAGGAGTTCATTGGGACATTGTTATCACATTGTGTTAAAGCCTATAGACACATGTTTTGTTACATGTGTTCTCAAAGATTACTGTAGTAGGCAAGAGTTTTGGTATTGTTTATCCAATTTGGCAAGTAATAAAGGTAAAGGGTTTTCACCCTGATAATCCTTAATATACCTTTTTAGAATAGTATGGCAAGTTTAGTTGTCTGCCAGGCTCTTGTAAGAAAATAATCATTAAAAAATGCATATACACATACATACACATTCATTGACGGGCTGTCGGTCAACCCTCTACTGTCTTTGGTCTGTTCGAGTGTCCTTGATACTCAAACTGCTTCCATCCTTGACAGGGTTCAGCAGGGGGCACTGGTTCAAGCCAGCAGCAACCATTGGTTCACTTCGGCTGTGAGTGACGCATTTGCCTGATTACATGTTCATATTCATCTGAAAATTAATATACTTCTGGGCCTTGGATGGCGGGCCAGTCCTTTAGTTCTCCATTTTCTCATTGTATATGTCCTCTTTCATTTATTTCCTTCTGTTTTGATTTTGTTAGCTTTTCAGAGCATGCTTGCTCCTCATTTCATCTGCACTGCTCTACATCCCACCTGACCGTTGCATCTAAAAGAGGCAGCCGTCCTGAGAAGGAACTGCCCATGAAGTTCATAATCATCATTTTGCCGCTCTAGATAGAGAACTCATTACTTCTAAATATGGCAGCACTTTAAAACAACAATACACTATGTACACTAAAATTGCAAGTTTGTCCCTCACTGCTATGTTTAATTTTATGTTTTATTTTAAGCATACAGGTGCCTCATTTTTGCGGCAACTTAGTTTCTAGTTTTATACTTTTATTCTTTTTATTTATCTTGTAAAGGTTTGTTGAGTTTGTGTGTGCTGCAGATGGATAAGTGAGTGAATGCAAAAATGAATCAGCAAGAGGATTAATGGATGCATGAATGAAAGGATAAGTGACAGAGCGACTGTGGGCCATATGTACAAGCCCCTATCGCCAACACAATGTCACCTATATTGACGCTGTGGTGGCGATAGGGGCTGCGCCTTATGTACCAGGCAGGGTTAAGCCACTTAACGTGGCTTAACGCTGCCTGGTACATAAGGCCCCCTTTCACGGTATGGTTAGCGTAGCGTGAAAGGGGTGGGCAGTGGGTGTTGCGGTGGGCGTTCCACCGCAACACCCATTCATTTTGACGCTGACCGCTATGTACAAGTGTGGCATACATAGGAAGCAGCGCCAAAATTAAGACCAGGTAAAAACTGGTCTTAACGTGGCGAAACGAGGAGAAATGCATTATTTCTCCTCGTTTTTGCTTTTTCCATGTGTGCTGCCATGTGCAGCACACATGGAAAAAGCAAAATGCCATTGTTTGTTTATGTACAGGAAGGTGTCCCTTCCTGTACATAAACAAACTTTTTTTTAAAAATGCCATTTTGTCACTTTCATGTGTGCTGCATGAAGCAGCACACATGAAAGTGACAGAATGGCATTTCTAGGATTGTTTATGTGCAGGAAGGGACACCTTCCTACACATAAACAATCCTCCCTGCACGCAGACACCCTTGCACTTTGGTGCAAAGGTGCCTGCGTTGGCGCTAAGTTGTTAAACTTAACACAATTGCAGGGGGAAATGCAAGGCTGCACCACATTCTTGTAAATATGGTGCAGCCTTGCGTTTCAGAAGTGGAGGAGAGAGGCGTTAAGCCAGGAAGGCTAACGCCTCTCTCCTCCACTTCCTTGTACATATCCCCGTGTGCCTAAACTCACCAGTGAATAAAGAGACACTTTCAGTTACAAGTTAGACCAATGTGGAATGCATCTATACGAGTAGTACACAATAGCCATAGCTGCAATATCCCTGGTACTAAGGCAATAACATTAATAATGTTTCCCCCAACGCTACACCATTTATCACTCAAATATCAGCTTTAAATATATTTTGCAAACAACCATTTTGCTCCAAACATTAGCTTATGAGATCTGAAAATACATACATTTTCATATTGAAGACACAATTTACAATTTTGGTATACATATTTTAATTCAGCCAATCAAAATCTTCAAATTTAGCAGGCTGGGCTAGACACAGGAGAGCTACTTACAGGAAGTGGAGAGCTAGTCGTTGGAGAACCGTGGGCTAGACCGTTTGGCATTGCCAATGCTTGTTTTTTTAAAACCAAATTAAGCACTGCCATGCACCTTGGTTCCTTGAAGTACACTTACATGTCCTGTTTTTGGCAATGCATTGTCGTTCGGGGTCACCAGGAGGGCATACAGAGAGAGAAATTCGCCCCCCACAGCCTACCCCTTGATGAGCAGTGGTTCCACTGGTCACAGGGTTTTGCTCAACAACCATTTTCTTTTGCATTTGCCCATGATTGCTGTGTTTACCGAAAGGTTCTTACAGCAAGATGTTACTGCTCTGTAAAACATCCCAGCAAACAAGGAAATGTATGTTGCACAACATAATACCCGAAACATACAGTGACTCCGATCGAGGTGAAAACCTTGGAAGTGTGTTGAAAGTCACTCTGAGTAACCATCAACGCGAGGAGGCCATGCTAAATGCAGAGTCTGCGCTGTACAAATATGGCCAGGTATTGCCGAGTCCCCTCCCAATGGATGAAATGTGGACCCCCAAACTCCCCTACAGACAGGGACCCTGGGATTGGTTGTTTCCAACCCCCCCCCCCTTTCCCCCGAGGCACCGATAATAAAATTCATCCAAACACAGAACTTGGATTAGGGGTCGGATAACCCCGGCCGTATTTTATTACAAATTAATAAATCATAATTAAAAATTCTTGTTACAATTTTTAATATGCAGAAAACCCAAACACATTCAATAACATTTCAAATACACATATTTACACATTTTTATGGCTAACCTTAACATGAGTCTAATACATAGCCATACCTAACCTAAAACTGGAATATGTACACTTTGTTTTCTGCGTATCCCGGATGAGCCTACGTGCAAGGTCATGACTGTTCCCAACTACTTGCCAGGTCCCCCTTTAACGGAGTGACCTTGCGCAGGAGGCCCGTTTGCCCATCAGTATCCTTTTCCGCGGGCACCCCCTACGCCCTCCAATACTACCTCCCAGGGACTGATGTTATGTCACGTTGGCTTCCACGCGCCTGCGCAGGGGTTGGCCCAAGGGGCCTTCCGGAAGCGGAACTTCCTACCCCCGCGCCCTTCAGCCTACCGGCCGTAAGCAATGGGATGCCTACTAATAGATGTAAACAATTCACCTAGCAATCATGACCTTACCGCCACAGGCCAGCATAGTTGACCAACTATCTGGCCCCCCCATCCACTGCTGACATGAAGGTCATGCCCTGTTAGTTGCCCCTAACATCCAGGCTAGCACATTCTCCAGGAAAAAATCATTGCCCAGTTTGGAAAGGTGAACTCCGTCCTGCAGAAAGAAACGCTCCCCCCGGATGCAACCATGTGCAATCGTCTGCAGTTTGGGAGACTGGAAAAGCCTATCAATCCTGTTATTAATCCTCTTTACGGAGTGATTCAAAGCCCACACGGACTCACCCCCCGCCACTGGAACCTCTGGATCATGTGAGACCATACTAATACCGCCTGTGGGCACTGCTTGGCCAACCATCCTACTTCTGTGATTATTGCCTCCACCACTCCTTTCCTACCCATGTGTACCAGGTCATTACCTCCCAGATGTATTATTACCGCAGCGGGTGTCGCTGGGGACCTAAGGAGCAAAGCACCCATCACATTACGGAACTGACTCAATCGCAATCCCCCTTGACCGTGTAATGACACTGTAGCGTGGGCAAAGGATCAGGGAGGACAACAGGGCGTGGTAAAGAGGGTTTTATTGGAATTGACAAATGTTTCTTCCTTGTTGCCAAAGTCTTGGTCGCGTAGGGGCCGGGGTTGGGTGTGTAGGCAGGACTCCGTTCGCCTCTTATCGACTCCCTCCTTGACTGGCGGCGGGTCCTCGGTGATGCCGTGGCCATGTAGCAGGAAACATAAGGAGACAAAAACCGGGGTAAGGGATCGGTTCTGCTTGTTTTCTCAGTGAGAGGGAAGGGTTGTGATGGGGCACCGGCTCACTCGTAAATTCCACTCCTCGGATGTGTTGTGCTCAGGTGATAGGTGACACCGCAAACCAACCCGACCACCAAACAAGTAAGAGAAGGGAAACGCGGCTTCAGGGTCTATGGGGGTACGCTATCCCGCCTCCCGTACCAACCCACGAAGCGTTTGCGTACCTGTGAAAGCCACGCTCCTCCTGGAGCGTGGCTGGGCGATTCGTGGGGTCGTTGGCCTCCTGGCTCCGTCGGGGCTCCCGCTGTCACGGCCTCTCGCTCCGCCTGCTCTCTCGGCGATCCGTTCTCTCCGTACAGGGCAGTATCCTCCTCCAACTCCGACTCGACTCCGTCGCCGGTGTTAGCACACCCCTTCTTCCGGGTCTCCGGCTTCCTTATGGGTCCAGGGAGTGTTACGTCAAGGGGCGGAGTTACATCCTTCGAGATCCCCCATCCAGTCCCGTTGTCCTCTATGGAGTCGTCCAGGCCGGAAGGGCTTCTGGGACCTGTAGTCCAGGTGTCCTGCCGGGAAGAAACAAGAGGTGGAGAGGGGGGGGCTAACGGCCCACCATTCCATGACGTCCATGCGTTTCACCTCGGACGGGCCCACCTTGTCACATTCCTCCCCCCCTGGATTCTCCCGATCGGGGAGAGGGAATACCCTGGATAGATAGTCTGCACTCCCGTTGTCCTTACCCTTTTGGTGGCGGATTTCAAATGAAATGGGCTGTAGTGTTAGAAACCAGCGTAGCACCCTGGCGTTCTGTGATTTTTTTTTATACATCCACTGCAGGGGGGCATGGTCAGTGTACAACGTGAATGGATTCCCCTCCAAATAGTATCGTAGCTTATCTACTGCCCATTTTATTGCTAAACATTCTCTTTCTATGGTCGGGTATTTGGTTTCTCTTGGGAAGAGCTTGCGGCTAATGTACAGAACTGGGTGTTCTACTCCCTCCTCAGATAGTTGTGACAAAACGGCGCCGAGCCCGTGATTTGAGGCGTCGGTATGTAAGATGAATGGTTTGTTAAGGTCTGGGGAGGCGAGCACAGGGCTAGTGGTGATGACCCCCTTGAGGGTGCGGAAGGCCTCCTGCATGTTTTTGCTGGGGTGTTGGAACTGGTGCGGGCGGGTGTCTTTGCGTAGCATGTCTGTGAGGGGGGTGGCTATCTCAGCGAATTGGGGAATGAACCTCCTATAATATCCAATCAGGCCTAGAAAGGCCCGCATGTCTCTTTTGGTCTGGGGAAAGGAGGTTCCAGATATTGCTCTCACTTTGTCTGCTTGGGGAGCTATTAGACCCCGCCCCAGCACATAGCCCAGATATTTCACCTTCTGATATGCAGCTCTGGATTTTTTTGAGTTTATGTGAAGACCGGCTTGTCCCAAGGCGGTCAGTATGTCATGTAAATGTTTGAGGTGTTCATCCCAGGTTTTACTAAAGATGACGATGTCATCCAGGTAGGCCGAGCAGTGATCGGTATGTTTTTGTAGTACCGTATTCATGAGCCTTTGAAACGTGGCCGGAGCTCCGTGTAGGCCAAAGGGGAGAACGTTGAACTCATAAAGACCGTCCTCCGTGGAGAACGCTGTCTTCTTCCGGTCTTCTTCTCTGAGAGGGACTTGCCAATACCCCTTGGTCAAGTCTAACGTTGTTATGTACCGTGCTTCCCCCAGTTTCTCGATTAATTCATCTATCCTTGGGATAAGATAAGCATCGAAAGAAGAGATGGCGTTTAGGGCTCTGAAGTCCATGCAGAACCGCGTCGATCCGGCCGGTTTAGGCACCATGACTATTGGGGAGGACCAATCGCTGGTTGATGGGCGAATGACCCCGGGCTCTAGCATGAATTGGACCTCCTTTCTAACGGCCACTCGCTTGGCTGCTGGTATTCTGTATGGCCTTTGTTTCACGATTTTGCCTGGGGGTGTCTGTATTCGGTGTTCTGCCAAGGTGGTTTTCCCGGGCAGGTCGGAGAACAGGGGGGTAAAGGGGTTCAAAGCCTTCAGTAACTCCGCTCTTGCTTCGGCCGAAAGGTCCTCGTTAATCACGAGTTGGTCAAGGGTGGTCTCCTTTCCACCAGAAGAGGGAAGGGTCAGACGGATGTCTCTAGGAGGACTCCCCAACCACTTCTTCAGGATGTTTATGTGATATGTCTGTTGTCTGCGGGGTGTGATTTGCAGTCGGTAGGTCGTATCCCCCAAGACGCCCGTCACTTTGTAAGGGCCTTGCCAGCCTGAAGACATCTTTTTGGTGGATGAGGGGAGCAATACCAGGGCCCAATCTCCGACGGCCAGCTTTCTCCATCTCTTGCCCCGGTCGTAACCGCTCTTTTGCCGCTTCTGACTTCTTTCCAGGTGATCGTATGCCAAGTCCCTCAGTTTCCATAGTTTGGCCTTTAACTGTTGGGTGTATTCCAACGTCTCTCTGTTTTCTTCTTCTACTTCTTGCTCCCATGCTTCCCTTGTCATCTCCAGTATGGGTTGTCGCCCATAAAGGAGCTCAAATGACGAGCATCCCAAACTACTTTGGACCTGCGCTCTGATGACATAAAGGGCCAGTGGCAGTAGGCGATCCCATTCCTTTCCTTCGAGGACTAGCATTTTCTTCAGGGTGGTTTTGATGGTTCGGTTATACTGCTCTACGAGGCCGTCGGTTTGTGGGTGATAAACCGAGGTTCGGATGTGGTGGAGATCCAACACCCTGCATACTTCTTTCATCAAACGGAAGACGAAGGGTGTCCCCTGATCCGTTAGGATTTCCCTGGGGAATCCAACCCTTGAAAAGAGTTCCACCAGTCTGTCTGCAATCGCTGCCGAGGTAGGAGCCTTGAGGGAAAGGCTTCGGGGAAACCTGGTGGCATAATCCACAACCACCAAGGCGTACTGGTTTCCTTTCCTTGTCTGAGGTAGCGGCCCGATCAAATCCATTCCAATCCTTTCGAACGGATTCCCAATGATAGGTAGCGGTTTCAAGGGAACAGCCGGCGGTCGCTGCGTGTTCTTCCTCTGGCACTCCTCACAGGTCTGGCAATGTATTTTGATATCCTTATAGATGCCGGGCCAAAAGAAATGTCGGAGCACATTCTGGGTTGTCTTTTCGGCTCCGGTATGGCCAGCAGTGAGGTGCGAGTGGGAAAAGAATAAAATCCGTTCCCTGAACGTTGTGGGTACCAGGAGTTGTTCTGGGTCTCCAGGGTTGCCCTGTCTATACAACAAATCGTTTTTAATTAGGAACAGCGGGTAAACCAGGGGAGCTGTGTCCTGGCTTGCGTGGGCTGCTTCCCATGCATTAAAGAGGGATGGATCGTTGGTTTGGGCAAACCGATAACTTTTGTCCAGGATCCAAGGTTCAGGGCTGGTCAACGCGACAGAGGGCACTTTATGTTCCCTCCTCGCTTCGGGTGTCCCAGATTGGCCTCCTATGGTGTGAGTAAACAGCCAGAGGAAGTCAGGATTGTCCGTCCCTATGAGGAGTTCCTCGGGGAGGGCCTCTAACACCCCAACCCTTACCGTACAAGGAGGCCCCTGGGGAGGAGTAATAGAAATGACAGCCAATGGATAGGGTTTTATGTCCCCGTGTACACATTTAATGTGGACCACTGCGTCTGGTACGTATTGGTCTGCTCTGACGATAGAACTACGTATTACTGACTGCTTACACCCTGAATCCAGCAATACTTTGACCCCCCTTCCATTCACGTGTACACTTACATGGAATGCCGGTCCCATCTCAGCGGTGTAGAGGATTGACGTTGGAACATATCCGACCTCCATGGGTTTGTCGCTGGCTTTCCTTTTCGGGCACATCCGGGCCAAATGACCCCAATCCCCACACTCGAAACATTGGGGCCCGCGGAAGGAGGGGATTTCCGGTTTGGGGATCTTGTGTCGAAAGGGCTCTGCGAACGGGCGGGGTTTCTTCTCGGGCTTGATGGAGAGGGCCTTCCCATGTCTTTCGCTCTCCCATGTTGGGGTACGAGGCTGAGCCCTTGAGTACTGTGTGGCCATCTCTACTGCCTCTTCCGGGCTAAGGCGGGGATGCTGTCTCAGCCACCTTTGAGTACCATAGGGCAAAGCCTCCAAATACTGTTCCAGGTACACCCTGTTCATGATCTCCTCCTTGGTACTCATGAGGGGCTTTAGCCATTTATCTGCTGCCATCTTGAGGCGAAACCATAGTGCTTTGGGGTTCTCCCCGGGCTGTCCTCGTTCCCTCCTGAAACGGACTCGGTAGGCTTCGGCGTCCAAACCGAGGTGGTCAAGGATCACGTCCTTTACTTCATTGTACGGGGTGGTGCCCGTGGCGTTGGCCACCTGGTATGCTGATTGCGCTTCCCCTGTTAACAGGGGAGCCAAGAAAAAAGGCCACCTATCCTCCGGCCATCCACATGCCCTCGCCACCCTTTCGAAATTCAACAGGAAAGCGTCCGGGTCCTCACCCGGTGTCAGAGTCTTACTTGAAGTTTCCCAGGTTCTTCACAGGAGCAGAATGACGACTGTTCCCAACGCCCCCTCGTGACTCTCACCACGCCCAATATCAGTCCTTGGTAGCGTGAAGCCAGTCCCGGGGGGGAAAGGGGTATGGGACAGAGAAGAGACTGCCTAGTCTTCTATATCTGGCGTCTTCTGTATGCAGCTACTTCTAACTGTTTCTTTCGTACTGCTCTCGTTTCAAGGCGCTGTAACACAAAACACAAATTACTACAGTCCCACTAGAATTAGTCTTCTATTTAATTTCTGTGTTCTACTAGTCTCCTATAACGTACCCGTGAAGAGCTAGGTGTTTGCCCCTCTTCTAGTTGCTGTGTCTACTTTTATCCACTCAGAAATGAATAGTGTGAGGAAAAGGAAAAACCTGTGAAGATAAGCAATATTTATTATATAATTCTTTTTCCCTTTTCTCTTCTATTATTTTATTCTTAGCAACCTTTCAATTACCTTTTCCTAGTTTTCTTTGTGATGTTTTAATATTATCTTTTCTTGTTTTCAGGAAGTTCTAACTGGGAGCCTTACTGGAGTTGAAACCTTCAGGTGAGTCTACTAGATATTTATGACCCTCGTTTTAACTTGACAAACTGTCTAAACTGGTAATGAATTTAACTGACTGATTATCCAAATATACACCATACTGCAACTAATACACACAACGCTGCCTTCCTCTATGAGGTACTTGCATGACGGTATTAGGAGCTGGTCCGAAGGGAGAATGCTGAAACTTCACCGGAATCTCTGGAATGCCAAACACTGCTATTGTTTCTCTAAATTGAAGCCCGACGCTAGGAGATTCTTTATCCTTCCGACGGAGTTCGTGAGCGCCTAAAACCTACTCTATAACTACACGGACGCGCAGCCAAGCACTGTTACTCGTGTAACGGTCTTGGTGAAGTGCGCACAGCTGAGGGTGAGCGCGAGCCTCAGCTGTGCTTGGAACCACGCGCTATTGAAAATAGGCTGGAGCGCTAACCCTAGCGCAGCCAGCCATCTTAGAGGCATATTTCCTGAACAGTACTGTCCAGGACTGGTCATTGCGATTCAAATAGAATTTTATTTTGCCAACTCTGTTGTAAGGAATAGAGGTAGCTCCCACTAATTGGTGTCTTTTAGTCCTGAAGCTTGGATTCCTGACAGTACCCCTCCGCAAGGAGGGCTCCCCAGGTTTCGCCTTAAGTGGATTTTGGTCATGAAAGGTTTTCACTAACCTTGGGGCATTCAAATTTGAACATGGTTCCCAAGATCTTTCCTCGGGACCATAACCTTTCCAATCCACTAAATAGTACAGTCTTCTGTTCTTCCACTTAGAGTCCAAAATTCTCTTTACCTCAAATTCTTCCCCATTTTCCGTTTGAATGGGTTTGGGAGGTTTACAGGGCCTAAGAAATGGTGAAGATTTCTTCAACAAGGAGACATGGAACACTGGGTGAATTTTTAGTTGAGAAGGTAGACTCAATCTATAGGTTACTGGATTTAGTTTTCTCTCAATTTTAAATGGACCAATGAAACGAGGTTGGAATTTTCGGGTTCCTTTTAACTTCAAATTTTTTGTGCTAAGCCACACCTTGCTACCTATGGGATAGGCATCCTCTGGTTTTCTCTTTCTGTCTGCAAAGCGTTTATACTGTTCTTTTGATTTTTCTAACTTCTCTCTAGCTGCTTCATGGGTCTCACCCATATGTTTAACTAGGTCCGTGACTGCAGGAACCAAATCCTCAAAGTTACCAAACATCAAATTTGGGTGTCGACCATAGTTTAAGAAGAATGGAGATTGACCTGTGGAACTATTTTGGGAATTATTGTGTGCAAACTCAGCAGCCCAGAGAAGATCTGTCCAGTCACCTTCCTGGTCTAACAAAAACAATCTTAAATACTGCTCCAACTCCTGATTAGCCCTCTCGGTCTGCCCGTCTGTCTCGGGGTGATAGCTTGTAGAGTATCTAGTTTCTATATTCAACTCCTTGGTATAGGCCTTCCAAAAATGGGACAGGAATTGAGAACCTCGATCAGAAATAAGGACCTTTGGAATCCCATGTAACCTTACTACATGCAAACTGAACTGTGTAGCTAGTTCCTTAGCACTAGGAATGTCTTGGAGGGGAACAAAATGAGCCATCTTGGTAAATGCATCTACAAAAACCAGGATGGTATTGTAGCCCTGACAGGACGGCAGGTCCACAATCAGATCCATGGTTACCGTATGCCAAGGATGGGGGGGTCGGCATAGGTTGTAATAAACCTTGTGGGGCCTGCCGTGTAGGTTTTCCCTGTGCACAAACTCCACAACCCAAAACATATTGCTTAATGTCCTTCGTCATATTGGGCCACCAAAATTGTCTCTTTACCAACTCTTCAGTCTTGTTAATTCCTTTGTGACCAGCCATAGGATGATCATGGCTGTCATGCAAAATTTGTTCTCGTAATTCCACAGTAGGGACGAACAGAGCTCCTTGGTGAAAAGGTAGATCATTTCGGATTTCCCGAGATGAATCAGATGAAACCCATTGCTGAAGGTCTTCAGGCGAGAATGATCCTTTCACTTTTTCCTCAAGAGTTTCATGGGAGATGAGTCCAACTATCTTTGATTCTGGAATGATCTTCTGGTCTTCAATTGATGTCCTTTGTCCTTCTGTACCCAGCCGAGACAAGGCATCCGCCTTACCGTTCTTGTTTCCAGGCCGATAGGTGATCACAAAGTTGTAATCCGCAAAATATAAGGACCATCTGAGTTGGCGTGGTGTCAGAGTTCTGGCTGATTTCAAGAACTGTAGATTCTTATGATCCGTATACACGGTTACAGTGTGTCTGGCTCCCATCAGATAATGTCTCCATTCCTTGAAGGCATCCTTGATTGCCAATAGTTCTTTCTCAGTGATCGTATAATTGACTTCCGCTGGTAGGAGTTTCCTAGAGTGAGTACGCAACGGGGTGCAATTGGCCGGTCTCCTTTTGTCTCTGCGACAAGACTCCCCTATAGCTTGATCCGAAGCATCTGTTTCCAAATAAAAAGGTTCCATTGGATCAGCATGGAGGAGAATGGGTGCAGTAGTGAAACTCGTCTTAAGAGATTGAAAGGCATTTTCAGATTCAGTTGACCAGGAAAAGGGAACTCCTTTTCGAAGTAAACGAGTAATTGGAATTACCTTAAGAGAGAAGTCTTGGATAAATCTTCTGTAAAAATTTGCAAATCCAATAAACCGTTGCACCTCTTTCACAGAAGTTGGTGATGGCCAATCCGTAACAGCCTTAATCTTTCGTGTATCCATGGTGATTCCCTCAGGAGAAAGGACAAACCCAAGGAAATCAACTGAACGTACATGAAAGGCACACTTTTCAAGTTTTGCATACAGACTGTTTTCGCGCAGCTTCTCCAAAATTCCTTTAACATGTTCTTGATGCTCCTCTTCAGATCCAGAGTAGATTAATATATCGTCAATATAGACGATAGCACACTTGTCAATATATTGATTCAAAATGTCATTAATGAAAAACTGAAAGGCGGCTGGCGCGTTGCAGAGTCCATAAGGCATGACCTGGTATTCAAATAAGCCAAACTTGGTCCTAAACGCGGTTTTCCATTCATCGCCCTCCCTGACCCGGACCAAGTGATATGCTCCTCGCAGATCTAGCTTCGTATAAATTTGCGCTCCTTTCACTTGGTCCAAGAGTACAGAGATTAAAGGCAAAGGGTATCTGTTCTTAATTGTAATCCGGTTCAGGGCGCGATAATCAATGCAGGTCCTCAGATCGCCTTCTTCCTTCTTGGACACGAAAAACAACGGCGAGGAGACAGGAGACTGCGAAGGTCTAATAAAACCGTTCTCTAAATAAGTTTGGATATATTCTTTCAGAAACTTATCCTCCTTCTCTGTTAGAGCGTAGATTCTGCTACATGGAAGATTCGCCCCAGGTTCCAGTTCAATTTTGCAGTCATAAGGTCGATGTGGAGGGAGCCTTTCGGCATCTACTTCGCTAAACACGTCCTTAAACTCTTTGTAGATTTCTGGAATCTCTTCAGTGTGAATGACACACAACGAAACTCCGTTGTCACATAAACTGTAAGACATGCTGGATTCTTTCTCTGGTTCTTTTCCATGGAAACACACCTCTTTACAATAATCAGAGTTCATGTTAATTGAACGCTTCTCCCAATCGATTTGGGGATTATGTTCAGTTAACCAGGGAAGACCTAAAATTAGCTGGAATTGCGGTGCATCAATGAGATTGAACTGCAAACGCTCCTGGTGCCCATCTGGCAGGATCAGCTCCACCTTTTCCGTGTGACTGACAATGGGACCAGAAGATAGGTTGGTTCCGTCCACGGCTCTTACAGCTTCACTCCGGGGTTTTCGTAAGGCCTGCAACCCAATTCTTGAAGCGAACTTGAGATCACAAAAATTTCCGGTTGCACCAGAATCAACCATAACTGTAATGTCAGTTTGAACTGAAGTTCGATATTTAAGAGTGGCTGGAAGAGTCAAATGAGGAGCTGCTGATTGCAAGGTGTTCGCAAGTTGATGTGTATCAGGGGTTGTGATTTCTTTAGCATCCACCAGTCCAACCCGTCCTACTGGTGGTGCTGCAAGTTTTCCTTCAACTGAGCCTTGGGTTTCTTCGGGCAAACCTTAACAAAATGGCCGCTCATGCCGCAGTACATACAAAGATTGTTTAATCTTCTTTTCTCTTTCTCTTCCTTAGTGAGAGGGCCACGTACTACTCCGATTTGCATTGGCTCCACTGTCTGACTGCCCTCCGCTGTTTTAATGCCCTCAGATCTCATTCGATCAAACCTAGGAACACTTGGGCGAAACTCTCTCCGTTTTTCTCCCCGTCTCTCTGTCTGCCGGTAATCCAGTTCCAAAACCAAATCTATGAGGGCAGAAACCTCGGTTGGTCTATTTGGTATCTGAGACAGGGCGTCCTTAAGTTCGTCTTTCAGGCCCCTATAGAACAGCGCAGCTCTTTTATTCTCCGGCCAGTCTGTCTCCACAATGAGTTTATTAAATTGGGCTAGATAAGCCACCAGTTCCTTGTTTCCTTGCTTCAATTCGAGCAACTCATTATCAGTAGCTTGAGCCACCTTCCTACGGTCAAATATTCTTAGGAATTCCTTTTAAATTCTTCAAAGTCGTACAAAATTGCCGAATCCTTAGTAACCAATGGTAAGGACCAGGCCGCTGCGTCACCACTCAAATATGATAGCATGAAGGCCACTCGAGTTTGTGCATCAGGGAAAATGGCGGGACGACACATAAAATGGAGGGAACATTGGGTAAGAAAAATTTGAGCCTTCTGGGGGTCCCCACTAAAACGTTCTGGAGGAGCCAATGGTATAACTGGGGATAAGGAGTGTACAACCTGTGTGGGGGTTCTAGAGTGAATCAGTGGGGTGGAACTTGACGCCTGCGTGCCCTGCGAAAAGACTGAAAAGCTAGTACCTGAAAAGTAACTATCCATTTTTGTCGCTAAGTCAGTGGTTTCTTTTCTAGAGGCAATTAGGTCTTGCCTTAAACTTCTGTTTTCCTCCCTAACTCCCATTAGCTCCTTTTGAATAGCTTCTAATACTCCGCCCAAATTCTGGAGATCTAACCCCTCAGTCATTCTGCTCAGGTGAGTAAAATTTCGTGGGCACTTCACTCTGTCAGAGTCTTACTTGAAGTTTCCCAGGTTCTTCACAGGAGCAGAATGACGACTGTTCCCAACGCCCCCTCGTGACTCTCACCACGCCCAATATCAGTCCTTGGTAGCGTGAAGCCAGTCCCGGGGGGGAAAGGGGTATGGGACAGAGAAGAGACTGCCTAGTCTTCTATATCTGGCGTCTTCTGTATGCAGCTACTTCTAACTGTTTCTTTCGTACTGCTCTCGTTTCAAGGCGCTGTAACACAAAACACAAATTACTACAGTCCCACTAGAATTAGTCTTCTATTTAATTTCTGTGTTCTACTAGTCTCCTATAACGTACCCGTGAAGAGCTAGGTGTTTGCCCCTCTTCTAGTTGCTGTGTCTACTTTTATCCACTCAGAAATGAATAGTGTGAGGAAAAGGAAAAACCTGTGAAGATAAGCAATATTTATTATATAATTCTTTTTCCTTTTCTCTTCTATTATTTTATTCTTAGCAACCTTTCAATTACCTTTTCCTAGTTTTCTTTGTGATGTTTTAATATTATCTTTTCTTGTTTTCAGGAAGTTCTAACTGGGAGCCTTACTGGAGTTGAAACCTTCAGGTGAGTCTACTAGATATTTATGACCCTCGTTTTAACTTGACAAACTGTCTAAACTGGTAATGAATTTAACTGACTGATTATCCAAATATACACCATACTGCAACTAATACACACAACGCTGCCTTCCTCTATGAGGTACTTGCATGACGGTATTAGGAGCTGGTCCGAAGGGAGAATGCTGAAACTTCACCGGAATCTCTGGAATGCCAAACACTGCTATTGTTTCTCTAAATTGAAGCCCGACGCTAGGAGATTCTTTATCCTTCCGACGGAGTTCGTGAGCGCCTAAAACCTACTCTATAACTACACGGACGCGCAGCCAAGCACTGTTACTCGTGTAACGGTCTTGGTGAAGTGCGCACAGCTGAGGGTGAGCGCGAGCCTCAGCTGTGCTTGGAACCACGCGCTATTGAAAATAGGCTGGAGCGCTAACCCTAGCGCAGCCAGCCATCTTAGAGGCATATTTCCTGAACAGTACTGTCCAGGACTGGTCATTGCGATTCAAATAGAATTTTATTTTGCCAACTCTGTTGTAAGGAATAGAGGTAGCTCCCACTAATTGGTGTCTTTTAGTCCTGAAGCTTGGATTCCTGACACCCGGGACGTATTTTTGTAGGGCAACGCTGGTCGGTCCGTGTGGCATACTACGGGGTGCGCTAGAGGGTAGTACCGGAGAGGTCCCAAACATCTGTTGTAATCCATCGATCTGGGCTGTAAACGAGTCCTTAAAGACGTCCCTATCCGCCTGAGCGGATGTCATCTGCCGTTCCACTGCCCATTCGAGTCTCTCCTGTCCCTTTATCAAGTGTTGGATGAGGGCGTCCATCATGGAAGTACTGATGGCTTCGGCTGGAGATCCCACTTCTGACACCAGTTGTAGCGTTGGCAAAGGATCAGGGAGGACAACAGAGCGTGGTAAAGAGGGTTTTATTGGAATTGACAAATGTTTCTTCCTTGTTGCCAAAGTCTTGGTCGCGTAGGGGCCGGGGTTGGAGTGTGTAGGCAGGACTCCGTTCGCCTCTTATCGACTCCCTCCTTGACTGGCGGCGGGTCCTCGGTGATGCCGTGGCCATGTAGCAGGAAACATAAGGAGACAAAAACCGGGGTAAGGGATCGGTTCTGCTTGTTTTCTCAGTGAGAGGGAAGGGTTGTGATGGGGCACCGGTTCACTCGTGAATTCCACTCCTCAGATGTGTTGTGCTCAGGTGATAGGTGACACCGCAAACCAACGCGACCACCAAACAATTAAGAGAAGGGAAACGCGGCTTCAGGGTCTATGGGGGTACGCTATCCCGCCTCCCGTACCAACCCACAAAGCGTTTGCGTACCTGTGAAAGCCACGCTCCTCCTGGAGCGTGGCTGGGCGATTCGTGGGGTCGTTGGCCTCCTGGCTCCGTCGGGGCTCCCGCTGTCACGGCCTCTCGCTCCGCCTGCTCTCTCGGCATTCCGTTCTCTCCGTACAGGGCAGTATCCTCCTCCAACTCCGACTAGACTCCGTCGCCGGTGTTAGCACACCCCTTCTTCCGGGTCTCCGGCTTCCTTATGGGTCCAGGGAGTGTTACGTCAAGGGGCGGAGTTACGTCCTTCGAGATCCCCATCCAGTCCCGTTGTCCTCTATGGAGTCGTCCAGGCCGGAAGGGCTTCTGGGACCTGTAGTCCAGGTGTCCTGCCGGGAAGAAACAAGAGGTGGAGAGGGGGGGGCTAACGGCCCACCATTCCATGACGTCCATGCGTTTCACCTCGGACGGGCCCACCTTGTCACAGACACCTTAAAACCCGCCTGGCGGGCCCTGTCCGTGAAATTTCCTGCGAGAAAATGCTGTTTCAACCTGCTCACATAAGAATGGCCTATGATCCAGACTTCCCTGTGGCCTGGCCCCCCGGCGGGTACCTGGCATGGGCGAGGCTCAGTTGACCGGCGGACGGCGGCTAGCTCCCCTCCTGCGGGACAGGACGTGGAAACTGCAGAGAAGTGAAACAAGACCAAACATTAGCAATGATACTTAGAGTAAATGTAGTCGCACATATCGTATGTAGCAGTCCGAAGACCACCGCCCTATTCTTTGAACATCCTGTCCCATCAGCCAGTGGCGTAACGAAACTTGAGGGGGCCCCCCTGCAAAGTACATGGAGGGGGCCCCCCATTCTCCGCGTCAGTCAAGAGCTCTCAGGCCAGCAACCCGCCATACTGCAGGGGCTCACCCCAGCCATAAAAAAAGGATTCTGGTTCCTCCATTGGTCACATCCGCCCTTTCATCGGGCGAAATACATACATCAGTAAATACTGCTGCTGCGCCCTCCAGCAAAGTTACATAACGCTGCCTCCAGCCGGCCCACCAAACACATCCTCCTACTTGATGACCCACCTTCAAGCGAAGCCCGCTCAGTTGACCACCTCCAAACACAGACCACTGCCTTCGAGCCTGCTACTAACTCATCCATTAACTCTACTCTCACCCCTACGAAACACGCAGTTATGCTTTTCTGCCCGCCTTTAAAACCACCCCTCGGATGTCACTGTGAACCCGTGACTGCCGCCCACTGCTCCCCTGTCCACCACCGACAGAAAGACTGATGGCCGGTCCCCATCTAACCACTGCCTACCAGTAAAGACAGAGCCTTTTAGCTGCTGCCCTCCCCAATGCCACGGTAGTAGTTTAAAACATGTTAAACAATCTCTTCAACTGACCACCCCAAAACAGTTCTTCCTGCTAGCCTCTACGGCATCAAAGCCGATCCTGCTACTTTTCATCCTCTGCATGAAGCACACAATAATATTAAATGTACAAAGGGTCCGATTTTTGTTTCCTCACGCCAACATTAATTTACACTATGTACCCCACTAAACCATACCTCCTTTCAAAGGCAAACCTGATCCCATGTGTAGCACCAGTCAGCAAGTACCCCAAGGACAAACACCAGAGAGAATGCGCGATTCATGTAATTAAACCTACAGTGACAACGTAGCATTTCCCCACCCACTGTCAGCCCAGCGAAGTCTGCAACCGCACAGTAGCCATCAATACCGGCAACATCTAAAGTGCATTTCCACTTCCTTTCATTGGCAGCTCCTGATACATATACCTATGACTTCTGGGTGGCATCTACCACAGACCACAGCATTCTTTGTCTCCCTAAGACTAACCGAATGCTGTCGGTGAACGCTTCTGTTCCCCCTTCTTTACTAATAACTAATGGAGGATAACAAAAAAAATATATAGTATTTTCCTATGCAAATAACGTATCGAGCACTTGCTGCCCGCAGTTCTCACCAGATCCACACGTATTAATATTCTGCTATCGCACCAAGCAGTCAACCCTATTATTATCTGGAGATGTTTTTTATCCCTTCCTTGAACTGGGAAAAGCAATACCTTGCACGAAAACAAGTCCCTTTAAAACCTTTGCTACTTATACAGGCTCGCAAAGCACTTACTTGTTTTACTAACTATCGTTTTAAAGCAAACAGGTAACTCATTCTAGGATTGGAATTACGGCTTAGAAGTGTGGAAGTTAATACTGAGACGTAGGATGATTTTTTGCATGTCTGCCAGACACTCGTTCTTCCCTGCATGCGCACACTTTGCAACAATACAATTTAGCTTAACAAATTGTTCAGAAATGTACCGGAAGGTAAAGAAACAGCCCATATTATTTTTACAAAGAAAAATAGACAAACGTCCACTTTATACCCCATGACATAAAAGCCTTAGCGTGCACGGCTTGTCCAAATCCACGCCACCTAATTCAGCCCTGCCAAGTACCACGCATCTGGCGTTAGACTAACACATTTCAGTGTGGTGATCCGCATCACCACACTGAAATGCAAAATCACGCATAACAGGCATCGCGCCTCCTCGGGTAACAGTGCTGCTAATCAATGCTGGTGTAGTATTATTTCCGTGTGGCCGCCGTCTGTTTTCTGGTGCTTCCCCTGTCTCCTAAACGCGATGCGGTAAATTTCGTTATGTAGTACAGCTGCCTGTTTGGTAGTCCTGTAATGAATGTCCCTTTTCTATGCCCACAACATTTTGCCGTATTTCCGTACTGTGTCCATAAAATTAGGTCTCGCGAGGATTTGTTGCAGGCGCGCGCGCGCCATGCACCAGCAGCCCTACGATGTCAGCCGCTTCGAGTGCGACATCTGCAAGGACTGGTTCCTGACGGGAGCTAGGGGCTTGAGAAGGGCACCGGAGCTCTGGAGTGGGTGATGTTGTGACCCGGGATAACCTCCGCCTCCCTGCGGGGAGCGATGTGCAAAAACGGCCGCTCTGCATGGAGGAGCCGGGATCTAAGATTTCAACACAATGACACCACAGCGCTGAAGTGCCCAATTTCATTGCTGTTTTAATGTTGGGGGAACGGAAATAACGATGAGTAAGTATTAAAGGAATAACATGCGGGAGTCTGTTTCCAGACCGATTCCTACTTGTTTTCTTCTAAACTTTCACATGGCGGTAAAAGCTACTTTCAGCAGCAGACATACCGGAATGAAAAACAAAAACGTTAATTGTGAAGGTCCCGTAACCAGGGCCGGCTCTAGGGCGGTGCGATTGGTGCCACCGCACCAGGCGCTGACTTGGGGTGAGGGCCTCATTTTACCAAGTATATTATCATTTTAAAAGCACATGCTGCTGCGTCCTGGCCTCCAGCAATTTTCAGGCATCAATTACAATGTCAAGGGAACTCCGGTGATTAATCGTCTTCCTGGAAAGAGACCGGAGGTTTGAGTGGAGAGGTGTGGTGCAGCGGCCAGGGCAGCTGACTTCAGAGCACAGGGTTCACGGTTCGATCCCCGGCTCCGGCGGCAGCTCAGCTCAGCACCATGTGACTCTGGGCAATAGCTCACTTAATTTCCACGACGGCCCCCAGCGCCTTGAGACCCATAAGGGTGAGTAGCTGCGCTATATAAAAACTGACTTACTTACATTTTCTAGTGGAAGTTTTGAATCGTATTAAGGTAGCGCAGAGGGTTAAAATGCCTGCTGCTAAGAACGTGTACCATGGAGATAACAAAGTGCATATAATGTAAATAGGTCAGTGGGTTCCTGCTTTTGTAAGAGAGCTCCTTTAGTAACTTGTCGTTTATAAGTCAAAATTCTAATATAGAACATTGAGCTATTAACTGTCATCAAAGAGCTGCATGCAAACTGCAAGTTATATGTTAAAGCTATATGCTTTTTTGCCCAGTCTTTCATTATCCTAATCTTGCCAAAAGGGTTCATTCGGTTAGAAAACAATTCTTATTATTAAAGAGAACCCCTAACAATGAAATTATGTTTTACATTCTGAATTAGCGCCTTACCAGAATAAGGACTCTTAAACTATATTGCCTACCAGTATCAATGACAAGGCAGGCACTCCTACACTACACCTTGTAGTTGTGTCTGATGTAACATTTCCTATACACTGATTTACACACATATGATTGTCTCTGTGCAATGTGTGTGTGATGTAAAGTGCTCAGACACCTTACACTGGTATGAGTGGTACTATAAAACGAAATTAATCTGAGAGTCAGTGGTTACGGAGACTTGAGGGGGCACAGTTAAAGGGTGCTAGTGAGGGAATTCGTGCAGAGGTGGTCATTGGGAGGCGCCAAAAGACATTTTCGCACAGGGCGCCACCAATGTTAAGGCCGGCCCTGCCCGTAACTCCTGTGACCTAGGTGTATTGGTAACTCTTACCTGTGTCAGAGCGTTGATTTCTTCAAATGCAAGATAGATATATAGCTGCACTGATTAGGGGTGTCACATTGAGTAATTGCTAAATGCGTGACAATGGTTTCCGAAAGCGTTACTGTACCCAGGTGACATTGTATTGATACCGCACAATACACTCTCTGAGTGCATAGACATAACCTCCCCTCCCCTTACTGCCATGAATTATTGCTCCTCAGAGGGTTAGCACCTCCAGTCATCTCTCGTAGTTCCACCTGTTACTGTGGTCAGTCACCTGGCAGCCATCCAACGTCTGTTGGCCCTCCCGCGGTCCTCAATGCTCCTCTTTTGACTAGAGTCCATCGAGAGGCATGCTCTAACAGTCTACTATATTGCCTCATCCAGCCTCTCAAGTTCGGGCCTATGCCTGCTGGTCGCAGGCCCGTGAGGTCCAATTTACACACACACAGAAGAGGCCCCTCTGTCCAGCAGGTGTTGTATTAATGCACCTACAGACCTTGATCCGCAGATGAGCTGATTGCGCCGAGGGTCTAGGTGCCTACCGTGGCGCAGGGAGCTGTGGCCTAACTCTAGTCTGGGAGCATCAGAGGCACCACTGCACATACTGCTTCAGGCTCGGATCTCCCCTCCTCTCACACTCCTGGCTAAATGGACGAAACACTTCGGCCCAGGGCAGTCTAGACCACATAGTCCTAAAACATGTTAGATCCCAGTTGCACCCTACCTCAGACAGAAGATCACTGAGGAGGCACTAGAGGGTAGGTCACTGGGTCTTACTGTGATTTTAGCATCCCAGAAACAGACTGATTACTCATAGATGAAAGCAGCTCTTTTTAGAAGGTTTAATCTGACCACAGATTAGCATTTAAAAAAACTTTGCAGCATTTCTACGCAGAGTAACCAGACATTATGGGAGGCCGGATTGGACCTTGAATGAACTGCCACTTTTATAGTGCTGGAGTAAGTGTAACCTGGCGCAGGCAAACCTCTGATTTCTGCAAAGAACATACTATGTATTTATTTTGTAGAGTTACATTAACATGTAGCTGATGGAAAACTGCTTGGCGCTTGCAAGTTTGCAAAGACACCTGGCAGGCTGGTCACCATGAGGGTGCAGAGGAATACACCTCAATTAGAGCACATTTTCACACTGATTCACTCATAGATGCCAAGGTTTCAGATTGGTAAGTGTGCCGTTTTCATAATTTAACTGTAATAATGGGTGACATTCACGCAGTCTGACTGCTCAGTTTTCAGTAGCCTGCTGTTAGCGCACTTTAGTTCAATGACTTTCTTAGAGTTTCTAGTTGCTCAAATGGGTGTAATTTCTGATATTTATATGTTTCCCTCCTCTTCATTGCTTGATTTTGCTCACGAGAAAGTGTCACTCATAGTCGTTGAAATGCCACTCATAATTACACTGAGATTATGAAAATGTCACACATAACAATCTGAAACCTTGGCAGCTATGCTAATTCTACCACACACAGCACATTTGAACATCTCATAATTCCATGCCACACAATTCAACTATAAATAATTTAACCCTACAACATTCAATACCACATAATTACAATCCTAAAAATTAAAAAAACACATATTTCCACTTCACTTCATACCACATAATTCCACATCACATAATAACATTCCACACAACTTAATACCACTCCAAACCACATAATTCCACTCCACACAACACAATTCAACTACACATAATTCCACTTCAACCTATATAATTATACTTCACACAACATATTTACACTTAACTGCAAAAGACATAATTACCCTCCACAAAATACAACTCTGTAACATGCTGCATAATTCCACTTCACACAATTATACACCACACCATGCCACATAATTCCACACGTCACACAATTCCACAATTCATCCCCACACAATTCATCACACAACATAATTACACTCCACATAATACCACTCAGCACCACATAATTTACCTCCACATAATTATTCTCTACTCCATATTGCATAAATACACTCCACATAAATCCAGTCTATGCCACATAGCAACATTCCACATAACTACACTTCACACCATGCCTCATAATACCACGCAACATAATTTTCACTCAACAGCGCACACTTCCACGTCACACAAATTCAACTCCACACATTTCCATTCCACACCACATAATTCAACGACAAACTACATAATTCAAACCAACAACACAATTACACAACACACCACATACATCCAATCTACACCACAAAATGCCACATCGTGCTACAATATTTAACAGCACACCACATAAGTAAACTCCACTACATACCACTCCACAACACAAAATACCATTCCGGATAATCTCTCTCCAAGACACACAATCCCACTCCATGACACACAATCCCACTCCACATATGTCCAGTACACTCAATACCACACAATTACTATCCACATAATTACACTGCACACCATGCCACATTATTTCACTACACAGATCCAATCCACACAACACAATTCCACAACTAACAATTCCAATCCAAACCATATATGACTTGCATATATGCAAATGCATATATTGCAAAACCATATATTGCAAATGCTTGTTTACCTTCCAGTGCATCCCAGCAGATTCTGTTCCTGGAGCTGCAATCCTTCTCCTGCCCCTGTCAGCTCTCCTCTGTGCTGCCTCCTGCTCTCTCTGGGGCCCCCACCCTTTTTCCGGCTGGGCTCTGACTGAAGAGAAACAATGTAACTTGTTACTTTATTTCTCTTCCGTCCTGGGTCAGCACGAGGAGCTCAGAGCAGGCTGCACACTGCAGCTGCTTTAGAGCAAGCCTCTCTCTCACAGCTCTCTACCAACGAGCTGAGGGGGCCCCCCTTCATGTACTGAAGATTGGGCCCCCCCCCTCCGCACCGCGGGGGCTGCGGGGGTGTTTGTTACGCCCCTGCCATCAGCCCCCAAGCCATGGCTTCAGTAGCTGCCCCAATCCTAAAAGAATGGGTACCAAATTTGGATGCATCCAGGCCTGCTTCCCCCAGTGCCAATGTCAAGATCCTCCCAAACTGAAACCTCATGAGGGGAGTCCCATCCTGGTGGATCAACAATGCCCCCCCCCCCCGCGCCCCGTGGCCTGCAGGCCATGTATGCTTCCAAGTTGCCCACCAGACAACACAAGCTCCCCAGAGCTTTGTGCAAGATAACGTGATCCCCCCTCCCGTTCTGATCCATTTTTGATCTGGGGATTGATAAGGATACTGACCCTGCCTGTAGGTGGACATGGGCAAATTGCATTCCACCCTGCCAATCGTGTTTATTACGCGCCACCAATTCCCCAACTCTGAAAGCGCCATAAAAGGCGAGGGAAAAGGCAGACCTGAAAAGTTTGCCCTCACTGGTGGATCTACATACTTTCCCCAATGCCCCCATGAGGGCTGAGAGCAGTGGCGTCACTAGGGGGATGCGGGGGGTGCGGACCGCACCGGGTGACACCATCACATGGGGTGACACCTTTCCCAAATGAGACTATTTAGTAAATAGTCTCATTTGGGAAAGGTGTCACCCCATGTGATGGTGTCCCGAGTGACACCATCACATGGGGTGACACCTTTCCCAAATGAGACTATTTACTAAATAGTCTCATTTGGGAAAGGTGTCCGCACTAGGTGACACCAACCCTAGTGACGCCGCTGGCTGAGAGTACTTCAATGCTAATTGGATGTCTAATGTCCGGCTGGGCACCTTGCAGGCGTTGCCACCCCTTCAGAGCCCTTTGAACCAAAAATGAGCCAGTGGGATCCCTATGCCCCAGCATTTTTGCGAAAAAGGCTATTGCCGTCTTGTGACGCTTTGCGCATGCCACAGAACGCCCTCTGTCCCTCAATTCCCTTATGAATGATATGACGGATGCTGGCTCGTGCCATGCCCCTTCCCAGCCCTCCCCCAGAAATGCACAGTATGCGGTAACGGCCCCCTCATAGGACCGCCTAGCCCTGGGTGCTAGGCTAGCTGCCATGAGGTCTGGTAGGTTGGGGCACCAAGCTGCCAAAGATGCTCCGGAAAAGGTGTGGGACAGTCCGCTGCTTCCGGATGGTAGGACCTGAAAACCTGCATCTTGAAACGAGACAATGCGTCAGCCGCGTGGTTGAGTATTCCCAGGACATGCCTAGCCCTAAACATCACATTTAATCTCATACAGTGCACACAATTTCTTTAAGCAAGCGAAGCATCATCTTACACTTGGCAGACTGCTGATTGATGCATTCCACCACCGCCATATTGTCTGACCAGAAAACCACAGACTGATTGCGAAACTGGTGTGGCCAAATGGTCATGGCCACCAAAATGGGGAAGAGTTCCAGAAATTAAATGTTATTTGTTACACCGGTGTCGAACCACCATGCGGGCCAGCGTTGCGCCGCCCATTGAGAACCCAGAATGGCTCCAAAACCCTCACTCCCTGCCGCGTCCATCATGAGGCCAAGTTCTGGACTGGACCTGGCCGGGCTGGGCCACACTACTGTGCCATTGAAATCATGCAGAAATGCCATCCAAATCCGCATATCCTGCTTAACCAAGCTGGACAGCCGAGTGTGGTGATGTTTTTCTTTCAGCCCTGACATTGCCTGTGCGATGGAACGTAAAAAGGGGCGGGCCATAGGGATGATTCTTAATGCAAAGTTCAGCATACCCACTGCCTTCTGTAGTTGATGCAGTGACCTTTTGCTAGCGTGAAACCTTCTACCTTACTCAATGGCAAGCGTGACACACCCTCAATAGAATCCAACTCTATGCCCAGGAACTCAATTTGTGTGGCCGGCCCAACTGTCTTTCCTTGTGCCAGGGGGACCCCAAAATCCCTCATGAGTGCGCAGAATGGTTCTAAAGCCCTGCCACACTCCTGTGACTGTGGCGCCCCCAACAACAAGAAATCATCTAGGAAGTGCAATACCCAGTGGTAACCGGTCACCTGCCTGAAAACCCACTCCAGAAAAGAGCTGAATTTCTCAAAATAAGAGCAAGAGACTGAGCACCCCATTGGCATGCACTTGTCCATGTAGAACTTCCCCTCTAGCTGGAACCCCAAAAGATGGAAATCCTGTGGATGGACTGGTAGCAAACGGAAGGCAGATTCTATGTCAGATTTTGCTAGCAAAGTGCCTGGGCCAAGCGATTGCAGCATTGCAATCGCCTGATCCAATGAAGCGTATCTCATGGTGCACAGGGCCCCATCAATAGCATCATTCAGTGACTGGCCCCTGGGAGCGGATAAGTTATGGATCAATCGGAACACTCCTGGGTCCTTTTTGGGTACTACACCCAGAGGTGAGCAAACAAAATCATCAACCGGGATTGAGTCAAAAGGAACCGCCAGCCTCCCAAACGCAGTTCCTTCAACACTTTATCTACCGCCACCGACATGTTCTCCCTTACTGACTGCTGATTGCGGCAGTACCAGACCCCAGAATAGCCAGGAGCAGGAATCCTGAAACCATCCCTGAATCCTTCCAACAACAACTGGGCTGTGTTTGGGCAGCAGTATTTATTTAGCCAGGGAATCAAAGCCGTTGTGTTTATGGGTGAGTGTGCCTTAGTAAGTAATAAACCCTCATTCCTATTTTTTACCTCCCTTGTCCTTCGATTTCTTGAAGCATTTGGATTCTGGGTGGGAGGATAAGCCACAGAAAGAGCAGGCATGCTTGAATATACATGAACCATTGGGCCTAGTGCATGTCCGTTTGTTGAAATCCCAACACGCTCCCTTCTTGCTATCCCCTCCCCCGCTATGGGGGGGTACCTGACCGAAAGGACTGCCCTTTTGGTGCGTCCTGGCTTGGGCTTTTCATGTGCCTCAACCACAAAATTACATCCATTTGATCCCATGTTAGTGCTGGGTCAGAGACCTTCGCCCTTCTGAAATCCTTGTCATATTCCTTCCAACACATTCCCCCATACTCATCATGTGCACATGTGATCCTAGTCTGATAGCACACCAATTCAGCGCCCAGCCCTGGGAATTTCTCTACCATTATCGCATGGAAGTTTGAAAATGCCTTTATCCAGTTAATTAAGGTCTCATCAATCTTCTTTCTAGTGGGCCAATTGCCCCAGTCCCTTGGGTGAGCCCATTCCCTTAACTTTTTTGCCTCCTCCCTCTCATCCTTGTCAACTAACAAAGAAAACGTGTTCACATATTCCCCCTTCCAGATTTGCTCTTTCACATCCTGTGCGATGTGCCTCCCCAGACACTCTCTGGCTATGTGCATCTCCCCCAAACCTAAACTTGGTAACACTGGGACCGTACCTGCAGACGTGCCTGCTTGCGTCTTTGTGTGTTCAGATCCTGTAGCTGTGACCGGTTTGGAGAGCTCTGGGCCACTCTTGTCGCTTCCTGCGCTATTTTGCCCTGCCCTGCTGGCAGGCCCTACAACTGTTGGTTAGCCTGTGTCAACCGTCTGTGGCACAACCTGCTTAGCCTTTTCTACCTGAGCTACCCTACTCTTGGCCCTCTCCACTGCATCCCCTTCCGCTAACAGGGCCACACTGCCCGCAGAAGGAATTACTGTCCCTGCCTTGGCCAGCCATGGGAGCACTGCAGCTAGATTCGCTACTAAATCAGGTTGACATGGTACCAAACTAGGGGTATCGCAGTGGGGTACCACTGGCTGGGGCGGAGCCCCCCCTAAACCAATACCCCCCGGTGCCCTAAGCTGACTTGGGCCATCTGTGCCCCCCGGTGGTGTCACTCCCACTGGCATAGCTCCATTCCCTACCTCTGGCTGTGCCCCCCCAGCTGGGACTGAAGGTCCCGGAATTGCTGGGCTTGGCAAAGCTGCTGGAACAGCCCCCCCAGCTGGGACTGAAGGTCCCGGAATTGCCGGGCTTGGCAAATCTGCTGGAACAGCCCCCCCACCTGGGACTGAAGGTCCTGGAATTGCTGGGCTTGGCAAACCAGCTGGAACAACCCCCCCGCCCCCACGTTTATGCTTGGATCTCTGGGGTACCGGAGGGAAAGCCGCCCTGGGAGCCACCCCAGAGCGCCTGAGCCTGTCCTCAGCTTCCTCCTGCCCATCTACTCTCCTGCGAAGCTCTGCCACGGTCTGATTCAAATCATTCATTGTGTGCATCATTGTCACCATCCACTCCTCCATTCAAGTTGGAACCTGCCCCCTCTTTGCCTTGGGTGCCATAGCTAGAATTAATCCTGCTCAGCTAGATGCCCACTGCTAGACTGCACTACAATCTGGGTAACGTGGGCCTAGGCCAAAGGGCAAACCTCAAATCACCCAGCCTGCCCCAGCTACTAAAACTGGCTCCTGTAACCGCCCAAAAAACCACAGCCCTACCCACTTCAATGTGGCTCTACCAATCCTCGTGATACAAACAGGCCAACCCTTGAGGCACAAACAACAAATGGCCTGGTCTGGGACAATGCCCACACCCTTACCTCCCTGTTGGGTCAGCCACCGCAAGCCCCCGGTCTGCCACAAGCACCCCCACAGCCAGAGCCACTCCCACCAGCTACTCCAGTGGGTCGGGTGAGTAGGACTCTAACCCGAGTGGCTCCCGGCTGTGGTGGAATGCAGGCCTACCAGGGGTGCAAAAACGAGTGTCCCTAGCTGCCTGCTTTTCCTCGCGCTGCACTTTTAATGCAATAACACTGGTACTCCTCAGCCAAGCTGCTACCCTTTTAATGGAACTGCAGCAGCACTTCTCAGCAGGGTACCTATACATCAAATAGGACAGTAATATGACGTCTCAGCATTTAATGGGATAGCACTAGAACATAGCAGTATGGCTGCTATGCATTTAATAGGACTGTACCAGCGCGTCCCAGCATCTAACAGCATTTAATAATACAACCCGAGCACTTCCCAGCCCCAGCAGGGTAGTTACACATTTAGTATGACAGTTCCAGCACTTCTCAGCAGGGCTGCTATACATTTAATTGGACAGTACCGGCACTTCCCAGCATTTAATAGGAGAGTGCTAGCACTTCCCAGCAAGGCTGCTATACATTTCATGGGACAGTAACAGCACTGCCCAGCAGAGTAGCTACACATTTAATGGGAGAGTAGCAACACTTCAGTAGGGCAGTTGTGCATTTGATGGAACAGTACTGACATTCAGTGCTGCTACAGTGTGCTATAGCACTAGTGAAACACTATCAACACATTTCTGGGGAGTGGGACTGCGATACCTTTAGTGGGACACTGCCAGGGCAAATCCGCAGAGCTGATACACCTTTAATGCAACAGTAGGAGCACTCAGCAGGTCCTTCACTTTTAATGCAGCAGGAGCAGCACTTCTCAGCAGGGTTGCTACAGTTTCAGTGGAACTGCAGCAGCACTTCTCAGCAGGGTTTCTATGCTAGTAATGGAGAGCACTGGCAGTTCTCAGCAGCACTGAGCACTTCTCATCATGTCCGCTATTCTTTTACTTCACCAGTGTTGGTAGGGATCAGAAGGGCTACTGCACTCTTAATGGATGAGTGCAAGCACTTCTCAGCAAGGCGAATGTACATTTAATAGGACGGAAGTAGCATTTCACAGCAGTACAGTTAAACATTTAATAGAGCAGAAACTGCCTTTCTCAGCAGGACTCCTAGACCTTTAATGCAATCCTACCAACACTTCTCAGCAGGTTTCTAGGCTTTTAACAGAACAGTACCAGCAATTCTCAGCAAGACTGCTGTAGGTATAATGAATAGTGCCAACACTTTGCAGCATGGCTGCTGTATTTTCATCAAGAGTACCTATACTTCTCAGCAGAGTTTCTTTGTTTCTCGTGGAAGGTACCAAACCTCTCATAGAGGCTGCTTACTAAACTGTTAATGGACAGCAGCAGCACTTCTTAGAAGGGCTCAAATACTTTTAATGGAGAGAGAATACCTGCACTTCTCAGCACCAAACAGATACTCTTAGAGAATTAGTACCTGCACTTTTATGTTTCCATGTCAAGCACTGATAGAAGGTGCCAGCACTTTTTCAGCGGGGCTCCTATGCTTATCATAGAGAGCTCCATCACATCTTCGTATGGCTGCTATACTTCTCACTGAACATTTGCAGCACTTCTCAGCAGGGCCGAAGTACCTTCACTGGACAGTACTGGCACCTCTCTGCAGAGTCCCTATACTTTTCACAAAAAACACTGGCACTTCTCAGCTGGGCTGCTATAACTTTAATGGACCGTACATGCACTTCTCGAAAAACGCCCCTATAGTTTTCAGAGAGTGTGCAACCACTTCTCTGCAGCGCTGCTGTGTTTTTAGGTCGAGCCTAGAGTCAGCGCGCATGCGCTGCTCTGGGAGACTTGTTGTAGTGGAGTATTGAATAGAAGCGCCACCCACTCTCCGCCCATATTTGGCATTGGCTTGTGTCATTGTCCTTCGTAAATGCTGGCTTCTGACTCCTAAAGAGGCTTGTTGGTCCCTCCTTAGTACTGCCTTGTCTTCATTTGGAACCTCCCATTGCGCCTGGCCCCTTTACTTCGGTTGTTACATGGTACGTGTTGTTAAGTCTTTAAGCACTATTTTCTTTAATGAGTTTCTTTACTGCAGGCACGGCGTGCTATGCTTACGTTCAGCGCGCCTATGGCGGCTGCGCTTGCTTTTTGTTCTGAACAGTGCGGCCACTTCTTCACACAGTTTATATAACCGGGCGCATGCTTTTCTCACATTGCCATTATATCGCAAACGTGTTCACACACAACTAGCCCACCCCAACCCCCGGCTCCCGCGCTTGCATGATCCGGCATCTGGCCCCACCTCATGTGGTTTAATCCTTTTCAAGTAAATCACTTCATCTCCGTGCCTTCCATTCTCCGCGTGTTACTGCTTGCATGTTATTACTTATTAAATCTCCTGTGTTCTCCCCCGACCACCAGCTTCCGTCCCTCGCTGCTCGTCACGCTAAACCCCTCCTCCCCCAGACCCTGCTTTAATTATTTTTGCAGTAAGCATGCATGTTACCGAGCTCCCACAGCCCGGTAAGTCTTTTTATTTTCTAATCCTCATTATTATGAAGACGTGCCACTGTGATGATTTTATGTTGTTTATTATTTAAGATTTGTGTGTTTTGTAATAAATTAGGATTTGGGAATTAAAGTTTGAAAATGCATAGATGAGGAGAGGTCTCGATACAACATTTTGGCCAACTATAAACAGACACCAGATATCAGTGTAGTCCCGTTTTCCTTTCTAGATTGCAGTAGTTTATAGAACGGCAGTTCAGTTGAGGTGAGGAAGGACTACAACTCCCAGAAGGTGCTGGGGTTATTAAGAGAAAAGAAAAGGCAGCATCAGTATGGCGCTGTTGGCATTGATATCTGTATGTGAAGTCAGTGCACACCTATTAAGCAAAAGATATGATAATGCTAAATAACTACCACAGGATTGCGTGCTACCCAGTGTGAGGCAGCCAGCCTCTAATTGCAAATAACTTGTCTGGTGAATGATCACCAGTATACTGGATGCACAGCTTAGATATATGAATCAACACTTAAACAGTCGTAAACAACAAACAATAGACTATATCTTTCAGTATCTAACACTCGAATTTAAAGTTAAACCACAAAATCCTTGAAAAAATCTTTTTTAGTTGCAGCAAAACATGCTGACTGATTCAATGCTCAACAAAGTTCAAAGCAATTTTTGAAAAAAATCAAAACATGATACACTCTCATCAATAATATCGTTGCAAATTACAACTCTATTACCCAGCCCAGCCCAATGCATTTCGGGATTGATTCCATCCCTTCTTCAGGGGCCACTGTAAGAAAAAACGTCATATCAACCATTTTAAACTCAATGTTGTGAACATAAACAGTCTGTTTCAAGAAACGCATTTAATGCTCAGTGGAGGAATAAACATGCCTGCACATGTGTTTACATACGGCAATACAAGAAAAAAGAAAACATAAATCAAACTTGTAATCAAACATAAAAATAATTATGTTAGATGACAATCGTGTGCGTAGCGAAATCCAGAAAAGTTGTGCTTAAAACCACTTCACCAGAGTGAAAAGCCAGAGTAGAAAGAATTCACCGGTCACCCGTGATCAAAGAAAACTAATAAAAAGATATGGTGTAACCATAGAATCTACACTACACCTGTGCTCCAAACCCGCTAAAACGTGAAACTCAGTGAATGTCAAATCGACAACGAATGAAATAAACTATACTCACTTACTATGAACTGAGGTATCAAAACCACACTAATCATGAAGTTAAAAACGAAGAACGATTAGTGAAAAGCTGGAAAAGACAACAGCAATGTCTTACTGCCACAAGCCTGATAATATAAAATACGTGTTTCACTAAATGAACATATTGTAAGGCCATGAGTCCGTTCGTATACATTAAATACTTCAGTCACAACCTGCACAAACTCCACTGTTGTGAGTACCTACAAACCTACCTACTACAAACTCCCAAGGGAAGCTTACCCCTATACTCCAAATAGCGGCCGTTCGAGTGTGTTAATTGCCGCATTTCAATATTCCAAAAATATTCACTCATAAAACCAGAACATGATGCCCAATGTGGACTCCAGCTCATAATATGATTCTAAATTATCACTCATTGACTCTGTCACGTGCGTCCGATCACTAAACTTACATTTGCCTGGATATTCCTGTGTATAACCTTCCCAGATGCTGGAATTACACGTTCGAATTCACCTCGTCTCGATACTCCAGAAATATCCCCACCTGAAACCAAGACATGAAATCTAATCTTAGTTTAGCTCCTCACAGTATACCGAAAACTAATCTCGGTCTAGCTCCTCGCTGTACACCAAACTTGTAGAACTGAACGCGTAAATACCACTCACCAGTAAATCGGGAACTGAAGCGCCTAAAAACTCCACAAGGCTATCCCGTCTTCCAAACTGGCGCGTTGCATGCCAGGTGCCTATCTGCTGTTATTTAAAAGCGTTGCCACAATGCTCTTCCGGGTGAAAACATGCCCGCGTGTGAGTAAAAATAAAAAAGAGACTAACTCGGAGAAAACTGTGATCGCCATCTTGGGCCAGTAAATACCGAAACTAGTATGAAAGATACGAACAAGGTAACACCACAGACTGCTCAAGATTATCTCCGTAATATGATGACTAGCTAGTAAAAATGAAACATGTAAATAACCAAGAATCAACAATTGTCAAATGAACCTATATGCCCCAATGATTCGACAATCAGTGTTTTTAGGTCGAGCCTAGAGTCAGCGCGCATGCGCTGCTCTGGGAGACTTGTTGTAGTGGAGAATTGAATAGAAGCTCCACCCACTCTCCGCCCATATTTGGCATTGGCTTGTGTCATTGTCCTTCGTAAATGCTGGCTTCTGACTCCTAAAGAGGCTTGTTGGTCCCTCCTTAGTACTGCCTTGTCTTCATTTGGAACCTCCCATTGCGCCTGGCCCCTTTACTTCGGTTGTTACATGGTACGTGTTGTTAAGTCTTTAAGCACTATTTTCTTTAATGAGTTTCTTTACTGCAGGCACGACGTGCTATGCTTACGTTCAGCGCGCCTATGGCGGCTGCGCCTTGCTTTTGTTCTGAACAGTGCGGCCACTTCTTCACACAGTTTATATAACCGGGCGCATGCTTTTCTCACATTGCCATTATATCGCAAACGTGTTCACACACAACTAGCCCACCCCAACCCCCGGCTCCCCGCGCTTGCATGATCCGGCATCTGGCCCCACCTCATGTGGTTTAATCCTTTTCCAAGTAAATCACTTCATCTCCCGTGCCTTCCATTCTCCGCGTGTTACTGCTTGCATGTTATTACTTATTAAATCTCCTGTGTTCTCCCCCGACCACCAGCTTCCGTCCCTCGCTGCTCGTCACGCTAAACCCCTCCTCCCCCAGACCCTGCTTTAATTATTTTTGCAGTAAGCATGCATGTTACCGAGCTCCCACAGCCCGGTAAGTCTTTTTATTTTCTAATCCTCATTATTATGAAGACGTGCCACTGTGATGATTTTATGTTGTTTATTATTTAAGATTTGTGTGTTTTGTAATAAATTAGGATTTGGGAATTAAAGTTTGAAAACGCATAGATGAGGAGAGGTCTCGATACATCATTTTTGCCAACTATAAACAGACACCAGATATCAGTGTAGTCCCGTTTTCCTTTCTAGATTGCAGTAGTTTATAGAACGGCAGTTCAGTTGAGGTGAGGAAGGACTACAACTCCCAGAAGGTGCTGGGGTTATTAAGAGAAAAGAAAAGGCAGCATCAGTATGGCGCTGTTGGCATTGAGTCATCCGGCACCCTTATCTGTAAAGCAAATGCACGCTTTTGTTTACTTCTTAACACAGGGCGGGGTGTGCTGGTAGAGGGTTCGAGGGGACCTGGTCGTGTTTGGGGAGGGGTAAGAGGGAAGGAAAGATGACATATTGCAGTAAACTTACGGGTATTCTGGCTTACCTGCACTCTTAATTGTCTTTCTCAAAGTGCACAATAACACTCCGCTTACCTTGCATGGTTTAGGCGCATGCTGGTCAGAAGAACTTCAAATACGTGTTAAACTTGGTTGCATAAAACATACGTACAGATAGAGTTTTCTGTTGTGTTTGTACACCGCAAGCGCTCACAAAATTTACCGCAAGCGCTCACAAAAATTTCGAGATGAGATTTTGGGAAGTATCTGGTTCTGAAGAAAAGGTAAAGCTATTTTCAAATCTAAAGTGGGCATGACAAGGCGACCTTCCAACCACAGTTTCAGTGGACATGCTTTTGACTTATCTATGATGCAGGACGACAAAAGAAGTTCATTATTCCTTACCTGAAGTATGTAAAGTCTTTGTAATTGAGAGATTAAAGTGCAGATGACATATGCAGTGTTTCTACATTTTATGGAAACTGCAAGATTTGTTTTAGGGGCCTGTGCTCTGGAGAGATGTGCGGAGAATGACGTAAAAAGAAATCCTCAAATACCACTCGAGAACAAGATCATTTACTATTCAACCGCCAGTGTTTAAGTATTTGGAAAATTGTGTTTTTTTAAAATATTTGCAGAAAGCCTTATTTTTTAATTGTCCTCATCTCAGCAAGTGGAGAGACAAAAGATAAGCATTCAGGTGTGCAGTTCACCTTAAGTAAGTCATTTTTACTTTATTTGTAAGATTTGCCCTATAATCAGCATAGAATGTGGTGGAAGTATTAATGCAGGACAGTGACAAAGCAAGGATGGCATTGGCCTTAAAGCAGGGGAGCAAACTGGCCTCCCATCTGCTTGGTGGGTATTAAAAAAACTAGACACCATTTCGGTGCAGTGGGTCGCTGACACAGTTGTGCATCTGCTGCACTATTGAGTGCTACGCCTCTGGCGCTGGAAGGGATTATTATTTTATTGTGAATTTTTTTTAATGGTGGTACGGAACTGGTTATGCAGAGTGGCCTGTGAGTTAGTGAAGTTACAGTTAGCATCTTGTGTTCTAATGCAAGACTGGAAATGGAGCGGTTGCTCTGCCACTGTACCACAGGCATAGGCTCCCCCTTCCCATGTCGACAACCCCATTGCTGCTACTCCCCTTAGGGGCCTTCAGACTTGGTGGTTCTTAGCCCCTGTCGCTCTACTGGCCTGCACCCTCTAACCCAAGCTTGTCTAATGAGCAGCTCACGAGCTACTGGTAGCTCTCCAGCTACCCATAAGCAGCTGTCCTAGGTGCAGCCCTACTGAAACCTATTCGATACATTTGCTTGGTTGCATTAATATATGTATAACGTTTAATTTAAAAGTGTCTATTCAAGATGTAAATGTATGTATTTTCAGAACTCATAAGCAAATGTTTGGCCCAAATTCGTTGATTTTCCAAAATATATTTACAACTATTTGAGTGGTTTATTGTAGCTATGTTGTCTGATATGTATTACCCAGGTAGAGGCATTCCACGGTGACAACACCTTTCTTACACAAGCATTTGGCACGAGTGCCTGATGAATTGAGGTGATCACTGCTAGTAATCTTGTATATAGCGGCCACTAATGTAATCTCTGTTATGCTCATTATTACAACACTAATAATTATAATATTAGTTACTCATGGTGATTTTCATTAAACCAAAGCAGCTCATTACAAAAAAGGTTGGAGACCCTAATCCCTGGCTCTGAACTGCCAGCACATCTGCTCCATGGAGTGGACTCCTTCTGTTGGCTCTTCCTTCCTGCCACTGCTCTGCAGGAGTAGGACTGCCCCATTACCTCTTAACATTTCAAAAATAATTTAATTGCAAACAAACAGTGGCCCTTTACACTTCTTACGCAGACAATGGTTAACTACTGCCAGACTGAGAGCTTGAGGTAATATTCTTTGCCTTTTTGTAAACATAAATATTAAGCACGTGCATGTTAATGCAAACTAGACTAGCTAATGGGAGAGAAGCACTCACGCCGTCATGGCTAAGCACTTATAATGTCCCAAAAGCGAGACCTATTGGCTATGCCAATGCTTGTTAATGGATGGTATCGGCTGTTCTCAACAGAGGCAACTAAACTTTCAGCCCGACAGTACAACTATGTTTAGCAATGCTGCTATGTTTTAATGAGACAATATGGCGTTGTCTCAAAGGAAGTTGTTACCTGCATGTGTTGTTTTCTGTTTGTCCCGGGTCTCCTCTGTGCCTCAGCATGCTCTGCTTCATTTCACAATCAAGTTCTGAATGTTTCAACACTCTGCGCCTCTGCCCCCAGCACCGAGGTTAAAAGTACACTCAGCTCCCACAGACTATGCCATACCAACTCCATGACTGGGATGTGGGTTTGGTACACACAAACATTGTCATGCTCACTCAGCACTTTCCTGTTTGTTCTGCTTTGCCAACTTAGTGCCAGGGATGTTGGCTTGGTGCAACCTGCCAGGCCTTGACCAACTCAGGACTAAGTATGTGGAATACGCTCATCCCTGCCATGCCAACTCAGTGGCCTATATGTGGCCAGGCACACCCCTATGTGGTCAGTCATTCCAACTTAGGGCCTGATTTAGGTCTTGGCGGACAGGTTACTCTGTCACAACGTTGACAGATATCCCGTCCACCGAAATATAAATACCATAGGATATATTTGGATTTATATTTCAGCAAACGGGATATCCGTCACAGTTGTGACGCAGTAACCCATCCGCCAAGATCTAAATCAGGCCTGTAGTGCCAGGAATGGGGGCCCAGATCTCCCCTCTGGGATCTGCCATTCCAACTCAGTGCCATGGAAGTGGTTAAAGGGCACCCCATGGAGTCTGTCACAGAATTGGGTTGATGTTTACGTGGCACTTTCCTTACCTCTTATGGGGCCTAAAACGATTTCTCAAGAACGGAGTAAGTGGCTACTTCATAAGTATTCTTTATGTAGGGCCATGTAGGTGTAGCAGGACAACAGAAGTACTACTTGGTTGTCTCTGTGCTCGTCGGGTGCATGGTTGGAACTGTGTTGGTTGCAGTTGTGTGTAGAATAAAGTTGGGTGCCTTGTGTGAGGTTGGAAATAGACTGGAGTGGAGGGTATAGTTACTAACAGCGCATAAGCATGGGTGTTCTAGAGTAGCATATGCTATAGAAGCAGCCTCACAAGGAGTTATTTAGCATAAATATGTTGATTTCATTATATGTGAGTTGTTGTAGTGGTACTTGTGTGTTCCACAGATCATATTATTGGTTCATACACAGATGTAGGACAGAGACATGTCCTCTGATAATTTCTGGTACATCCAGCTAGGCCATGGGCTTGGTCCATTGGAACATTTCCCAGTCCATCCCACAACCTTTTAGTTCTATTTGATGGTGTATGGTCTTCTAGTACTTGCGTCATGTTTTTTTATTGTTTTTTCTGAGTTGTAGGTGGTTGCTGTTCATCCCTATTTTCTTGGGTAGGGTTTTCCAGAATTTGCAAGTTTGTAACAAGAAGGGTCAACCAACTATACGGTTTCCTTCGTACGGAGAGATGATTAGGAGCAAGGCCATTCTGGATGTCAGGTTACCCCTTTGGGTGTTAAGTTTGAATTTACATCCTAGAAAGATTGGTCCGATGCTGTGGACTGCCCTGTGAGCAACACTGAGCCCTTAGTAGTTTATTCTTCCTGTAAGAGGTAACCAGTATAGTGCCTGCAGAGCAGGGGTGATGTGGTTGCTTCTGTTAAGTGCTTGTCTCAAAGTTGCATTCTGGATTTGTTGAAGTTTGTTGAGTGGCCATTTTTTAAACCCACAGTAGACTGTATTGGCATAGTATAGATGTGACAGTATTGGGCAGTTGATGCTTGGATCCAACTGATGTAATCTAAACAGGGGAAAATCCATTGTAGTGTTCTCATTATGTTGAAGGTGCTTTTTGTTACCATATTATCCTCTTTTTCAAGTGAGTGTGGAGTTCATAATAATTCTTAAACTCTTTACTTTAACCTCTACATAAGGCCTGGCCTTAATGCCAACCTCTAAAGCGCCCCAACAAGATCCCATTCAAATGCTGCACTACTTCAGCCATGAGCACCCTAGCCCATTCACACCCTGCACGACCTCAGTAGTGTGGCCCCACACCATTCACAGCCTGCAACAATATATACTTATTCGTAACCTGACCCTACAGTGCCATGCATTAAGTACCAAGTCATGGGATCCTTACTCCATCAACACCACATCGATGTGCCCCCTGCCTTGTTCACCGCCTGCAGTGAGTCCTTCATACTTAATCTGTGCGTGAATGGGTTCCTGGTGATATCCTAGAGTACTCTAATGGCCACCTGCATTACTCCAGTTGTGGACCCCATGATGTGCTGGGATTATTGACCTATACCATAGTCACATCTTCACTGTTACACTGCCATGACCCAGCATTCACAAATTCACAGTGACTCTGTCACAGGCCCAGCCTTCCCACATTCATTGCGACACTGCCATGGGCCCTGTTATAGGCCCAGGAATTGTACTTTTGCTTTGACACTGCCTTAGGCCCAGCGTTCATGCATTCACTGTGACCCTGCCATGGGCCCAGCAAACACGCATGCTGTGTGCACTGCCGTGGTCTCAAATGCACATATTCCCTGTGACACTGCTATGGCCCGGCAATCACACATTCACTGTGAGACTGTCACATTCCTAGCATTCACACAACCATTGTGACTGCCATATGCCCAGCATTCAGTTATTCTCAGTGATACAGTCATGGGCTCTGTATTCATACAGTCACTGTAGCACTGCCATGGGCCCAACCTTCGCACCTCTGTAGACACTACCTCGGCCTGAGAATTTACAAATTCATTACGACACTGCCACATGCCCACCATTCAGGCCTTAACTGTGACACAGCCCCATGCCAAGCTTTTAGATGTTCACTGTTATATTGGCATGGGCCCAGCATTCACACATTCACTCTGACACTTTTGTAGGACTAGCATGAGCAGACTCACTGTGACACTTTATCGGGCCGAACCTTCACGCATCCATTGAGACACTGACATGAGCATAGGATTCACACAGCCATTGTGCACTGGCATATGTCCAACATTCAGAGTTTAACTGTTGCACTGCACGGGCCCAGAATTCATACAGTCACTGTGACACTGCCCCAGCCCAACATTTACACATTCGGTGTGACACTGAGATGGTCCCGCATTCACACATTCACTGACACTGTCATAGCCCCAGCATTCACACATCAATTGTAGCACTGCTAAGGGCCTAGCTTTCACGAATTCACCGTGACACATTCACAGGCCCAGCTTTCACACACTCACTGTGACACTGGCAAAGGCCCAGCCTTCATTTCACACATTCGCTATAACACTGTGACAGGTCCATCATTCGCACATTTACCGTGTCAAGATTTCTACCTTTGGACTTTGTCTTTTTATGGAGCTCAGAATCCTCAAGCAGGACAAGCCTGAAGGTGTATCCGATAAAGTCGCTTCAAAATCAGACACCTTTTTGCAAGGGCCCACTGACATTCTGGTTGTCTTGGAAGCCCAAACATTGTCCCAACATTTCAGCTTCTGGAGCACCTTCTCTTGGTCGCTTCTAAGGTCCCATGACCTCAAGGGCAGCTCTTAGGGGCCAGGACTCACTCCAGAAGAGGCCACCTAGGGTCCAGTTGAGTTCTGGTTGCTACAGTCATCTGGAAAAAGGTCAATTGCAGCTTGTTATGACCCCATAGGAGTTCAGCCAACTGACCCTTGGAGTTCACTTCTAGTCCTGGGCACAAGTGAGACCAGGTCCAGCCCTTCAGCTCTCAACACAGGTCTCAAACAGCAGGCCCAGTCCTCTTTTGCAGGTCCAAAGAGTGTTCTGATGAGCTGTGGTTGAGGTGCCACTTTTGTATGACTTACTAGCCAGTGGGTGGAGGTGACTCCTTGACACTCCCTAAACAATGGGCGAGACGTTCCCAAGGCCAAAGCTTCCCTTAACATCCTGTTGGCCTTACTGCAGACTATCCCACAGTGCACTATTGTGAGGCAAATCCAAAATGGCAGATCTTTTTGCCCCTAAAGTGAGCTTGTGTGCCAGCCAGGAATGTGTTAAGGGAAATTAACCCCTCAGCTACACCAAACTCGTTATGGGACCAGCTACCCTTCACACTGGGCTGGTGCCAAACTGGCTACAGGGGGCCCACGGAACAAAAGGCTACTCTTGCCCAGGACTCCTTTTATTCTTAACTATGACTGGAGAGGCCTCACCCTGCACCCCTTCAAGTTAATAATGTTCCTGAACCCAGGAGTACATAATAATACATACCAATAGTAAATTATTGCATGGTCCACTTTTAAATACTAGGCTCATGGCTACAATGCCTGCTTAGGAATGACTTATTTAATATTAAAAAGTAGTGTTCTTTGCTGTCCAAAAGGGTTATTGACAGGTTCTCCTAATGGTTTAACAACTGCAGGAGTCAGGCTACAGAAGTAGGACTAGGGCCACATTTCCTTTGTCTGCTCAGTGGATGGCCCAACGTGCTGCAGTGCAAAGGGGACATTTAACTTTCCCCATGCCGTTGGTGTATATCCTGCACCATGTCCTTACAGGGAAGTTACATATGTCAGTTGGGTATTAGTCAGTCTTACCATGTTTTAGGTGTCAGAGCACATACACCTGGGCTTGGATAGAAGTGCCTCAGTGTGCAGAGTTAAAAAAAAACAGCAATACCAGTCAGAAAACAATGGTTGTGACCACACAAAAGAGGCACTTTCTCACACCTGTGCCAGGGTCTTGGTGAAAGATTGATATAAAGTCTTCAGCAGTGTCACAGTCAGTGCGTGAATGCCGGGCTTGTGAATGTGGCACAGTACGTTTGTGAATGTGGGCCTTTGGTAGAGCCATGATAGAGGTGGGACTGCTGGGCCTGTGACAGTGTCACACTTTGTGTGGCTGTGGGACCTGTGACAGCGTCAATGAATGTGTGATTGCGGTGCCTTTGACAACGTCACAGCGAATGTGTGAATGTTGGGCCTGCGACAGTATCCCCGTGAATGTGTGAAGGATGGTCTTGTGAATGTGTCAAAGTGAATTTGTGAATGCTGGCCCATTGGCAGTGCCACGATTGATGTGTGAATGCTGGGGGGACCATGACAGTATCAATGAATGTGTGAATGCTGGACCTGTCGGTGTCACACCAAATGTGTGAATGCTGGGTTGTGGCAGTGTCACAGTGAATGTATAAACTCTGTGCCTGTGCCAATATCACCGTGAATGTATGCATACTGGCCCATGCAGTGTCACAGTGAAAGTCTGAATACCGGACATGTACCAGTGCACAATGGTGGTGTGAATCCTGGGCCCATGAAGTGTCTCAATGGATGTGTGAAGGCTGGGCCCACTGCGGTGTCATGGTGAATTTGTGAATTTTGGCCCTGCAATAGTGTCACAGTGAATGTGTGTGAATGCTGGGCCCATGCTGGTATCACAGTGAATATCTGAGAGCTGGGCACAGGGCAGTGTCACAGAGACTGTGTGAATGTGTGGCCCATGGCAGTGTCTGTATGGATGTCTGAATGTCTAAATAGTAGGCCTGTGACCGTTTTACAAAGAATGTGTAAATGTTGGGCCATAGCAGCCTCTTGATGGATGTGTCAATGCTGGGCCCATGGCAGTGTCACAGAGAATGTGTGAATGTTGGGCCATGGAAATGTCAGAGTTAGTCCGTGAATGCTGGGAACATAGCAGTGTCACAGTGAATCTATGAATGCTGTTGCGGTTGGCCTGAAATCGCGCTTAAGTCCCAGGGAACAGTGACAACTGATTGTCGCTTTATTTTTTCTTGCCGTTTTTTGCCTTATATCTTAAAAAATGCATTTCTCTGGCTCCCCTTTTTGGATTTTTGTTGTTTTGATGTCATATTGCTCATTAAATTGCTCTCCGTTTCTCTAAATTGACTGTAGGATTTTTATTGTGCTGTGTTTTGACTTTTGAACTGTTTTGTTACTGTTACAAACTTTAGTTATAGCCTGTCTGTTCTGTGCCATAGCTACCAGGGTTTGAGCCCAGGTTTAAATTATTGAAACTGTGTTTTACCCTGACAAGTTTGTCATAGACTCACAACCTTCCTAATGAATAACCCGCTGTCTTACAACAGTGTTAGCATCGAACATCCATCAACTGCACCTCAAGAGCTCCCCTCCACAAGCGTTGTAGCCCACAGTGGTACCCTAGCTAGAGCCAGTGTGAGGAGGACCCTATGATGAAGCATGCCACCCTTGGGTGGGTGAGCACTTTCATCCTCTAAAGAGACAGGATCCACAGACTTTTAAAGACTTTTTCTTTTTGGGGCATACACCTGGGGCATTCTTTGTATTGCTGTTGGGAAAAGGTATTCCTCCTTATTCCCATTAAGTGAGAAAGTTAGCATTCACACTTTCATCTTGACTCTGACATGGGCCCTGCAGCCAACAGAAAGTATTGGGACCTCTGGGCCACCGTCCTCTATATCTAATGAGAGAGAGCAGCAGAGCCTTGGATGGCCCGATTGTCTCTTAAGCGACCCACAAGGAAGGCCACTGACTCCAATTCTGGTAGGGCTGGGGCAGAGTCAATCACATACCGGGCCTAGTTTGTGTTTAACTGCCTAGCATCACATCATCTGATCTATGCTGCAGAAGTGTGAGAACCTCGTGGAATACAAATTATTTCAAATAAGATTCTCAGTCTAAGGCAGTGCATACCAGGGTCCAGGCTCCGCCACGAAACGGCCCCACCCCTTCAACCCATAGTGCTCCCTGGAGTGCATTCCCGGAGGTGGGGGCTGTTTAGACATGTCGGTGTCCGCCTGGTGCAAACCCTCATGGAGCCCAGTCCAGGTCGACCTCTTGAAGCTGGGAGAGGGACCCGCAGCTAGAGACGCGTCATACAGCTTCCTCTGAGCGCTGCTGTGTGCTTGTAAATACACAGCCTCAGGGCGCTATACAATGCTTTTAGACTCTGTATTTTACAGCTAAAAAATACCCCACATGTTTGTCTCTAAAAAACAAATCTGCACTTTTAAATCCTTAGCCACAAAATGTATACTACTATTCCCTAGCCACGTCCCTCTCGCCAATTCTCCGCCTCTCGATGCTGTTTGCCTCTCTCCCCTCGCCTCTAATACCTGCCCTCTACACTAACTATATGCTGTCTTTTACCGCTACCTTCAATGATGCGGCGTTATAGCCAGATCTGCCAACTGTGGCACTGAGGAACAAGCTCGAGTCCCGGCGCCGGCTCACGAGCTTGTGATTCTGGGCACATCAAATAACCTTTCCGTGCTAAAAAAAAAAATGAATCTTACCTTGTGCAATGTAACTAGTGCTCATGTAATGCGTTCCAATGCGCTACATAAAACTGCAAAAAGAAAGAAAAAACTCCTGGCTTTATTCCCAGCCTCTGTGGGCCACCCCCAACTTGTGCCTCTATTCCCTGCTTATCGGTGCTATTGCGAACCCATAGCCCTGTCTCGAGCCTGTACCCCTGCCTAAGGGCGCGCCCAGTCACTCCCTGGCAGCTGCAGTGCTCCGGTGCCCTGGCAGCCGCACCCCCGGCCAGGGAACCAGGAATGCCATTAATGGTTAACATTCCATGGGGAAGCTCCACCGGAGCACAGGTAAGCGCGGGAGGGGCTTCCGGGGAGGGCCCAGGGGCCGTGCCACCCGCGGCCGCGGACAGGACCCCGTGCAGGCGAGAAGAGGGGTGAGTACTGGACGAGAGTTCAGAAGGGTTGGGGTCAGATTATGAGACAAGGGCAGGGGGAGTGGGGGTCGATGAGACAAGGGCTCGAGGCCCTCTGTGAAAACATGTCGCATAGCACGGGAGGGCCAGGGGGTGTCATGTGAGCACTAATGGGTAGATGGAAGTGTCATGGTTGATATCTGTGAGGAGGAACCTGTGAAAACTGGTAACAAATCTCAGCCTCCAAGAGACCACACGTGGACATTCGATGGTTAAAATTCCAGACGATGGCGCCTGGTTAGAAGATGGCGGCGGGGAGGTGTGGGTGCGAGTGTGGGGGTTGGACTAAATTCCGCTGGGCCGTTGGGACTAGCCAGGAGGGAGGCGGAGCTCAAAGGAGCGACACTTACATTGAAAGAGCGAGAGTGTGAGTCCTGAGGAGACGGGCTGACACTGAGTGCAGTGGCAGTCCATGGAGTGACATAGCTGCCAAGGTTTCAGATTGCCATGTGTGACATTCTTAAAATTTCAGTTAAATTATGAGTGACATTTCAACGACTATGAGTGACACTTTCTCGCGAGCAAAAATCATGCAATGAAAACGAGGGAAACTTGTAAATATCAGAAATTACAGCCATTTGAGCAACAAGAAACTCCAAGAACTTCTTGAAACTGCTGCAGAGCGCCAGAAGTGGAAGGACACTAATCCTAGTGCTCCCTCCTGGTACCCAAGAAGGATGACAAGACAGAGCAGCCCTGCGGCCAGTGCTGAGATTATTAGTCTGTGACTGAATTTGAAATGAATTCTCAGATCTAGATGTAAACCTCAAGGATGACGAGACAGAGCAGCCCTGCGCCTGCAGATTTTACTGTGTGTCTCAATTATCAGATCTCATCTCCAATGCGTGGTGCGCTCCGCGCTGTGACTGAAGTAAGAAGAACTCTGTAGTCATGAGAGCGGACAGGGGGCCTCTGAGGAATGACGCTACCCCCTCCCTCCCGCCCGGCCCCAGTGCAGAGAGAGCCCTGCCTGGTAAAGCTGTCACGCACTCACCCGTAGTGACTGTAAAGATAAGGAGACTCAGACAGAGCAGCCTGCAGATTTACTGTGAATGAAATCAGATGATCAGACTGCAGATAAACCAGGCTCACTCAGGAAGGATGATGAGACCGAGCAGCCCTGCCTGCTGCAGATGCTTTTGTGTGTGAAATTAATTTTTCAGATGATGATCTGATCATCAGACTCGTGCCGCTCCGCGGCGGCGCTGACAGTCACACAAGTACAATAAACCTCTCCATCCACTGCACAGTTGTAGGTGTGGGGTTTGTCCCTGAATAGTGTTGTAACTCAAAATGATGAGGCCCTCGTGCAAAAAGTGGTAATACCACATGTAAAGGACTGTGAACACTTTATCTCCCTGCCAGCCCAGACTGCCATGAATACAAAAATTGGCTCTCTCAACAAAAGCACAGAACAATACTACTTGGTAGCTCAATACACGTATTGAATATTAGTATGCTGTTATGCTTATGCTACTTAAAAGAAAGTGGGCCTGATTCGCAAAAAAGAGTACATCTGTATTAGTAGAAGCACTACAACAAACAGTTTGCCATTTTCAAACATTGCCAGTAGTACAACTGAAAAACTGCTAGTCACTTGCGTACTGCTGGCACTGTCATGTGACCTTCTTACATGTTGCTAGACCCTGCACAGTATGTTTCTGCACTATGTTTCCACACTGGGAAAAGGTAACCCCACTGTTAAACTGTACGATTTTTTTCCCTTCACTGGAAAATCTTTTTCCCCATGGATACACCACCCCTTCTGATACAACCCCAAGACGTTTAGGAGTGTCTGCTGCCTGCCCTTCACACAGCGTAAAATATGTTTACAGACAAAAATGGCTGTGTGAAGTGTATCCAGTAACTTTACGCTATTTTCCTTGCTGTGAATAATGAGGTGTTGCCAGGTCGTGTTTGCCATACACTACGACCAGCCAACTTACCCACAACACAGCATGTTATAGTAACACAAACACTGCTGCTTAAAGGCACTTCTTAATTAAGAAACTGGCAATTCTTTGTTTCCAAGAGTTGGCAACTGTGATAATCACCGTAAGGGGGGAAAGCAGAAAAAACAAGCTTGGGTGTTGCTTGTGGTGATGCGATCTACTAATTTAATTGTGTCGGAGCAAGTCGTAATAAGAACACTGCTTCGGGAAGATTATATAAACACTATTAATCGACTCACATTGGGTGAATATAACGTGTCCCCTAATTCGATGACCTCTGCACCTCAACTGTCTGACATGACTGTACAGTACTAAGTCAGTCACGTCTGCCTGGCGCGCAGCACGTTGCCCGTTGGATGTAGTAACTTAAGTAACACTGACTCAGACTTACTTGAACTAGACGAGGAGTTCAGTCTGCTGTCTCTTCCCGGTCCGTGAACGTCCGGCGGCCGCGGCATGAGCCGCACAGCAGGGACCCGCGGCCGCACAGCTGCAGCAGCACACTGCATGATGGTGCACTCTGCAGCAGTGAGTCTTCTCCCAGACACTGCCTCCTCCTGACTCATCCCCCGCCCGGCCGCACTAGTACTTTGCGCCCGCGATCACCGATGCCTCTTGCGCAGCGGGCAGCCATGAGTCAGTGAGAGTCAGTGTCCGGTGAGTGACAAATATTCACTGACTCTGGGTCTCGGGCCGGCTCCCCGCTGGTCTGGCAACGTGAACGCGGCACGCCGGGGCGGTTTTAATATTACGGCGCTGCGCACCGCAGACTGTAGTCGAGTGCAGCGCACCCGGCCGAGGTCTCCACTCGTCAACTCAGATTGAGTTCCCGCCGCTTCTGCCTCACTTCCTCTTCCTCCGGATGTGATGGCACTGTTACGGTCACATCCAGACTATAATCCCGGGCCCCCATGGTGAGCCACAGCCACTAGCAAACACACTGTGGGCAGGCCCCCCCCCGTTGGTAATTGGCAGCAGACTTGTGTCAAAGCCGCGCGGCGCTGCAGGGATTAATCATGCAGCCTGGAGCCAGGCGCGACAGGGTGGGCAGACTAATTGTTACATTGTAGCACTCTCAGCCACTCCAGAGCTGAGAGCAGATGAATATTTAACTATTTATGAATTTACTGAGCCCAGCAAGCAGCTGCTGGCAGCACGTCTCGGAGCAGCAAAGCCGGTGCACAGGCGCCGCCGGTGGCGCGCACTGGCGAGTGGCATTAAATGCGTGACAATGCATTTCAGTGCGGTGATGCGGAACACCACACTGAAATGCGTGAGCGTCACACCTGATGCGTGATACTTGGCAGGCATGGAGTGAGAGTCCCTAACAGGTAGTGCTTCAAAGAGTGAGACGCACACAGAGTAATACGGTGCCCTGGGGAGAGAGACTCACCGCCAAGGAGTGAGGCAGCACTTCAAGCACTGAGACTCTGAGCTCACAAGGGAGACGCTGCTTCAGTGAGTGAGTACCCCTCAATGAGTGAAATTTTGCTTAACGTCTGAGACCTGCACCCGGTTAGTGAGACTGTCCTCGAAGGGGTATGATTCACCCCCGCTGAGTGAGACCCGGTACCGAGAGGTAAGATCAGCGCCAATGAAGTGAGGCTACTACAAAAGGTGACTCTCACACAGTGAGTGATATAGTGCTTCGAGGACGGAGACTGACACCCAGTGAATGTGACTGCCCTTCAAGGAATGAAGCTGATACTATGAGTTGTCTTGTTAAACAGTACCGGGTAACCTTAACAGAAGGGGAAGAAGCTATCAGTCAAAGCGTTGGAGGCAAGGCGCCAGGGCCCGATGGTGTCCCCATTGATTTGATGAAAGTAATATCGTTTTTTTGGGCGCCACTACTTACGAATGTTTTTAATAATTTTGTATACTCCCGACTTCCTATTTCATGGGGCACATCAATTATTGTGCTCATTTTTTAAGAAAGGCGACAGATCAGCTCCAAGCTGCTATCTCCCTGTTTCTATATTTGATACTACTGTTAAAATTTAGGGAGAACAATTTGAAACAGGATTAGAGAATAGGTTGATGATGAGTGTGTGCTACACCCTTGCCCTCAAAGTAGGAAGTATTTAGCAGTGTCTCAATCTGAACCTGATTTTAGGTAACTAGAAGGTTGTTAAAAAATCTCTTTATTTAGCATTTATGGACCTCTGACCAGCCTTCGATTATGTAAATCAAACAAAACTGTGGTCATTGCTTCTAGGTCGTGGCTTGGATATTGTTTTAGTCCATTTTTTGTCATATTTACACAATGATATGAGGGCAAGGGTCCGTATCAGTATGCAAGGTATTGTATTGTATTGTAATTGCATTTATATAGCGCTTACTACCCCTGACGAGGCGTCGAAGCGCTTTTTCGGCGAGTAGCACGCTACTCCGGGACCCATAGAGGATTAGTGTTGAATTAGTATAGTGAAACATGCAAGTACATTTTAAGTGGTTGATAGGTTAGTCAGTTATTTGGATTTGGAATGATAGCAGAAGGATAGAGGAGGAAAAAAGGTTTGTATTTATATAGCGCTTGTTACCCCTGATGGGGTGTTGAAGCACGCTACTCCGGAAGCCCATAAAGGATTAGTGGTGAATTAATATGGTGAAATATGAAAGTAATTTCAGTGGTGGATATTAGTCAGTTATTTGGAGTGAGAAGGATAGCGGAGGGATAAAAAGGGAAGAAAGGTTTGCATTCATATAGCACTTGTTACCCCTGATGGGTGTTGAAGCGCTTTTCTGGCGAGTAGCACGCCACTCCGGAACCCATTAGGATTAGTGTTGAAAATTAGTATAGTAAAATATGAAGTAATTTGAGTAGTGGATATGTTATTCAGTTATTTGGGTAGAGAAGGGTAGGTGGCGGGATAGAAGAGGGAAAGAGGTTTGCATTTATATAGCGCTTGCTACCCCTGATGGGGTTTTGAAGCGCAAGTAGCACGCTACTCTGGAACCCATAAGTATTAGTGTAGTAGAGAGAGTAGAGTAGAGTAGTAGAGAGAAGTTTGAGATGAGTCAGAAGGTTGGGCTAGAAGATATATTGAGAGAAATATAGGCTGAGAAATAGGGTAGTGCCATGGAAATGCTAAATTAGAAGAAAGTGATAAATATATAGATCCATAAGTACATTGAAAGTATATAGATACATAAAGGAGGTAAGTATATGTAGATTAAAGATATTGATAGAGGCACAGGATGAGAAATAGGGTAGTGCATTGGATATGCTTTTTCAGGAGAAAAGTAACAGAGACACAGATCCAAGTACATGGAAGGTACATAGATGCACAATGGAAGTAAGTACATGTAGACCAAGGATGATTTTTATTTATTTATTTATTATTTATTTATTTATTATTTATTTTTTTCCCCTCTCAACAACATAATTATTCTACATGTTTATACAAAGCAATACACAAAGATAGGTACATGTCTATAGTGAAAACAAATGCTTATATACAGAGGGATATGCTGTCAATTTCTGTTTGCGTATGGTGCTTATGTGGGGAAGAGCCAATTCTTGAGTAGTTTTCTGAAGATAAGGTGGTTGTCGGTGGATCTTATGTTGGGGGGTAAAGAGTTCCATAGTTTGGCTGCTTGAACAGAGAAGGATGTGCCACCCATGTTTTTTTTCTTGTATCTTGGGATTTTGAGGCGAGATGCTCCTTTAGAACGGAGGTTCCTCTGTTGAATGTGTTTGGTGATTTTATTCCTGATGAAGAGCGGTCCCATTCCATGTATTGCTTTGTGGGTGATACAAAGCAGCTTGAACGTGGATCTTCTGGCAACCGGTAACCAATGCAGGGCTTTCAAGGCAGGGGAGATGTGGTCTCGCGGTTTGATATGCAAGAGTAGTCTGGCAGCCGAGTTCTGAATCCGTTGTAGTCTTTTCATGGTTGTTAAAGGTGATCCGTGGTAGAGGCTATTGGCGTAATCGAGTTTGGACAGAACAAGGGAGATGGTAGCTTGGACTTTGTGCGGAAATCCCAAATGAGGGAAAATTCGTCGCAGCGTTTTTATAGTGACAAAGCTTGATCTTGCTAGTTTGTCTACTTGGGCATTCATCGACAGCTTGGAGTCCATGGTCATTCCGAGGTTTCTTACTTCCTTCGATACTTTAGGTGGTGATCCCAGTTCATTAGGCCATGCGGCAAGCGGGTTGTAATGTTTCCAATCGCCACACGTGAGTATTTCCGTTTTTGAAGTATTTAATTTGAGATGGCTCCAAGTCATCCACTGATCCACGGCTCTGAGACAGCTGAAAATTGGTGATTTTCCAATGTCTTTGGGGCATTCCAGTTGAAGGAGTATTTGCGTGTCATCTGCATAGTTATAGCACGTGAGGTGAAATTGATTGATCAGTACTGGTAATGACTTCATGTATCTGGAGATGTAGCTATACACCGGGGAATAAGACAAGGGTGCGTATTGGCTCCCATTTTATTTATCCTTTATATAAATGAGGTTCATCTGTTTTTAGTGCAGTCATCACAAGATGTACCAAGAATTTAGCGGAAGCCACTACTGACGTTATTATATGCCGATACGCAGTGCTCGGTGCACTCACTCCCAGAGCACTGCATCATCTATTGCATGCTTTTGTGGACTTCATGGCCTCACTCGATCTGCAGACAAATTTGACAAAACTTCATATTATGTCTTGCGGACAGAAGGGTATTCCTATGCCAATTATGTCGAATGGCTCTTAGCATTTGAGCCACACCAGTATCTTCCTATATCTCGGTGTGATTTTTTTCGGCTCAAGGGTCTTGGTCGGCTAACACTGCACATCGCTGCATGAAATTTGGAATGGCTAATGGTTTTTTGTGCAGCCTCCCCCGACCTGCGGGGGTTTTCTCCCTTAAGCCTCTCCTTCAAATTTACAAGGCACAATGCGTACCCATCACCATGTATGGCGCCGAGGTTTGGGGTTTTTCGAATTGCAAGGCTTTACAGTGTGATGCAAAATAAATTCTGCAGAACACTTTTGTCTGTTCCCATTTCTGCCTCAGACTATATTTGTCACATAGAGCTTAGTCTTCCTTATTTAGCTGATCGTATCAGGGCTCGACCTGTTCTGCTGTGGCTTGCAATTTGGAGGAATGCTGAGGCCGGGTTAACACAAGACATTATTTTGGATTGTCGTTCTCTGGATAAGGGTTTACTTATTCCCTGGCTGGCCTATGTGAAAGCTGAATACTGTAAAATTGGAATAGAATCTGCTTTCACTCACTGAGCCATCATCTTGTATTGACATAGCACATGCACTTTATGACCATGAAGAATCACAATGTTTAAGGGATATGGCAGTGAAGCCAAATGTGTCTTCATATATCGGATTATATGAATTTGACTGTCCTCCTGATTATCTTTGGTACGCACGGAGTAGATGGGAACGATCTTTGCAATTCCGTTTTAGATCAGACACAATGAAATACCTGTTGTGCTTACCCCTCGGCTTTGTTCATAATTTGGAGGCTCTATCCATGTCCCTGTGATAACGCTTCAGGCCAATCAATGCTCGATTTACCTTCTTCTGCAAATTTTATGTAAGGTATACAAAGACTGTTTTTAATCCCAGTTTCAAAACAGTATTTTCAAAGTATTGGTCAATGTAGGCCCGTCCTCAGACTTTTAATGACCCTACCTAATGCTGAAATTGTTTTGTCTGTTGGGGCTTTTTTTTAAATCTGCTGTGCGAGCTCGTAGGGCTATGCTGTCTTAAAATATTTTTTTATGTTTTAACTTTTTAACTATGTTCTGTTTTTATGGATTGTATTTTGATGTAATATTGTATGTGCTTTTATGGATTTTATTATACTTCAGAATAAAGCTTTTATTGATTGATTGATGCTATGAGTGAGTCTGTTCTCCAAAGAGGGAGCTTGGCGAGTGCAGTGAGGGTATATTGAGTGCAGTGAGGGTTGTGGTGAGCACATGGAGGATGCTAAGGGTGCAGTACAGGGAGGGTGGAGTGTGCCGAGGGTTGGTAGCACATACAGAGGTATGGAGAGTGTGGTGTGGAATGAGAACAATGAGAGGCACAGACAGCTCAGTGTGGGGTGTGTGAGTGAGGTGAGTATTGTAAGCTCACTCATGACTGTGGTTCAGGCTGTGGCGAGTGAGCTCAGTTCATTGAGGGATGTGAGGAGCAAGTGAGTGCAGTGTTATTGTTTTGGAAGTCGTGCATGGTGTGGTGAATGTGGTGTGGGACAGTAAGGATCATGTTGCATGCAGCAAGGCGCGTTTTGAGTGAAGAGCGCACAGCATGCTTCCAAGTCATATAGCTGGGTAAGCATTTTCTCTCTAAACTGCACATCAATATACTCCCACAATCTACATAACAATGATGAGTTTGGATTGGGGTAACAAGGAGAGTGAGGGGAGAGTGATGAAAGGGGGAAACAGCACACGAGGGAGAGTACAGGAAAACCCATGCTCTGTCATGGAGTGTTAAAAGAAAAATGAGTTCCCTGCTATGCAGCCATGGAAGGAGTACGAGTCATACAGGCAAACGGATGGTAAAAAGGCCAGGCTTCAGGGGCGGGACAGTCAGAAGAAGAGGCAGGAAAGCCAATGAATAAGAAGCAAGCAAATGAGATTGACAAGAATGCCAACCAATGGTAAGCGATTGGCTGACCCAAAGCCCACTCTTGGCATTGTACACAAAGTACACAATAGGTCTTCAACAACTGACAGGTAAAAGCTTTCTGAAAGCAAGACCTAAAAAGCCATGTCCTTTGGCACACATATCATAGACATAATGCTCTTTACTGATCCATAAGAGGATCCATCTAGGAACTATATGATCTGTTTTCTAACTTTGCAGGCCACTATCCAATATATTCGACCGTACACATTACAAACCCCAACCGAATACAATGTTATAAAATGAATGTACTAATAGGCACTTATAATATAATGACCCCTGTGTGTCCGGTCAGCAAGAAATCCAGAAACACGAAAGGAGCCAGGTTTACGAAAGTATTTTGTGTTTTGAGAGCTTATAAATGGTGGGGGTATACTATACAGATGCACATAACAAAACAACGTTATGTGACATCAGTCGTGAGTAGTAGAGTCAGCTGCATGGAGATTGCTGTGATGATTATAGTGGGTGGGATAAATAGTGAATTTAACGAGGGGTGTGGTGAGCACAGCGCATGCTTTCACACAACGTACTGCAGCGGATCTTGCCCTTTTCTGAGTTTAAAATGCCTTAAGTTATATAACATACCAAGTTATCAAAACATATACAAAAGTGAACTCTTATCTATAATGGACATATACATCTGAAAAATATTAGATCTATGCAGTGAAATAGGAACATTCAATTTTGATTTCTAAAAATTAAAATACGCCTATAATAATGAAGATAATTTGGATACTTGTAATCTGAGTAGCATTTTAACATTTGATGTAAGTCAATGGAAAAAAGGGGAGGACAGAGAAAATCTGAGTGTCAATAAATACATATATATAAAAAAAAACAGGAGTACGTGAGTAATGCATTATTACATGTATAGAAAAATACACCATGTCAATCAAATAATGGTACAGCAAGCCAAATAACCAAGAGAAGTTTTCAAGAAAAAATTATATAAATTATATAATTCAAGGAGGTTTTAGAACCTCTTCAGTAGCTATTGAAGTTGACACCATTCCTGATCTAGATCTGGATAAATAAGAAATGAAGAGAAGTTATATACACATAAGCCCGTTACTGCTGCCACTGTTTTCCGACGTGTGCACTCTGCGCCAGGAGGCGCGTTTAAATTCATCACCGGGCTCCTGCAGTGCGGGAAGCCCGTTACTGCCGCCGCTGCCGCCACTGTTTTCCGGCCAAAAGGAGGGTGAGCGGAGCCAGGACTTCAAGCTCCAGGCTCCCTTGTGGCCACTGACGCCACCACCGACGTGTGCACTCTGCGCCAGGAGGCGCGTTTAAATTCATCACCGGGCTCCCGCAGCGCGGGAAGCCCGTTACTGCCGCCACTGTTTTCCGGCCAAAAGGAGGGGGAGCGGAGCCAGGACTTCAAGCTCCAGGCTCCCTTGTGGCCTCTGATGCCACCACCGACGTGTGCACTCTGCGCCAGGAGGCACGTTTAAATTCATCACCGGGCTCCCGCTGCGCGGGACGCGCTCGGGCATGCCCGTGCCGCGCCCGGGCCAAGGGCGTGCCCGTCTGCGCCCGATTGAGACCGGACCGGGCCAGCCCTCCTTCATTGAGAAGCCAGTATGGGTAAGCGAAAACTCCCTTGTACCTCAGACAATGTAAAGACTAAGGCTAAGATACCACGCAATTGCGCCTCTATTATCTCCTATTTAACTACAGCAGTAGGAGCCATAACTACTGAGATTCATAATGTGGAGGCCCAGTTGGGCTTGGGTTTGGGAACTGATATATTGGAGGTAACAGCAATTGATTATGTCCCACCTGTTGTTCAGTCGCCCTCTAACCAAGCACCTGACATTAATCTTACCCCTGTAGTGGTGGTCAGTAACCACATCCGGGACAATGAAATTCCATCAACTTCACATTCTAAGGCACAAATGGAGGGCAAGGGGAGTACGGAAATACGAGCTAGGGCTTCGTTTGCAGTCGCTGGTAAAAAAAGGAGGAAAAAAAGTCTAAAAACAGGCCCTGCCATAAAGCACTTACCAACACGGAAGGGGGCTGAAGACCACCGGATCACAGAAGAGCCACCACCCTCTAACCCTAATTCAGTAACAGAGGACACAATTCTCTCACATATTGACACTCTTGTTGTATCACTCAAGGAGGACCTATTTAATTATGTTAAATCTGGACTAGAATGTGTGATGGAAAGGTTATCTACAATAGAGATCAAATTGGGTGATAGGAGGCGGGATAATATTGAAACAGGTGACATATCTGATATGGTCAATAATGGTACCAGTTCTCAACTCAAGATGACATCTGAAGGGGGAAGGTCTCTTATTACAACACGCCCGGGGCCCATGAAACCCAATGAGGTAACCTTAGGGATTAGGGATGGTGCCTGTGAGGGGGCTGTGACCGCAACTCATCGGAGGACTAAAACTCCATGTCCGACAGGGCCTGATAAAATAGCTATAGGAGAGCCTGTTAAACCAGGTAGGTTGCATTTGCCACCAGAGGCTACCCCGTTGGTAGCGGTCTTAATAGGGGTCCCCCCTCTTTAAAAAAAACAGTACTGAGACAACGGAGGAACTTATTCGTAAGGTCAAGTTCTGGTGTAAAAAATTATCCGAGGGGGGTCTAGAGCTTCCTCACATGTCATAATGACTAGACGGGTGGGATGGGTGGGAAGTCGCCCTAAAATAGATGACGGTGACTGCATAGTCATTAATTTTGATCGGACAGATGTTGCAGGCTGGTTTTTTCAGGAGAGCTCTAACTGCGGCCCGGGGGGGATCACAGTCCTGCCATTGGTTTTTTTTTATCCTCCGGTTATGGGGGAATGGGGCAGAGACCGTAAGGGACTGCAAAGACATACAGCAGGAGAATGGTCCCTTAAACCTATTGCCAGAACTATGCACAATGATGGCCAACCCCTTCTTGTAAACACCATTAACCCACTCAAATGTTATCCAACCTTCACCGCTGCAGTAGAAGAAAGGGCCAAAGAGAGTAGGTTTGAAACTGCAAATAGATTTGCCCCACTGAGTCAGTTGGATAGTAACGACTGACTAAACTCTGGTATTCCTATGAAAGGGCAAACCAGAGATAGAGATAGTCATATGAACAACATCACCAAATCTATACAGGGAGAGGAGGTTAACGCAGGGGAGCAAGTCAAGATATTAAGTTGGAACATAGCAGGACTTAAAAATAAGATTGACGATGAAAGGTGGATAGGTTTTTTTAAAGAGTATGATGTGATTGGGCTTCAAGAGTCCTGGGAAACCGAAAATTACCTTTGGTTGGATGGTTACACAACCTATTTTGAGCCAGCAAGACCATCTGCTGCTGGTAGAGCAAAGGGTGGTCTAATAATCCTGATCTCCTTAAAGGTTATAGGTAACCACTGTAAACTGGACACAGGTTCACCATATTGTCTAGCAGTGCAGATTACGCCTATTAATGCACCTAAAATTCTTATTGTTAATTTTTATAACTCATTTGACAGAATTGCTGCAAATGAACATCTGGTCAGCCTGAATGGTTTCCTTGAGTCTTATAACGGAAAGCAAGTCACACCTTATTCGGCGATTGTTTTAGGTGATTTTAATGTACATCGTTGCCTATTGAATTGTCATGTCACTGACAGCTTAGGCCCTGGCAATCAGATGGAGACACATTTTGAACATTCACAGCAAGATGGATTCTTAGAGGGCGCACCCTAGCGGAGTTTGGTTTATTATATCCTAATACTTCACATGACAGTGATGATATTCCAACATTCAAAGGAAGGGGAATGCACTCCACTATAGATTATATTTTTATTAATGCTGCTTTGACCCCCCTGGTGACAGGTTACACTACCATGTGGTCATATTTTAGCGACCACAATCCTATATATGTCACTTTGTCAGGGGGTATCAAGAACGATTTAAAATCATATAAATGTGTCCCCATTCCTAATCTAAAAACCACAGACCAAGCCCGTAGACTTAAGTGGTGTATGGTAGTGCCGGAGGATTTCCACGTGATCTTATTGAACACAGTTGGAATGGAGATTGACCTCTGTCTAGATGATAACATAAGGGACATAGAGACCCTTATAGCTTATAATAAAATCTGTAATCAGGTGGCCTGTGACCTTAAACGTCCATATAAGGAATTCCTGAATAAAGGGGCGAGGTGGTTTGACCATAATTGTACAGTTGCCCACCAAAAGTTATTGGTGGCTTTAAAACATAAACCACAAGATAAAAGTGTAATAGCAGCCCTTAGGAAAACTTATAAGTTGGCCATAAATATGCGCAAATCTGAGATCAAAAATGAGGCGTGGAATGATCTCCTGTCAATAGACGTTATCAAAAATAGTGTTAAGTTCTGGGAAATTGTTAATAAGCCATTTTTCCAGGAAACTAAGGGCAGTTCTCTGGAATGTAACATTCCGGAGCAGGCGTGGTTTTCTCATTTTAAACTCATATATGGCGACCAGGAGAACCAAGGACTTCCAGGTACACTGTTTGAGGCTGAGGGATATACCCTGGTTTTTATTGAATCAGAAGCAGCAGAGGCTATAAATCAAATGACAAGCAATAAGGCGCCTGGACCAGATGGTGTCCGGCCGACCTTTTTAAATCTAATGTGACACTATGGTCAAAACTTCTGGCTCATGTTTTTAATATGGCCTGTAAATTCGGCCTGCCTAGATCATTGTCTGAGTCAATTATTGTCCCAGTTTTTAACAAGCATTGAAAATGCAATAGGTCTCGCCTTTGATTAAGTTAAAGCCATTTGCTTTGCTAATGGTATTGTATAGCAAAGCAAATGGCTTTAACTTAATGAAAGGCGAGACCTATTGCATTTTTAATGCTTGTTCTTATTGGTCACGGTTACAGTGTCCAGGTCCTGAACGCAGATTCTACACGATATACGGGACACACAACTTATTTTTCAAATATAAGTCAGGAACGTGAGACGCGAACAACGAGGTCGAAAAGAGAAGCAATGAATGAAAAATTTTTAAGCTCATCAACTTGGGGAGGCTAAGTTGCGCGCTGATGATCTAAAGCTGTGGCATGAAGGTCCCAAATTGAGGCAAGTCCCATGCTGTTCACGTCTGAGAATTAGAGGGGATTCCACTGTCACGAAGAAGGTCTGGAGATGAGGTCTCCAAAGGAGTTAGGGGCGGCGCCATACATATAAAAAAAAAACACAGTGCCAGCCTGCCTCAAGCGCTCCTCCCGAGCAGCCCTGCCTGCCGATCACATAATCTCCCCGTGCCTGAATGTGCCCTTGTGTAACGTAACCGGAGCTCATGTAAAGCGCTCCAATACCTTCAGGTAGAGTTCGCGCTATAGAAATCTGCATTTAAAAAAACACCGTGCCAGCCTGCCTCAAGCGCTCCTCCCGAGCAGCCCTGCCTGCCGATCACATAATCTCCCCGTGCCTGAATGTGCCCTTGTGTAACGTAACCGGAGCTCATGTAAAGTGCTCCAATACCTTCAGCTAGAGTTCGCGCTATAGAAATCTGCATTAAAAAACAAGCGCGGTCCCGAAAGTGAAAGAGGACCGCGCTCGTGTATGTCTGTTGGAGCCTGGCGGGTGTATGAGGGCGACTGGTGATGAAAGTGCTGGAATATGGTGCTTATGTGAAGCGCTCCGAAAGCTTCGGGTCGAGTTCGCTCTATATAAATGTTAAGATGTTAAGAAAACCAAAGTAAGAAAAAGCAGCTACGCAAGCCATGCACACCTTGGAAGGACGCCCAAAGATGCGGAAATCCTACTAAAACAAGCCCGTTACCATATGAAGAGCGTTCTCACAGCGCCCAATCAGACAGCCGGACTGGCGCTTGCAAGGCAGCGTGACGAAGCTTCTGATAAGAAACTTCGTCACGACAGCCGTAATGCAGGCGAGCCAGTCCGAATGGGCCGGACAAAAAAGCGAAAAGGAGGCACCCCAGAAACCTTATTTCCAATGGCAGCCCACCGTTTAACATAAAGGGTGACGCAAGCCAATGGGAATAAGGGGCGGGGCTTCAAGCCCTTTTCTCAAAGTCCTCATCTGCAATAAATCTCGCCGAGCGAGCTGCGCATGTGCGCAGTAACGCTAGACGAGACCTAAAAAGGGTAATAGAGGGGATCCTAGCTGCTACAGACCAATTTCACTTATAGATTCTGCAGTGAAGGTGCTAGGAAGAGTGGTACTAAGTAAACTTACTGCTTGGCTAAATGAAACTAATACACTCTCAAACCTGCAATACAGGTTTAGGAAAGGGAGGGGTACCACGGATCAGTGTTTGAATCTGCACCTATTAGTCGGGAAGTATACCATCGCCAAAAAGGGGACATTGTATTTGGCGTTTATTGATCTTTCCTCGGCTTTTGACCGAGTGAATAGATCCAAGTTATGGGCAATATTAATTAAACTAGGTGTGGACAAAAACATTGTTTACTTCCTTGCTGATCTGCACAGGGATCTGACAGCCACAGTGAGATTCGATCAAAGGGGGAATTGTACCCAGGGAATATGTATTGTAAATGGAGTCAGGCAGGGATGTATTTTAGCCCCACTACTTTTTACCCTATATATAAATAACCTGGACTCAGTTTTAGGGGAAGCCAGCAAAGACATTCTGCGTGTGGGAGAACGGCTGATCCCAGCCCTCCTATATGCGGATGATGCCGCACTATTAGCTAGAACTGCGGTTGGTCTACAGTGTCTTTTAACTTCCTTTGCCGTTTTTATGAAATCTTTGGACTTAAGTGTAAACTTCTCAAAATCTCATACAATGTTAATTGGTTCCAAGCCCAGAAGGCCTAAAACACTTTATTGTGAAGGTAACGAGATCACAAGGGTTACTACATTTACCTACCTAGGTGTTATATTTGATTATAGGGGAACATGGGTTCCGCAAATGAATGCAAAAAGAAATGTAATGGCCAGATCCACATCTGCGGTCCTTGACTTTGCTCGCAGGCTAGGGGCAAAACCAATACAAGCACTGTTAAACATATACAGAGCTAAATGCATTGCTATCTCAAATTACGGCTCTGACATATGGGGTTATAAAGAAGCTAAGGAAATCCAAGCAGTTGAAAATACATTTTTAAGAAATTTGCTATCAGTGCCACAATGAACACCAACATACATAGTTCACCAAGAGACTGGGGTTGGTTTTGTGGCAGACCTAATTGGTATGGCTCCTTTACTTAAGTGGATAGCAACATGGATAAATCCCGACCTTGAAATGAATCGCAAAATTTTGCGCGATTGTCTAGCTTTAGACCAAGCAAGTAGTATCCCCTGGCTGAACTATGTGAAAAGGCTGGCAGTGCAATTAGGTCGGCCTGAATTATTTAATTCTCCGGATAATCTAGTGAAAGGCGATATGCTGTGGGCTAAGAAATCTTACCTTCATATGGCACTCATGGAAAGAGAGGCCAGGGAGCTGGTAAAACCAACGGTACGTGCTCATCAACTGTTAAAAACCTCTTGTGCAATTGAACCCTATCTAAACGTTGTAACCAATTCGAATCATCGTTTCCTTTTAGTAAGATTTAGGCTGAATCAACTACATTTTTTACTTGCCGAACCTCAGGGTTGGAGAAGGGAGGAGGACTTGGGTGTTTGTACATGTGATAATTTCTCCACCCAGGACACATTGCCCTTTGTCTTGTTCTGTGAGCATTTTTTGCACAGTCGGAAACATTTTATTTTTCCAATTTTAAAGGGCAAAGGATTTTTACAGGCGAAACCAGCGCTTATATACTTACAGATGTTGACCAATGTCTGGGAAATTTTTAATATAGCGAGCTTTTTAACAGCAGTAGTTAGAATACGGAGAAAAAAAAAGTGAGAGCGATTCCCATGATCTAGAACATAACAATTATTTTCTTTTTATAATCGATTTTAAAATTGTATTTGATTTGTCTGTTTATCTTGATCATGAAATCTATGTACTATTCTTGGTGTGAGCCTATGTCATATTATTGTTTTTATCTTTCTATTTTTTAGAATGCTTTTATGGTTTTAATTAACCGAATAAAGTGACTTTGACTGACTGACCATATACACATTTTGGGAATTGACATTAGCCAAATCGACTCCATGTTATGTTAGATGCCATTCCACCATTCTGTATAAGATGTTTTTGTGAGTTTCCTTCCAATTTGTTGTAATCTGTGGGATGTGTCCGGACTGGGGAACCAAAAGCAGCCCTAACAAAAATGCTCAAACCTGCCCGCTCCCTTTGTTTCCTCACACAATCTCTTTCTTTCCACCCATCCATTCTCTCTCTCCTTCTCTCCTCGTTCTCTTCTCACTCTCTGATCACCTTCTTTCTACCTTCCCCCTGCCTCCGTCTCTTTATTTCTTTCTTGAAACCTCCGTGTACCAGCTGCAGTTATCCTTGGGAGCTGAAGAAAGTGATGGAGGCCCCATTAGCCCCACTGGGTTTTCAAAAACAGCCTCCAAGGGTTCCATCCCACAGAGGAAAGGCCCGGGGGAATAAAAGGCCTGTCCAGCCCTGCTGTTGGAATGCAATTGCTAAGAGTAAATCTGCTATTCTAGCTTTGATTGGAAAATCTTCCAATCTGATACCAAGCTACCAAAGAAAATATTTTGGAACGAAGTGGAAACACTATTTTTCATATTCTTATTAATTAGGTTCCAGACTTGAACCCAAAACTAATATATTAATGGGCAGTTATAAATCATGTGTAACAAATCTGCTTTAACACAAGAGCATGACCAACAATGTTCACAAAGCAACTTGCTAGATTTATGTCTTAGATATCAAGTCAGATATAGTATCCTGTAAAAAATAAAATAATGTTTGTGTTGTGTTGGGGGCGCTAGGTGGCGCACATCCAAGATGGCCGCACACCAGTGAGGCTCGGGACGCTTGACCTAAATATCCTACAAATATCCTGCGATATCCAGCGGGTATCGGCTGGCTGCCGGTGCCCACCTGCCCACTAACTACTGCTGCAGCCCTGGGTAAAAAATCGGAGCGCTGGAGGCTTCGTGACCGGAGCTGTGCCACGAGAAGCGCCGCTGGGACCCGCGACGAACAACTGGCTGGAGGTCTGCGCGGTGGCCGAAACTACTGAGGCACCGGGGACTCCCACGTGGCGTTAGGCCGGACCGCGACGGAGCTGCCAGAGCCTGCCCGGTAAGAAGGCGCGATACCAAGGGCCGCCGGAGGGAAACAAACGGACAGCAATAACTGTGGTAGAACGGCGGGCGCGGCAGGTTGCTCACTAGCGGCCGGCGTGAAAGATAAAGAAGTGGGTGCTGACGGGGCGGCGCGGAGTGCCTGGAGACGGAGATTTGCCCTGCCACCGCCATATCTATGTAGAGGATCGCTTCGTGGATGGTGTCGGGCCCCGCTGACCTCGCTGGAACTGCAGGCTCTGGCGCAAGTTAAAAGAACTCTCCACGCTAGCTGAGCATTTAAGCCCAAGTAAGAGAGAGGCCCACTCGCAAAACACGGGCTGACCGCTGTGTTGGGGGGGTCCGCGTCGCTGCGCCGCTGCGCTGTGATGGCGCTGATCTGAGAAGTGCCCCATTCTCTGCACCCGAGCATTATGGCGAATTGTGAGTAAAGACACCAGGGGGCCATTGCTAGACATCGCTGCGGAGGCCGCCATTCCTCTGGAGTGTAACGCAGGTGAGGTGGTGACAAGCCTCATGGGCTCCTGTTACACTGTAGACATTGGAGAAAGATGGGAATCTCCCTATGACCTCCGCGCATCTGAGCCCAAGTAGGTGGTCATCGCATTCTTGGAGCACGGGCTGATGGTCGTGCTAGAGACTCTGCATCGCTACAGCACTGTGCTGCGTTAACGCTGACCTGTGAAGTGCACTATCCTCTATACCTAAGCCTCGCTGCGTGACGCGGGGGGCGATGACAGGGGTCCATTACTAGAGACTGCCGCGGAGGCCGCCGTCTATCCGTGGAGCGGTGCGGCAAAGCTGGTGATCTGAAAAACAGACGGACCGTTGTGCTGGGGGCTCTGCATCGTCGCATTAGTGCGCTGCGAGGGCGCTGATATAAGAAGAGGCCTATATTTCATGCCCAGGCCTTACTGCAGGCTGTGGGAAGCTAGGGCAGGAGGCCATTACTGGAGACCGCTGCGGAGGAAGTAATAGCGGTTCAAGGAAACAAATACGTGCTGATAGACCGTCGGAGCAGCCCAGGGCAGAAGTGACTGTGAAGCGGCACAAGGTCGGGCGGTCCCCTATCTGTGGTTCGCAGAGACACTGGCCAGACAGCGGATTCACCAATTGTGGGGAAAAAATCAACTGCCGAGCATAACACTGCCTGAGTTGGTAGCTAAGCGCCTCCTTCCTGTGGGAGTGCCATACAGATCTGCCAGGGATTGCTGCGCACTGCTGGGGCGGCCTGAAGCAGAAATATTCGCCTTGGTAAACACTTGCGAATCACTAGGCTTAGAGTACAAGAGCCATTTACCCACGGAATACTACTCCTGTGTGGGAAGCTGTCGGAGGACGACATGGGAAAACCCGACAGTCGCCAACCGCGCCTGACCTTTGAGAATAAAATGGCTGCGACGAGATCGACATCTGTGGAGGCGGAGCACACTAACATGGAGCAGGCGACATCGGCGGCGCAGTCCTCAGATGATGTTGTAAAGACACTACTCATGGCTGTACAACATAGCTTGTCTCGTTATAAAGAAACTCCCTCGTGACCTATCTTATTTTATCCAATCTATTGGCTACTCTTCAAAATGGGCTAACAAAATTGTGCTAAAACAACAACAAAATATGAAAAGAAAAACATGGATACATATGGATTTTTATTTATTTAATTCTTTTCAGTATCAAAAACATTTTTTTCTTACTTTTTAAAGTTTATCATTTTTTTGAGAATATAAGAATATTGTTTCAAATATATACATACAATTGAACACAGCAGTTTCATACAATGTTAAATACAAATCATGTTCAAATTAATATCCCTGAATGCAAAATCATGAAAAGGAATAAAAAAAAAATGTTTCCTTCATACTATACTCTACACATACAACCACACACATACTCATACATACTGTGTTTTAAAATATATCTGGAAAGTGAGAGACCACAGATGACATAATCTCTATGACCAAAAACATGGAATGCATACAGCAAGATCTAAACAATATTGGTCGACGCGCGTTTCGGTGGCTGGAAGAATAATAACACCACCTTCATCAGGACCTTAACCAGATAACGAAAAGACAACCAAAGGGGCACTCAGGGAGGACTGATTCTTGTACAATAAAGAGATATGTATGAGGCAGCCTAGAGGGCCACAAGTGATCAATGTCATTTATTTCCTTTGTCAATACTGGGTATGTTCATTCCCAAAACATCTTATGCAGATCAATTCTTAAAAAGATGAATTGTATCGATATATTATCCACGTTATAGGGATGTCCTACTGAGTAGTTTCCAAAATGTAATTTAAGCAAGTGACTATATCCAAGTCACGTATCAGCCAAACACTTGCGTATTTATTCTATTCGTTTTTGTACCAGAGCTTCAAAATCAGGGTTGAAGATTCTGAATGCGTGTCCATAAAGTTATTTGTGGATCGACAGCATGGATTCCTTCCAATGACCTCACAGTGTCTGACCTGTCCTGGAAAATGGACACCATGAACAATAGGCTAGACTTCTTGGTGCAAAAAGTTGACAAGCATGATGGGCAATTGAAAGAAGCTGAGCACCGAATATCCGACAATGAGGACGCCACCAGCCAGGTACAAACGCAGGTGAACCAAATGGAGAAGCTGCTGAAGATTATTGCGGCTAAAAATGAGGATATTGAAGCTCGCAGTCGCCGGAATAATGTCTGCATTCTAGGAATCCCCGAGAGTACCAACACAGGGCGGATGGAGGAATTCATTGAGCGCCTCCTGAAGACATCCTTCGGGGCAGACTCCTTCTCGGCGCATCTGGTGGTGGAGCGAGCGCACCGCTCTCTGGGGCCTCAACCGCCGCCGGGAGAGACACCGAGGCCTATCATTGCCCGCCTCCTAAATTACCGTGACCGGGACGTTGCACTGCAGAAAGCCCGAGAGACTAAGCCGCTGCAATTTGAGGGCAACACCTTTACCATCTACCCCGACTTCACCATGGCGGTGCAAGAGGCAAGACGCAAGTTCCTCGGAGTTAAGCAGAAGCTCCGCAAGGCGCAATTTGAATATGCACTCCTATACCCGGCTCGGCTACGGATCCTACACAACGGCAAGCACATCTTCTGTACAAACCCGCAGCAAGTTGAGGACTTTTTAAAATCCAATCAGCGAAACTCCCCACGCAGAGATCACACTCCTGAACGTTCTCCATCCTCGTCGGACTGAAGGAACGACTGGCCATATACCCTGTTGTTCCTCTGCTACACAGAGTAGAGCCAGGCAGAAAGGACTCGGCCGTGCTGCTTTGCTGCTGAAAGGCGGATAGTGAGCTGGGATTCACTGAAAGCATGCGATTCCCTCAAGGCGTGGCACGGTTTGCCACTGCAGAAGAAACATAGACAGATGGGTGGCCACCTGGCCGTGACTGAAAGCTTTTACTCTGCCTTACAATAGGGATAAAAAACAAAATGTTAAAGGGCTGTTTCATTCTTCTCTAAGTACAGCTGGAATCAGCGCGAGTAATTTTCTGGTCAAGCACCCTTCCCCACCCCAGATCGCTCGCAACCCCTTTATGGGGAGACGCCCTGAGTCTGCTGCGTAGTGAAGGGTGACCTACGGGAAGGGCTGAGTGCCCACTGGCGCCCCCCTTATGGGAGCTCCCCCATGCTACTGCATTCTTAAATTGTTCTATAGGTTTTATTCTCTGTGGTTTTTTTTCATGCAGGAATGGCCTGATTTGTGTTGGACCACAAGGCCTCCTTGTGACAGGGAGGGGGGTGGGCGACTGAATACCAGCATGTTTGGGTTGCTGTTGTGGGTGGGGGGGTAACATGGGTCTCTAAAGGTTCTCTTGTTGGCTCGTCTGAGCCTTTTGGGGGAGGGAGGGAGGGGTTGGGATTACTGTTTTCTCACTTTGATGGTTACTGTACGGCATGGCATAGACAGACCAAACCCATTAGACACAGGCAGGATATATCTGTACACCACTACACTCAGAAAGCTACACAGCCACATACGGGATGACGCAGCAAAATACACACCAAAACATTAAGCTCATCACATGGAACGTCAGGGGTCTCCATGATCCCCGTAAGAGGCGCCAGATACTGGCGTACTTAGATAGGCATCAAATAAACATCGCAATGCTGCAAGAAACACACATGGACCCGAGACGTCCTCCCCTCTATGGTAGCAGATGGGCCTCCGCACGAGCTTTCTCTTCTTACTCGTCATATGCGCGTGGGACGCTCATACTGATTAAACGCAACACACCCTTTGTAATGGGAGGCACATATAGTGATCCCTCGGGGAGGAGCTACCTGATCTGGGGCACGCTAGGTACGCAGTCGATCACGCTAGCTTGTAGCTATGGCCCTAACACAGATGACCCGGACCATTTCTATACTCTCTGGGGACACATACTCAGGGTGGGATCCTCACATGTCCTATGGGGGGGAGATTTTAATGTAGCCAGATGTCCTGCAGAGGATCGTTCTAACCCACTTCCACATCACTACACACAAGCTGGAGCCGCGCTGGGCGGGCTATTTGAGGAACATGGTCTTATAGACGCGTGGCGCTACGTCCATCCCACTGGCAGAGAGGGCACATTTTGTACCGCAGGCCATTCCACATGGTCCCGATTGGACTATTGGGTTTGCTCTAGAGGGATGGGTCCCTGGATTCAATCGGTGACACATTTGGCTCGAACATACTCGGACCATGCCCCAGTGGCGCTGGAGATATCGATACCCAACTCAATGGCTACACCACGAAGCTGGCGGTTGGTGCCGGAGGCACTTTTGGACAGTGTGTTTCGGGTTGAGATCGGGGAAGAAATAACGGGTTTCTTTGATAGAAATAGAGGCTCAGTGGCATGTGTGGGCACGCTATGGGAAGCCTTTAAAATCACCATCAGAGGTGTATGCATATCAAAAAGTTTCGGGGTACTCCGGGATATCCGCAGACGTCTGGCAGGACTAGAGGCTGAGATTAAACAGCTGGAAACGGACATGTGGGCGGATGGCTCGGGGGCTCAGAGGGCTCTCCTCCGGGAAAAACTTTCGGACTACACAAGTACCACAGACCGTGAGGTAAAAGTTAGAGGCAAATACTTTGTCGCCCGCCGTTATGGCGAGGGTGGGAGACCCGGCCGGGCACTCGCACGTGATATCAGCCAACCCCGCTTCTCAAACTATGTTTTGGACGTGGTGGATGGGGATGGGTCTTGACACAGAGATAGCCGTGAGATACTTCGGGTATTCGCCTCCTATTATGAGGAGTTATATAAGTCACAACGCACCTCCCCCCCGGATCTCGCCCTCTATCTTGAAGATATAGCACTGGCATGGCTGGGTGACCATCAGCGAGAGTTTTTGGATGCGCCTTTCGAGGATGATGAGCTGCGGGAAGCCATCATGCAGATGAAATCTGGGAAGGCCCCGGGATCCGATGGTCTCCCAGTCGATTTTTACAAGGCATATATAGACCAGTTGCTCCCGGTATTGAGAGAGGTGTTTGCAGAGGCCCACGAGGTGCGACTCCTCCCCCCTTCGATGCGCGAAGCACTAATCACTTCGCTGCTGAAACCAGGTAAACCAGCATATTGCTGTGCATCTTATAGACCGCTTTCACTTATAAACACGGATGCGAAAATCCTGGCTAAGGTCCTGACTAACCGCCTTAGTCTCCTGATGGAGAAACTCGTACTCCCGGACCAAGCCGGATTTATTCCAGGCAGAGCCACTTCCCACAACCTCCGGACGCTCCTTTCCATATTGAAAATAGTAGACCCACAGATGGCACTGGTGGCGGTCTTCTTAGACGCCACCAAGGCTTTTGATTCAGTGGAGTGGGACTATCTCTTTAGCATACTGCAGCACATGGGCTCCCTATAAGTTTTATCTCCTGGGTCCAACTGCTCTATTCCTCACCGACGGCGAAAGTTTTAATTAATGGACACACATCGCTGCCGATTCCACTTTCTCGTGGTACTCGTCAGGGGTGTCCTTTATCCCCGCTGCTCTTCGCTCTGGTTATGGAGCCATTGGCGACCAGGATCAGGCAGCATTATCGGCTGGTGGGACTTCAATGCTTCCTTCGCCCGATCTTGATATCGCTCTACGCAGATGATGTCACCCTCTACGTCAAGGAACCACGCCGAAATCTCAATCCCCTACTGCGGGAATTTGTCAGATTCGGGGGCTTGTCGGGCATCCAGATTAACTGGGCTAAATCCCAAATCTTTCCTCTGACTGCTGCTGCTGCCCCATTTGAGCCAGATTTTCCTATAGAGTGGTGTACTGAAGATGTCAAATACTTGGGAATCAGGGTAACTACGGACCGCGAGGAGCTAATGAGACTTAATTACGGTTGTATTATGGAGCATGTCGCTGGATGTATAGACCGCTGGATCACTTTACCCTTGACCATGGCGGGACGCATCTCCCTCATTAAAATGGTAATCCTCCCCAAAATCTTGTTCTTATTCCTGAATATCCCCTATGATCCGGGCCGCCCTTTTTTTACCACACTTCGTTCAGCATTGATTCGCCTGGTTTGGGGGGAAAGCAACCGCGCATACAATGGGATATATTAACGCGCCCGTACTCGCAGGGCGGTTTCGATGTTCCAAATTTCGAACTCTACTATACATGTGCCCAGGCGCACTATGCGTTTTATTGGTTCAAACCACCTCGTTATACAGCTCACGTGGCAACCGAGCATTGGATTGCAGACCCGGTTCCACTAGAGGGAGTTCTGCTGGCGGAAGTAGCCCCCCGCGAGAGATATCCTACCTCTGTAGACTGTACAAACCAAGCCTGGTCTCGTATAAAAACACACTTGCGAGCAGAGTGCCTCTATTCCCTATTACTCCCGCTCTCGTACCACCCGAAGATCTCGCTACTGCAAGAAGGTATATTCACGAAATTTGTGCGCACCCGAAATATTCACTGTTGGGGTGATCTCTATTTAAATGGGAAATTCCGTACACTGCACCAACTGTGTGGTGACCCTCTACCATGGAGACATTTCTTTATGCTCGGTTGCGGCATGGGGTACGGGCCTGTAGTGACTCCTTTCCCGCGGAGCCTGCTACGGTAGCCCCCTTGCATCAGGTTTTACGTGCCTCTGCTCCTTCGCACTTGGTCTCCACACTAAACCACACCCTGTATGAGGAAGCTGATTATCCTACATGCCCGGCTCGCGCTAAATGGGCTGCGGAGCTGGAACAAGATGTTACAGACGCCCAATGGTCATACTGCTGCAGGCAGACGGCACAGATCTCTGCGAACAGCAGACTGCGGATAATTCATTTTAAATTCCTTCACCGTAGTTACCACACGCCGGTTAAGTTGCATCGATTTGGTCTCAGAGACACGAACAGATGTGATAGATGTAGAGAAGAGGCAGCTGACTTTCTTCATATTGCCTGGAGTTGCCCCGAGGTATATACATACTGGGAGCAAGTCCTAACGGCATTGGCAGACATGACTGGTGTACCCATTATGAGAACCCCGCTGGTGGCCCTGCTTGGCTACACTGAGCAAATACCGTCCTCACATCGTAAATTTGTAGATTTTAGTCTGGTGTTGGCAAAACGCAGGGTGGCCTGTCGTTGGGGCCGGGGACGCGCGCCTAAATTTAAAGAATGGCTAGCGGATATGACACTTTGGCAAGATCAGCTCCATATATATGCCGAACTCCTCCCATCCTCCTCGCGCCCTAGAGACATATGGGGTCCATTGCGCACATACTTATTGGCTCACGCTGTTGTCGACGCTGAGGGGACCTGACTCGGCTTTAGCGCTGGGTGGGATCTCGTGCTCAGAGTTACGTGGCACTGGCCCCATTGCTGCTGACAGATGTGCTGGGTTTAGCCCTGACTGAGTGGTCTGTCCCCCTGCCGTTTCCCGTCTACTGTGACTACCCTCATTTACATATTGCCTTTGGATAAGATCTCGATTATTTACAGAACTGGGCCCCTTCACACCTCATCTAATCTCTGTTGTGATGCTCTATTGGATGCGGCCGGCCCGAAGTGGTTGTAGGCGACTTGCTGTGTACTCATATATTGCTATGCATGTTATTTCATCACGCTGCCGGCCCGCATTGGGTTGTAGGCACCATGCCGTGTTTACCTACATTTGCCTGAAATAAAGGTTTTTGAAAATTTAAAAAAAAAATAATAATTTTGTGTTGTGTTGGCTGCACATGATGTGGAGTGAATACTTGGCCATCTAGAATTCCACGTCTGAAGTGGCCACGCCATATGCAAATCATCTTCCCATTGAGGATTAACATTAGTTTTATCTCTTTTATTTTCTGAATTCAGTATTGGAATATAAATCAAAGAAGCCTTTGGTGGTTGGGAATATTTCTTGGATAACACATAAATACTACGGAGCCTATACACAAACTGCATTCTGTAATATATTTAGTAGTACAACAATAGTAGTATTAAAGTATGTCTTTCTTATTGTGCCATAAAGATGATTTAAAATTGCTTTCTCGGAGAACTTAAATGTTAATAAGCTGCAAATGTTATAATGGAAGGAGTAGAAGATTGATTTGGGTTTATGGGACATTTGCAGTACTTCCTGAAAAGAAAAAGGAAAAATCATAAATCTCGCCATGGCAACCCTTGTGAGGCAACCAAATTGTGTGTACTAAATAAACAAAACCAAGATTGTCAGAGGGAAAAAGCAAAATGATTTATATTCAAATTAGGAAACTTTACACCCACATCCTTTTTAAATTATTTAAGTTTTGAAAGAGAAATTCTTGCCTTTTCTGATTTTATAAAACTTTTGAAAGGGATTGATCAATAGTCTTAAAGAAGGACCTGGGTTAATAAATTGGTAACATGGCTAGTGTGTAAATAACAATAGGAAAGAGCATCATCTTAATGGTATCATGCGGTCTCCACCAAGACAACCATATAGGAGGCCACTTCAACGTCAAGTCACCTGTCTTTGATTGAAAATCCTAAGGGTTAAAGTTAATTATTTCTTTGATTTAATTAGAAAACCAAAAAGCCAAGTCCTTAATTTACTCAGTGTTCCAAATCAAACTATAACCCCTAGTCATGGAATGAAGACAACATTTATTAAATGGTAAGATTCCTGATTTATCCACATTTAATTTATAGCCAGGAACACTGGAAAATGAAGTCATTTCACGAAAACAAAAGTCTGCCCTTGTAATAAATGGTTCAGATACATATAACAAGATATCTTCAGCATTTGCAGATCACTTTAATTCACTGTTGTGAAAAAAAACCTTTATATTCTTATTTTGTTGAATCTTACATAAAAGTGGCTTTAAGTCTAGAATGAAAAGAAGTGGAGATAGTAGGTGTAGGAAAGTAGGATCTGCTTCTTATAGTTACCCCCACTTTTTGCCTGGTGTTACACTGTTTTGACTAGTCTGACTGGGATCCTGCTAATCAGGACCCCAGTCTATCTGCTTTCTCCTTAAAATGTTAAGCCGTGTACTTTGGTACACTCCAGATTGGATACTGGGGTACCCTTATAAGTCCCTAGTATATGGTACACATGTAGCCAGGACATAGGTACCCCAGAGGCCTCCCATGGGCTGAAGCATGTATTATGCCACCCATGAGAGGCCATGCAAAATGGAACTACAGGTCTGCCATTGCAGCCTGTGTGAGTCGGTGCTTGCACCACTTACTTTAGATATAGGTTCACTATATCTATAGGTCACTACACTTAAAACTTATAAGTCACCCCTATAGCAGGCCTTAACAATCCTGAAGGTAGGGTGCTGGGTTTTACATGAGAGGGTGCCCCTGCATGAGCAGAGCCCCTCTGTAGCCTTTCGGAGACCAGTCTCCCAGGTTGTCTGTGACTCAGCCAGACATATAGGTAGAGGTGCATTATAACCTCGCGGTAAATGCTATCTCGAAAACGGCTGAAACAAAAACATGTCGTGTTTGGTATCAAACACCTTGGACTCATACCTCCACACCGGTAACCGGTGTGGGAGGTATGATTCCACCCTTCTGAAGCGAGCTTCGTGGGGTCACTGGTCTTTCCGGTGCCAGCCTTCTCGACCCGGACAGCACAAAATGGATGCTGCCGACCAGAGACACATTTCTGCCCTCCTGCTGCTGAGCCAAGCTCGAGCAGAGGAAGGCAGCACAATAGGCATCCTGTCACAGGGAGGTGTGACCACCTCCCAGACAGGATTTAGTGTATTGGGGCTGGGTGGGTGCACTTCCAAAGTGCCTGAAAATCTGCACCTGGGGCACATTTGGTGTCCCTGTGCATAGTCCAGCTCAAACCAGTTCTGGGAGCCATTGGCTCCTGCTCTGGCGCGAAACTGGACAAAGGACATGGGAGTAACCTCCCCTCTGTCCTGACCCTCCCCTAGGAGGGTCCCCTGAATCTGTCCAACCTTCTACCATGGGTACATAAGGGCTTACCTGACTGTAGGACCTTAGATTTTACGTGGACAAGATTCTGTAACAAGAAACCACTGACCTTCGACCGTCTGGACACTCTGGACTTCGCTGGACTTCGACTGGGCCCGACTTCGTCCCCCTCTCCGTCCAAAGCATCGTCTGTGCCCTTGCACCATACAGGCTTTGTGCAGGACCTGTGGAGCACTAAGGACAACTGAAGAATATCCCTTGGGGTGAAGGAGTCACTGGCCTGCATTCGCAGGCACCGTAACGCAACTGACCGGTCTGCTGATCCTGAGCTCCTGCGGACTCCAAAGGCTCCAGCAGCACAGGAGGTGGGTTCCGAAGTTCCTTGAGGTCGAGCTGCCCTCTCACCGAGTTTGAGGCCAGTATCCCTCGTGGGGACCGCATAACCCGAAACCCTGTGCACCGCATACTTTTGCAAGTGCATAAGCTTGTAGGCAATTCCCGAGCTTGTGCATTGGACTCCTTGTAGTCCTGACCCTGAGCAGTATTTCCACCAAAGAACTCCGGCCTCCTCGCACCGAGTGCTCCGTGGGCTGGTACTTTGTGATCTTGCTCGAGGTCCCCTCGCGACTCCTGGTCATTCGACCTGTGGGTCCTCTTGAGGGTCATCTTGATTTCTGTTGGGCTTCCCTGGTTGCTCCAGAAGTGCCCTGACTTTCCATTGCTTGGTGAGTCCCCTGGACCTTGCTGGTCCACACCGTAACCTGCTTCACCTTCCTGCGTGGGTTGATGTTGCCAAGGCCAATTCTACGTGTTCTAGACACTGTCTCAACTCCAGTCGTGGTTCTTATACCACTATTTTAGTATATGGTTTGGTCTCCCCCTGGAGCCCACTGTGTATTGTGCTACTTACAACTGTTTCTTTGCTAAAGTATTGTGTGCTTTGTGTTGTATCCTCGTGTAGAGGATACTAGGGAGTGTTATATAAAAAAATACATATTTTTATAACTACTGTGTGGTTCTCTTTTCATTTGATTAATATAGGAGGTGATATTCTGGTAAACCAAGCTGCTTTACATTCCTTCAAGATTAAGCCTGAAGGCTGCTCTCCACAGCTACCACTAGGATAGCTTTCTAAAGGTTATCTTTGACCTCATACATCATAAGGGTCGTTTGGACTGGTGCAAGGTGCCCACTTTAATTAGTGGACAGCATATACCAGGCCAACTTCTCACAGTAGGCGTCCCACTGCTGTACTTCTTAGAGTGAAGTATGGAGACAGTAAGGCATTAACAAAAACTGAAGCTTTTCAGAGTCAAATAAGTGTGATATTTACTTCAAAGTTTTGGTCCAATACTGTGCCACTTTAGGGTCTGAGAAATGTATTCCCAAACTCTTTCTCTGCATCAAATGCACTAGCAGCCATTGGGGAGGACATATTGGAGGACTAACTTATATTCAAAAAGGATCTAGCATTATCGGAATACAGTGTCCTCTTAATAAAACTTGACTGCTCGGGTTCAATCAGATTAGGTAAAAGCACCTCAAATCTCAGAGTTAACAACTTAGCATACATATAACTTGCAATTCAAATTAATCAGCAAAATTTGGTATGCAGTTTTTACAGCATGTTACCTCTTCTCTATGAATTATACAAATCATCACAGGCAGAAAGGAACCCCTTGACTTATTGTCCAGAATAAAGGAGGTCTTGGCCCTTGAGATGGCGGTGAGATCAGTGAATGGTATCACATCTTCTGCTGCAGTTGGTCTCACACCAGAAGGGGTTGGTGAGTGCAGCGCATTGTTTCACAGTATGTGCTGAAGGGGGTGTCCTCGCAGAGGTTCTGTGTGTGAGGGATGAACTATGTGCAGAGAAGGGTTTCACACCTTGTGGTGCAGTAGGTCTCTATCACCTCCAACGCCCGCCCAAAGGGGGGAAGGGGCATGTAGTTAGAAGTGAATGTAGTCCGTGGTATGGTAAATTCAGGGAAGGTGTTGGTGAGTGAAGTGTGTGTAGCGAGGGATTTGGTAAGTGCGGTGGGCGTCAGTGTACTTGAGGGCATGGTAAGTTCAGTGAGGGGTGTGGTGGGGTGAGTGAAGAAAGCGGTGAGTAGTTAGAGGTATTGACAGTTCAGTGAGGGGTATGTGGAGTGTAGTTAGATGTGTGGTAAGTACAGTGAACGTGTAGTGATAAGTGAGTGCAGACCGGCACTTCTCAGTTTTCTCCCCCTGAGTACTGGAACTTCTTTTCGGGCAAGGAGAGTACCGGTACTCCCAGAAGCTGCAGGGCTCAGGCCCTGAAGTACGGGTACGTGCAACGCAAAAACTACTGAAAATGACCCTTTCAGCTGGAATGTGTTTATGTGCTGCTCTGGCAGGCAACTGGTAGTGTATTCCTGCGCCTGGGAGCTCCTGCACTGTTAAGCTCTAATTGGCATAGCAACAAGAATGAGGAGGTGGCCAGAGCTGCCGACAGTGGAACTGGCGAACAAGGTTCGAATCCCGACGTCGGCTCATCATCCTGTGATTCTGGGCAACTCACTTGAACAACGATGCTTAAAAAAAAGTAAGCTTTAATGCAAATGTTCGTATTGTCATTTAAAGCGCTCTGATGCCCATGGGCCAAATTCGCTCAATATTAAACTGCCAAAAATTAGGGCCTGCACGTATGACATAGAACCTGATGCTTGCCATGTCTCCTAATGTACCTGTTAAGAGTTGAGTGTTCATTGACCTGGCTGAGTAAGGAGATAGTGAGCTAAGGCACACAACACATAAACGGGACCGCAGCCACATGTCTTAAAAAAAAATGTAAGGTCGCCTCAAATGCGGACTTGAATTTTCTTGAATGTTTGCATATGTGCCTATGCCCACCGTCACATGCCCACATGTAGTGGCAGAGCTGGAAGCGACAAGCTGGCACTTACTCCCTCTCACGCCCAATTCCAGAAGCAGAAGGATTAGAATGTGGGTCTCATGGTGACAGTTTACAACTGTCGAGACTACACCCTCTCAGCAGTGCTACATCTTTAACTTTTTGTTGTGCTATACGATGTTTGTTTGAATGGTTCAAAGTTCACCAACCTCTGATCCACGCCAAAAAAATGTGGCTATTGTTAAATGCCTCGCTCACAGCCACGCCCCCAGACACCCCCCTAACTGCCCACCCAGTCTAATTAGTGAGTACCGGCACTTCTAATTTCCCATTTAAAGGGTGTGGTACGTTCAGTGAGGTGGTGTGTCGTGACTGAATCAAGTGGTGAGAGTAGCCAAAGGTGTGGTAAGTTTAATGAGGGGTGTGGTGAGTGAAGTAAAGATGGTAGTAAATGCAGTGGCATGTACTGGGACATGAGTGTAGTCAGGGGTGTGGTGAACCTGTGTTTCCCTGGGATTACTCAGATTGGTTCACACTCTCTCTTCCCCCTGAGGGGGATTTTGAGTGTGCTGAATGTTTTCTAACCCTCTGCTGTTAACCAGTTCTTCCTATGCCCCCCACCCTTCCTCAGAGCGAGAGAAAATTGTGGTTCATGTGTTCAGGCAGGTTTCTACTGGTATTTCGCAGACTGACTGACAAATATAAAGAAAATCCAAGAAATGTTACTTAAATGACAAGATTGTGAACAAATCCCGGATGACTCTCTTTGAAACCAGAAACATGTGCCCATTACATGATGTTTAAATGCTCTGCGTGTGCAGGTGTCATGCATATGTTCTTTACACAGTGCTGTGCATGGGCAGGTACTGCTAGGTACTTGGTACCTGCGCTTGTTAAAATTTGCACGGGAGCGCTACCCACACTTTTCAGCAGGCGAGCGGTTCTAATAACGGTAGAGAATGGTAGAGCTCAGTAGCAGTGGGATTGTGAGTGTCAGACCCCATTCAGGAGGCCACGAGGCAGGCAGGGGCTAATGGGGCACAACCGTGGTGGTTGAGGCCTTCTACTGCTGCTGTCCCGGGCCTGTCCTACTATGTTTCTGCAAACTGGGCCAAGTACAACCCTTTCTGCCTTCGACTCTCAGTAGTAGCGAGGGCGAGCAGTCATAGGCTTCTCACGGATGTTAGTGTGGGGGTATTCAGGCTCATTAATCAACTCCACCCCCATCACCACAAGAAGATCAATGTATAGCCCAATGCTTCTGTTTGTATAAAAACAAGTAGTTTGTTACACAGACATCAAGAATTCTACTAAACATACAATAATGCAAGGATACCAGATTAACAGGTGTGAGTCTTTATGCTTCCAGGGTTTTTGTGGCTAGCTCAACTACACCTCCACATGTCCCTCATAGCAGGGAGTTTCCAAGTGGCACACGGCAGTCTTCAAGGGAGCTGTGATACAGCCGGCCCCGCTTCGCTTAGAGGGTCACGCCCGAAGCGAGGCTTCTGTCGGCCCTCCATCTGGGTGGTTGGCTGTAGATCTCTGCTCATGGCGTAGCTCACTCTGGTGAGTACTTGTTGCTTCTTCTTGAGTGCGACGACAACACATTCGCAGGTGATTGGTCTTTGGCGCAGGGGTCACCAGGTGCTATGTTTATCACGCAGTGCCTTGAGGTGACTACCTCAATTCTTTACAAGGCACATCATGAGCACCTTGCAGATCACATGGTCTTCAGGACCGGTCCAGACTCAAGGGCACACTTCAGCAGTGCTGTGGTAACGCAGCTGACTTGTGGTGCACGCATTTCTTATCCCGGATTTGGTTGGGCCTACCACTCGGGCACACTGCTATCTCTGATAGGGATAAATGATGAAGAGCACTCAGCCTGGTCCAGCAGTACAACGATTCCTTTGGCGCAGCAGCTTAGTGAGTCTCTGGTGGACGGACCCTACGCCAGGGTCAGTTACGGCAGTTCACAATCAACTCCTCCTGCATAGTTGGCGCCTCCTTCCCTTGCTCACAGGTCGGATGTCTTGACACCTAGGACAGTCCAGTAATTTCTCCTTCAGATCTGACTTGAGGTGATGCCTCCTTGCCTCTGAGGAGTTGGCTGTCAGTGCTACACCAACCCCCTGGTTGCCTCGTGGTCCGTGAGCGCTTTGAGGAGTATCCCCTTCTTTGCAGAATAAACCACAAGAAAGAAAACCTATTAGTCTTGGGCTCCCATCTTTATAATGATTTCACAGACAAAGTGTGTGTATTCCAGATCTGCTTCCTTGGAACTGGTTTGGGTCAGTTCCCCTTTCATGTGTCTTGACCAGAACACCATCCAGACCTGGCCTTTGCCTGCAATGATGTTCTGTGCAGCAGGTCAGTCTCCAGGTGGTGTGCTCACCAGAAAAGTACAAAGAGGTGTGATTAGGCTGCACACAGCTATTTACTACCCTTTGTCAGAAATCAGGAGGAGAAACGCGAATCTGTGCCCTTTCAAAGGGCTCCTTCCCGTCCCAGCATACACTGCAGGCCTCGCCCTCCACCCCCTACCATCTAACTAACGGCAGCTGCAGTCAGAGTCACTTACAGCCCAATGTATGAGGATATGCTCTGGCACTTATAAAAAAAAAAAAGCCTGTCTCCTCCTTCATCCTCCTAGCGTCTGTTTTTCCCCCTCCCATCCAGGAGATGCCAGCAATACACCTATGCTCTCTGGGGAAAGCAACCTCTTCTCCATCTTATATTCTGGTCTGGACTATGGATTTCCAAAACGGAGCCCGTGGGCCTGTATCACTCATGCACGGCACACTGTTAATCCTAGCACACATGCACATGTACAACGCATGGGATGTCGGCGTTAAGGATTCCACGTTCACCGTGAACAGTGGAACTTCAGATGAATGGGCCTGTAAGCGTGCATTTAAGCCTCACATGTAAAATGGCCTGTCACTATAATTCGCCAATCATGGTATGCTGCCATCATCACGCTCCATGGATGAAACCCTCGACAGGGATGGTAGTCCTCAGTCACTTTGAGTGTGTGCAACACGTCCTCCGTGGACCTCTGCCACATGCTTTGGTGCTGTCCCTTCTTGAACTGTCTTTGGTCTGAGACCACCCATTTGATTGCAGGAGGCCTTACGGGTTTCCCAAAAATAAACTCCAGGGAAGCCTGTGCCCTTGGTATCTTTAAAAGACTTTGTATCATGGATCTCGCCCTTCTCATAGCTAAAAGAGTGTCACCACTAAATGGAATCAATCCCCCGTCCTTCAAAGTTTGGGGCACAGATTTACTTCAATGGGCAAACGCAACGCCCTCCACAGGTAGAAGCCAAGAGGGCTTCTTAAGTGGCCATTTGCAGAAACTTGGGACAACATTTAGCTACAGCTCGAATTGTTCACTTAAGTTATCCATGATGTTGCGACAACTGTCAGCATTATATATTAAATGCCAATAAAAACTATTTTAAAATAAATAAAAAGAAGGTGCTCTTGGAGCACCCCTCCTGGTTCAGGACAAGGTGCAGAACTTATCATCGTCAAAGACCCGGCCTATGTCAACACGCACACATGGGATTTGGATGCGGCATGACCACAAATAAAAAAAACAGGCTCACAGGTACATGCAGTGCGGGCAGGCGGGGCAGGGGACATGACTTACAGTTTGCAGGAGACATTCTAGTCCCAGAAGTATCTGTACTTCTATATTTTAGTTTCAAACCTGCAATTAGATATTTACTTTGAAATTGTTTTACTATATAGCGCCTAAAATGGCAGCTTCAGTGCTCTGGTCTGTGCGCATGCGAGGATCTGATTTTTATGGCAGGAGGCAAGAGTGGCTAGCTAAAGACTTATGCGACTTATACAATCTCCCAAAAAGACCACATCCAGAGCTGTAGCTAGTGGGGGGCAGAAGGCCTCTTTTAAGTGTCCTTTGACTCAACTTAAGTTAACACAGTCCAAACTCAAAGGCAGCCATGCTGGGAACGGTGGGGCAAACCTCAACTAACACCAACAAATGTATAAACAAGCATTGGCAAGGCCAACAGATCTGTCCATGCTAGGCTGATGTGATGTTTACATTTATTGGTTTTTATTGCAAACATGTGCCACAAATATTAAATGAAACAAAAAATGAAAATGTGCTGCCGCATAAACATGTTGGCTGTAGGCGTGGAATAAAAATGTTAAAGTAAAAAAAAACTATATAATTTCAGTAGGGCATTACCAGTGAGTTATAGCAGGAATGTGTATTTAGAAAATGTATAGAAACTCTTCTTAGTTTTAAAGCATATCACAGGAAAATATGCTTCAGCGGATGTGCATGTGTTCAGGCAAAATGGCATCACTCTCAGTGGCTGAAGTGGTCTGACCTCTGTTGCCTGTATGCTGTGGAAGTGTAAACAAAATTAGAAGGACAGACGAGTAGACCAATGGACGAAAAGGGTAGACCCAAAGTTCCACTATGTTTGCATGTGTGTATTTAATGTATTATTTTCTGATTACATGAGGCTCAAAGACAACTAAAGCTGTCTCTAAGCCAGAACTAAAGGGTAAATCTTTTTATAGCTAAAACCATAAAAAAAAGTTTTAAAATACAAAGAAAGGTGTTGATCTTTCTGATAGAACTATCACTTAATACTGAAATTTATAAAAACAAGTAAAGTCAGGGGAAATGACAAACCCACTTAAAGGTGATTTCCAGGGGCACTTCAGGTCTCAAGGAGGCTTGGTAGACTTAGCAAGAGCATGGCTCAGAAAAGTTACACTCGCTCCTAGTTATTTTGCAGGAGTTCCGTCAGTCAAGTTGCGAAAATGATTCCATGAGGCAGGAGGCAGTAAATGGCAGCCCTAGAGAAGACTTTCATAGATACAGCAGGCAGTGCTGCAAACTAGACAAGGCCGGCTGGGTTGGCCATCCCTTCCACAGCTCAACGGTTAAAAGAGTTAAAATTCTCTTTCTGGCACAGCTTCTTTGCAACTGCTTTCTTGACCTCAGATGTTGGCAGTAGAAACGTTTTCACTTCTGGTCACCAAATGACGTAACCACCTGTATTATATTGGTACAGTAGTACACACTTCCCAGTAGTGCATGCCTCAACTTCTCTTGTAGCAGCAGACACAGTGTCTCGAAATACCCTTCGAGGTGCTGAGGACCCCCTCTACCGCTTTTTTCTACAGCGTGTTGTGACCTCCTCCGTTCCATCTCCTCCTGGGGGTCAAGCACGTCTCGCCATACTCTTCAGCACTTCCAGTCCTGGCATGAGGCTGGCAGGGCAAGCCTTGTGGTCCAAGTTAGCAAAGTTCCTAATGTTCTGAGAAGTTTTCTTCCACGTCTGGTACACAACCTTCAGTAGCAACAGAACTTTTGGCATAGAATTAATATAGCTCCTAGATGTTTGGCGTTAAAAGTGACACAGGCTTATCATGGGGTCATTGTGGCAGTCTGATCAGTGCTGTGTTCTAGCTCTAAGTTAGCAACCGCATGTCTGTTTTCATTTACTACTGTGTGGAAGGACCTCGAACTTGGGAAAGTTTGGCGATGGGCTGGATATCTCACCGCGGACTTCCTGTTCAGCCAAACTGGCTTCCAAGGTCGTTTGTGAGAAAGAGCCATCTTCCATCTGATGATTCTCCGTCAGTAAGATCTACGGGTCTGTCCTCACGGTTTGCCACACCGCCTAGGCACCTTGTTGGCTAAAGGACGTAGCACTGTTCATCTTACAGAAACTTCCCAACCTGGATTAACCCACACCCCTGAAGATCTAAAGAGTGTTCTTCATGGAGCAGTCCACCTCACCAGATGCCCTGAGAATTCTGACAGGATGACTCTTGCCATTTGGGTTCTCCCACCTGGGCTTGAGGGCATGCGCCATCATCTGTAAGGCCATCAGTAGAGGCACCCCACTGTACCCGGCAACCAAGACATCCCAAACGCTTCGCAAGACATGTAGCAGCGACACTACCAGCCAGGAATGGCAGTAGTCTGCACATAAATGATTGTTTTTACAAAATAGGGACAATGTAGGGGTAGATGATGTACGGGACGCAATGTAGTTGTAGGAAGATGTAGTGGCCCTCAGCGTAAGGACAGTGTCTGTAGGGGTACAGTGCCTGTATCGACAGTGGATACAGTGCTTTGTTCTGCAGGGGTCTCGGTGCCAGGGCCTGCAGTGGACTCATTGTAAACAGGAGGCATACTACTTGTGTCTGCAGTGAACACGATGCCAGTGTCTGCAGGGGCCACAGTGGCAGTATCTGCAGTGGATCCAGTGCCAGTGTCTGCAGGGGCCACAGTGGCAGTATCTGCAGTGGATCCAGTGCCAGTGCCTGCAGGGGCCACAGTGGCAGTATCTGCAGTGGATCCAGTGCCAGTGCCTGCAGGGGCCACAGTGGCAGTATCTGCAGTGGATTCAGTGCCAGTGCCTGCAGCGGCCACAGTGGCAGTATCTGCAGTGGATCCAGTGCCAGTGTCTGCAGGGGCCACAGTGGCAGTATCTGCAGTGGATTCAGTGCCAGTGCCTGCAGGGGCCACAGTGGCAGTATCTGCAGGGGATCCAGTGCCAGTGTCTGCAGGGGCCACAGTGGCAGTATCTGCAGGGGATTCAGTGCCTGCAGGGGCCACAGTGGCAGTATCTGCAGGGGATTCAGTGCCAGTGCCTGGAGGGGCCACAGTGGCAGTATCTGCAGTGGATTCAGTGCCAGTGCCTGCAGGGGCCACAGTGGCAGTATCTGCAGTGGATCCGGTGCCAGTGTCTGCAGGGGCCACAGTGGCAGTATCTGCAGTGGATTCGGTGCCAGTGCCTGCAGGGGCCACAGTGGCAGTATCTGCAGGGGATTCAGTGCCAGTGCCTGCAGGGGCCACAGTGGCAGTATCTGCAGTGGATTCAGTGCCAGTGCCTGCAGCGGCCACAGTGGCAGTATCTGCAGTGGATCCAGTGCCAGTGTCTGCAGGGGCCACAGTGGCAGTATCTGCAGTGGATTCAGTGCCAGTGCCTGCAGGGGCCACAGTGGCAGTATCTGCAGGGATTCAGTGCCAGTGTCTGCAGGGGCCACAGTGGCAGTATCTGCAGGGGATTCAGTGCCAGTGCCTGCAGGGGCCACAGTGGCAGTATCTGCAGGGGATTCAGTGCCAGTGCCTGCAGGGGCCACAGTGGCAGTATCTGCAGTGGATCCAGTGCCAGTGCCTGCAGGGGCCACAGTGGCAGTATCTGCAGTGGATCCAGTGCCAGTGTCTGCAGGGGCCACAGTGGCAGTATCTGCAGTGGATTCAGTGCCAGTGCCTGCAGGGGCCACAGTGGCAGTATCTGCAGGGGATTCAGTGCCAGTGTCTGCAGGGGCCACAGTGGCAGTATCTGCAGGGGATTCAGTGCCAGTGCCTGCAGGGGCCACAGTGGCAGTATCTGCAGGGGATTCAGTGCCAGTGCCTGCAGGGGCCACAGTGGCAGTATCTGCAGTGGATTCAGTGCCAGTGCCTGCAGGGGCCACAGTGGCAGTATCTGCAGTGGATCCAGTGCCAGTGCCTGCAGGGGCCACAGTGGCAGTATCTGCAGTGGATCCAGTGCCAGTGCCTGCAGCGGCCACAGTGGCAGTATCTGCAGTGGATCCAGTGCCAGTATCTGCAGTGGATTCAGTGCCAGTGTCTGCAGAGGGCACAGTGCGAGTCTCTGCAGGGGACACATCATCAGTGTCTGCAGTGGATTCAGTACCTTTGTCTACAGCGGATTCAGTACCTTTGTCTACAGCAGACACAATGACAGTGTTTGCAGTGGATACAGTGGAAGGCTCTGCTTGGGGCCACAATGACTGTTTGCAGTGGATACAGTGGAAGGCTCTGCTTGGGGCCACAATGACTGTTTGCAGTGGATACAGTGGAAGGCTCTGCTTGGGGCCACAATGACTGTTTGCAGTGGATACAGTGGAAGGCTCTGCTTGGGGCTTAGTTTCAGTGTCCGCAGTGGGGCGCACTGCCTGTGAATGCTGCGGGCCTCTTCCAGTGTCTGTAGGGGGCCTGGTGCCATGTCTCTAGGGACAAGTTCCAGTGTGTAGGGGACCAGTGGATGCAGGGGACCCAGGGCTGAGGGTTGCCCATCAGTGTTTGTAGGGCCGCCAGTGCTTGCAGGAGGCCGCGCGCCAGAGTGTGCAGGAGGCCAGTGAATGTCAGCGGCTGACACGCCAGCAAAGACCGGATGTGTTCTGTACTCTCAACAACCCGCCACAAACCGCAGCAGCAAACAACACCCTCCGCCGTCGGCCTCCTTACATCTTTCCGGCACCCCCATCTCTCCAGGGTGAGCTCTGAAACCTTTTGGATTCCTAACACTGAAAAGCCCTGACCAGTCTGTAGCTGAAACGGCCAGGGGTAGTGCTTGAATTTACACCTGCGTCTTTTTACGCCCCTGAAGATCTCCGAAACAACTTGACGAAGGGTTTGTGAAAAGCTGTCATGTTGGGCCTGGGAGCACGGGATCTCATTAATGAATTCTGAGAGGTCATTCACCAGCAGTGCATGAGAGGTAATAAGTAATTACTGGTCTGCTCATCTCTAAATTATACAAACAGCGCCGCCATGTGGCAGCTGTCATAAGTTCCAGTGCCGAGCACCAGAAACCACCGGCTCAAGTTAAATACTGGCAGACACTTGCACTTGAGTATGTGGCGACATCAGAAGACATTTGGTGGGGCGCTGATGTTTCATTCCGTGACCTCCTACTCTAAGTAAAGCCCTCTTATAATGTGTCCCTCTAAAAGTGGTAGTGAGTTGTAGACTCGCATCTCCTACTTTAACAAACCGTTTGATCTTGGGCAAAACTTACTCTCCCTGTACCTCTGTCCACTAAGCTGACAATATGTGAGCACTTTGAAACTGGCTTAATGGGAGAAAGAAACACCAAAGGCATATTCCCAGTACAGGACCCCAGCCCAGCATAGTTTTCATTTGCACAGTCAAGGTGGTATAATGGCAGGTGCCGCATAATCTATTTTCATCTCTATAGTTGTACATGCTCCTGAAGCTGCTTTGTGCAGGACCCTCCTACCCCAACACCGGCAGGAACTGCTTTTGCCACTCATACAGGGCTGAGAGTGTGCAATATCAGATTTCCTGACAATCAGGCCGGCACATAAAGTTAAAATACATTATACGACAAGCAGGGCGCATGAAAGGGGCAGTGGAAAGTGAGGCGGATGCGGATTGGTAGGAGTACTAAGTGAGAGACAACAATATTTTGTGAAATAATCGATATTTTTTAGTACATTCGAGAGTGTGTGTGTTTTTGTCAGTGTGTGCATGCAAAAATCCCAGGTGAAACAACGAATACAGCACGTTACAACGCGTGCATTCACAACGCGGTAGTTTACAACGCGGACGTTATAACGACTGCGTTGTTACCACGCGTGTCATTACATCGCAAGTCGCAATAACGACTTGCTGTAGGGGGTGCGCTGGACTTAGGAATAGTATTAATTACTATTCCTACTCCAGTTTGTGCAACAGCAGGGAAGGTGTTGGATTTAAAATCCAACACATTCCCTGGTGTTGCCCGCCCCCTACAGCAAGTCTTTGTTACGACTTGCGATGTAATGGCACGCGTGGTAATAACGCGGTCGTTGTAACGACCGCGTTGCAAACTACTGCGTTGTGTTTACAGCGTTGTAAACGCTGTTTCCCAACACAACAGACAGCTCACCATACCTGACTGAAAGCACCTGTACACAACGTTTTATCAGAAAATACATTTACTAGGGGGGTGTAACACCCCAAACACCCCCCATGAAGCTACGCCCTTGCCAGAAGAGCACAGTGCGGGCATCATAACTTCACAGCCATGTATGCATCTCTATTTTAATAAGAACGGTTACAGAAAAATGTAATATTTTGTGCCATCACATTTTCTTTATTCTTGCTATTGAATTTGGACACTCTAGTCTCCATATCTTAGAGAGGTCTGAGAGGCAAGTGCGCCTCTCTGTAAGAGGCTGTATAGCTGTGATTTTTTTCGAGTTGAGACTTGTTAGGCCAGCAGTGTCCGGTGTAGGGTCAGGCAGCCCAGATCCATGCCAGATTTTCAGAGTAACCACTGACTATGTAAATGAGTTCCATTTAGATCCATTGTATAAAAATCTACCTTATGTGGATATATGTAATTGCAGTGATCTGCTGGTAATGAGTCAGTGAATTCAGTTTCTTTACATTGAGCAATAGCAATACCTTTTATTTACAGTGCATAGAAATTGCAGAAGCATGGTATGAGGCACTGTATAAGACCTAGATCTTATTACTATTATTTTTATGTGTAGATAATTACATTTTCTCAATGTTCATGCCGTTGGGGGGGAAAGCGCATCATTCTGAGTGACCTCGTAATCTTGATTCGGACGAAACTTTACGTTGGCACCTGCATTAGCATTGGTAATTACACTGGCAGTATTGCCGCATCATTGAACTGGTGCTCTTGGAATGAGCCCCAAAGTATTCTGGTTTTTCAGAAAAAGGGGTCCTCTGCAAAGCAGCGAACAAGAATTGACAAAACCAATAGGTCTCGACTTTTTGACCTAGTGTCTTTGCCAGTTCTTTTTGCAGATGCTGTGCAGCATTAGCAAAAAGAAAAACAAGTAAAACAGGTTGATTACTTGCACGTGCATGCGTCATGACACAACTTTGGCCCATCATAATTATCCATGCATGTGCATATGTCACCACCATATGTATAAATATTGCATGATGTGAATGCCATTTTACTTTTTATTTACCATTCCAAGAACATAGGGGGTCATTACGATGGCGTAACGATCGCCACTGCCGGGCCGGCGGTGGCGACCGTTACGCCATCGTAACGTGAATTACCCACCGCCATATTACGATGGCGGTGGGTGTCGCGGCAGACGCAAAGTGCGTCCGCCGTTTTTCCACGGGTCGGCAATCGTTACGATTGCCGGCCGGGCGGAGCAGGGGCCCAAATATGGTGGCGGTGCCTAGCAGGCACCACCATCAATCAATCAATCAATCATGTCACTTATAAAGCGCACTACATACCCGCGAGGGTCTCAAGGCGCTGGGGGAAGAGGGGGTGGTGCTGCTACTGATCGAAGAGCCAGGTCTTGAGGAGTCTTCTGAAGGCCAGTAGGTCTTGGGTCTGTCGGAGGTTGGTGGGGAGGGTGTTCCAGGTCTTGGCGGCGAGGTGGGAGAAGGATCTGCCGCCGGCGGTCGTTTTCCGGATGCGGGGGACTGTGGCGAGGGCGAGGCTGGTCGAGCGGAGCTGGCGGGTGGGGGTGTAGAAGCTGAGTCGTCTGTTGAGGTAGGCTGGTCCGGAGTTGTGGAGTACTTTGTGTGCGTGGGTGAGGAGCTTGAAGGTTATCCTCTTGTTGACAGGGAGCCAGTGCAGGTCTCTCAGGTGGGGTGTGATGTGGCTGCGTCGGGGGATGTCGAGGATAAGACGTGCAGAGGCGTTCTGGATGCGTTGCAGCCGTCTCAGGAGCTTAGCCGTCGTTCCTGCGTAGAGGGCGTTTCCGTAGTCCAGCCTGCTGGTGACGAGGGCCTGGGTGACTGTTTTTCTTGTTTCGGTGGGGATCCACTTGAAGATCCTGCGGAGCATTCGGAGGATGTTGAAGCAGGATGAGGAAACGGCGTTGACCTGCTTAGTCATGGAGAGGGTGGGGTCGAGGATAACCCCTAGGTTGCGTACGTGGTCGGTGGGTGGCGGGGCTGTTCCCAGTGATGTTGGCCACCAGGAGTCGTCCCAGGCTGAAGGGTTGGAACCAAGGATGAGGACCTCCGTCTTGTCCGAGTTCAGCTTCAGGCGGCTGGTCCTCATCCATTCGGCGACGGCCTTCATTCCTTCGTGGAGGTGGGCTTTGGCGGTCTGAGGGTCTTTGGTGAGGGAGAGGATCAGCTGGGTGTCGTCGGCGTAGGAGATGATGTTGAGGTTGTGCTGTCGGGCGACGTGGGCAAGGGGTGCCATGTAGATGTTGAACAGCGTTGGGCTGAGGGAGGAGCCTTGGGGTACGCCGCAGATGATCTTGGTGGCCTTGGATCGGAAGGGGGCGAGGCGGACGCTTTGTGTTCTGCCGGAAAGGAAGGATGTGGTCCAGTCCAGGGCCTTCTCTTGGATCCCGGCGTCGTGAAGGCGTGTTCGTAGTGTGTGGTGGCAGACCGTGTCGAAGGCGGCTGATAGGTCCAGGAGGATGAGGGCTGCTGTTTCTCCGTTGTCTAGCAGGGTCCTGATGTCATCGGTGGCGGCGATGAGGGCGGTTTCGGTGCTGTGGTTGCTGCGGAAGCCGGACTGGGAAGGGTCCAGGATGTTGTTCTCCTCGAGGTAGCGGGTCAGTTGTTTGTTGACGATTTTCTCGGTGACCTTCACGGGGAACGGGAGCAGAGAGATGGGTCGGAAGTTCTTGAGGTCCTTGGGGTCTGCCTTGGGTTTCTTGAGTAAGGCGGTGATCTCGGCGTGCTTCCAGCTTTCCGGGAAGGTTGCTGTCTCGAAGGAGATGTTGATTATTTTCCGGAGATGGGGCGCGATGGCTGTACTGGCTTTGTTGAAGATGTGGTGAGGGCACGGGTCTAGCGGTGAACCGGAGTGGATGGTGTTCATGATCTCGCTGGTGTCCTCGTCGTTGATGTTGGTCCAGGAGAGCAGGCGGTTGGTGGTTGTGGGGGCAGTGGTCTCGGTGGTTGCTGGGGTGGTCGTGGTGTTGAAGCTGTCGTGGATGTCGGCGATTTTGCGGTGGAAGAAGGTGGCCAGTGAGTCGCACAGGTCTCGCGACGGCTGGATGTCGTTGGTGTTGGAGCTGGGGTTGGAGAGTTCCTTCACGATGTTGAAGAGCTCTTTGCTGTTGTGTGCGTTGTTGTCTAGGCGGTCTTTGAGTGAGGCCCTTTTGGCGGATCTGATGAGGTGATGGTGACTGCGGGTGGCGCTCTTGTGGGCGGCGTAGCTGTCCGCTGTCCGTTCGTGGAGCCAGATCTTCTCCAGTTTTCGGCATGTTCGTTTGGAGGCCTGGAGGTCTTCGGTGAACCAGGTGGCTTTCTTGCTGGTGTGGCTGTTGGGCGGATTCTTGAGCGGGGCGAGGGTGTTGGCGCAGTCGTCGATCCACTGTCTGAGGTTGCGGGCGGCGGTGTCGGGGTCGGAGGGTTCGGCCATCCATATTAGTATGTGAGGTTTTGAAGGCCTTTCCGAAAGGCTGGCAGGGATTTGCGTTGGGGGCACGTTGCGGGCCCCCGGGGGGGTAGGGGGGTGCACTTAGGGGGTACCTATGGTACCCCCCTGCATGTCCATGCACAAGGTGGCAGGCACCGCGCGGTGCCTGCCACGTTGTGCATGGAAATGCACAACATGGCATTTCACCATTGCGGCGGGTGCTGCAGCCAGCAGCACCCGCCGCAATGTTAAATCGCCAGATGCGACTGCCGCGGTGGCGGTTGCATCATAATTCAGGTGGCGGGACCGCCGCATGTCTGGCGGCCGGTCCCGTTACCGCTAGGATGGCGCCGCCCGCCATCCTAATAGGCCCCTTAGAGCAGTAAATAAAAATTAAAAAAGTAAACATGCACAAAAGTGCATTTGAAAAAAGGAGCAACTTGGAAGCCAATGGCAGCTGTGGGTTCCTCCACAAAAAATGAACACATTTGTTTTTTTTTATCAATGGGCGTAACAGTAGGTGCAGGGAGCAATGGAAGAGCGCTTAGGTGAAAAGTCAGTGCAGGTGGGGGCGAGTAACGGATAGTGGACAGGTGAGCAGCGCAGGCAGGGAAGGGAGTGGAAAAAATAATAAAGTAAAAAAAGACAAAAAAAAGCCATGGAGCGGCGGAGGAAGCAATGGACTAGCTCTTGGAGGTTGGAGGCTGAAGGAACATGCAGCTCACAACGCAGGCGTGTATTTGACGGGAGAAGCATTACAGAAGGCAGAAAGCAAGAACACATGCACTCTCACAGATTGCTGAAAGTTAAATAAAAAAGTAGTTTCCTGAATGTGAGAAGCGGAAGGTTACAACAAGTTATCCAATCAAAGGGATGGGAAAGAAGCCATGCCCAAAGGGAGAGGAAAACACAAGAAGAGTAAGGAAGGAAAGTCATTGTTTAAGAAGTAGCAAATGAAAGTGACAAAAAGTCAGCCAATGGTAAGCAATGGGCTGGCCCAAAGCACACTGTAAGTACTGGTATGGACCACAATAGGCCTTTAGACATTTTAAGCGAGACTTAAAAACTGCATCACATATATTTCCCCTGCCATTTCTTGATCTTTTCAGTATAGCACCGCCCTTGAATGGCTGTGCATTCCCCATTACTGTAAGTGTGGTGCAGTGTTTATGTGTAGTGTACCCAGATACAATCCATACGCCCACACCGTGATGGGCAGCTTCAGGAGCCAGGGTAGGGTAGGAGGGCTCTCCTCTGCACCAGATCTGTGTATGGAGCTATGCAGGGAAAAAACACCCGTGCACAAACTGTAATTGATTTTGCGAGAAATTAAAATCCTAAAGGAGCAGCTTTTCTTTTTGAAAACTATAAGGAGGTACTATATTCCGAAGTAGAGAGATTCCACAGATTCTACACTGCTTCGGCAATACGCTGGGAAGTAATTCAGATTGAATCCACTTTTGCGCAGTGAAGTGGTTCACAAGGGTGTCTTTAACCAGCAAACAGGAGTTGTAATGGAAAGGCTTGTTTCAGACTGAAACTTTGTGGAAAGAGGCGGGGTCAAGGCAATTTAAGCGTTTCCTGTCCAGTAAACATGTTCTTTTCTCTGTGGGCTAGATGGGCACCGGATATTTAGACTCTGGCAAAGATTGTTGTACACAGCTCCAGGTCTGCACCCAGGGCTTTAAGTGGGCCGGGTCTCACCGGTGCTGAGCACCGGCAGTTTTTTAAAGGGGGCCTCGAAACGGGTCTCTATCGGGCTCTGTTTTGTGCCCTGGCACAGGCGGTCCGTTTTTTTCCGTACTGCAGTGACAGCAGGCACATCGATGTGCGCGTGCTCACACTGCTCACTTCTTACTAGTGGAGAAGTTACGGCATGATATCATGCCAGGTGAGCGTTGAAAGGGAAGGGAAATCCTTTAGAGAGAGTCATTTTCTCTCTGGATTTCCCTTCTCTTTTTGAATCTCAGGAGCAGCAACATTGTCGTGGTGTCACCAGGGCTTTAAGTCGAAGCTTTTTCAATATTATATACAAGCCATAGTTGGCGCTTATTTATCTTATGCAACTAACAACCATTGACAAAGCCAATAGTCGTGACTTGTTGTAGGTATGATGTTACTTGTTGTATCATATATCTGGATGCAATGACAGAAACAACAAAATACAAGTCGGGCGGCACACTATGCTAAGCACAGATTTTTAGCTTAGGTGTTTTTAAGCCACGCCCTTAATTACATTGGCCACGCTCCTTTGAGAGACACCCCAGTTTTTTCATCCCACTTAAAGCCCTGTCTGCACCCAAAACAACTCATACAAATGTGCCCCCAAAAACTGGGATTTAGAGAAGTGGCCTAGCAGACCTCCAACCCTGCATTTGCATTCCTAGCAGGAAAACATTTTTTAATAAAAGCAGCCCGTGTCCCTTAAATGGAGCATGCTCTGGGGTATTTGTCTGTTCTGCCACACCTAAGGCCGGCTGTCGCGATTCCCAAAGTGGAAGATTCCCATTTGTGAATCAGTTACCACCCCAGCTCTGGAGAGAGTGGATTGAAGCAGGAAGGGCCTGGGAGATCAAGAGCAGATCAGTGGCTTGTGACCACGGTTGCTGTTACAAACCATTGATAGTTTCCTTTCTGACTGACAAATCTATTATTTTAGATTCGGAAAGGGGGACAAAACAGCTTAGGTACACAGTGTCAGTGGTTAATTTGTAAAAAAATAAGTTCTGGGGCTCTTGTCAGAAGGCAGCTTGCACCAGCCCATTTCTCCTGTTAGCATCGCCTAAAACAGAACTAACTACTAACCATGAAAGTGGGGAGAGTATGTGGCATAATGACCAGAGCTAACGACTTCGGAGCTGGGAAACCAGGTTGGAGTCTCTGTGTCAGCTGTGAATCTGGGCAAATCACTTAATCTCCCCGTGCCTACCGTAAACGAATGTGTCATGAACTGGTGCTCATTAAAAGCTCTGATGTTGATGATTAAGTGCTGATGCTGAGCACCGGAAACCACTGGCTCAAATTAAGCACTGGGTGCATCGTACAAATGTGTTTGCTGTTGCAGTCGCTGTGACTTTGAAAATCATAGACTTTGTACATTTGGCTCCTATTCCTGACACCCCAGCCTACTATAACACACAGATTGTGATTTATTTTATGGTGATACATCAAGCTGTATGTTTCTGATGCTGATAAAAAAAATTGAACTATATGCACCCCTTTCTAACTTTAGGCAGGTCTCCTTTATAAGCGTGTCTGCAGGAAGAGTAGGGACTTTTCAGACTCTTGAGTACTATATGTGTTTCCCAAAGGGCAGCAAGTTGCTTGAGATTGAGCATCAAGAAGATTCAAACTGGTGAGATATCTGGCGGTGTAGTTAGCTCTCTCTAGTGGTGCACTCACTCATGGATGATTTTTGAACAGGGAGATCAAGTGCGCCCAGTGGCGCACAACCAATCCTGCCCTGCAGAGTTGAGTGAGGTTTTACCACTCTCGTGCTCCAGGGAACGCAGTATACCCACAATCCCCTGTTGCCACATTGGGCTCTGCCCGGTGGAAAACATCGCTTACACGTCTTAGACCCAGGAACCGTCAATCACCCCCCCCTTATGAGAAACTGAAACACCACCTCTCTCAAGAACCACAGCCAGTTGGCACACACCACTCTAACCACAAGGCTTATTGGACCACATTCCATCCTCAGACATTTGTGCTAGAACAGTTCTCAGTGTTGGGGTGCTAACATCAATGTCACATTAATGGGGTCATAGTGATAGTGAAAGTCCAAGCGTCACACAAGGAATAAATGTAACAAATAAGCCACGCTAATTCACCAGGAGAGTGAAAAGGTTGTAGTATGTAGCCTGGGGCTGCATTTTGGAGCACATTGTCGCAAACATATTATTGAAGCAGGGTGGGATAGCACACTGTCATTTAAAGGCAGCACATTTTCCATTGAAATGGCCACTAAATTTGCACAGTCATGCATTTGTACTGAGAAAGCTATACAGCACACAACAATTAATATGTGGAATTTGGGTTTCAGCCAATATGTATCATTTGCACATCACTAAGTTAAGTGTCTAGATTTCTTTGATCTTATGAAAATCTTTTTTTCCATCACACTACAGAATTACAAAAAATGTGCTTCATTTGTACTTTCCTAATTGCAGATATATTTGTGCAGTTTATTTACAGATGTTTAGATTTTGTTGTATTTTAAAAATTGACATCATACAACCGATCCTTTCACACTGCCTGAACCCCAGATTATTACATAGTTCTGTTTAATAAAGCCTATCAATTGTCAGAGAAAGAAAAGTAAACGCCAATCTCCTTGGTAAAAGAATCAGCAGCTATTTGACACCATGCATACATTTACATATGACCTTGATCTTTGAATGCACAGGAAATGAGTCAAGATAAAAACGCATCTTTATTGCTCATTCACTTTTTGAACCTGAGCATGATGTTTTGGGGGTGCTGCATCACGCCGCCATCCCCTGCACCCCTACTTCCAGCGCCTATGGCCTCGGAGGAGTGAGTCTCCTCCATTTTCGCCCAACCCAGGGCTCAGTGTCTGGCAGTTCTCTCTCACCATTTGGGTCATGCTCATGTGGTGCCATTCCTCTTGCCCCAGAAGTCAGTGGCACACGCCACTCTAACCCCTTGCCCACCCCACGGCCCCCTCGCCCCCCTCCCCGGATCCAGGCTGGACTTACAACGCAGTACATAGTAGGGAGAAGGCGTCCGCTCCAGCCCGGAAAACTCCACTAAGGGAGGGGCCACACGCTTTTCTTAAAACATGCAAGATGTGCTGCTGAGGATAAATAAAGCTCTGTATGTATACTGTGCCAGACTCTGGAGCATTGAAAGATGTTAAGAGCCTCTTTTCAGAACTACCCGTGACACGTATTCATTTTTATTCGACATACCTTCACAATAAATAGTGCTGTGAAACTGATCTTTTGGGAACTTTTTGGTATAAAAAAAGAATTCTTGAGTGGGCTCAAAGCTTTCCTTTAGAGTGTAGAACTAGCTCGCCGTGATTTTACATAAAGAAAAGGAATGAGAGATATTTCCAGTCCTGCTTTTTAGCTACCAATCCAGTCCTGCCAGGGTTCAACTCTCGCCGCCCGAATCAAGTGGCCAGCGCCCCCACGCCCACCCCAGGCTCCAGTGGTCCAGGCGCTCACTCACCCCCGGCACCAGGTGCCTGCCCCCTGCGGGAAACTGCTGAGCAATGCACACACCTCCTCCCGCCTTCTCTCTTCCTTGGAGGCAGAGCTCAGGAATTCAACACTTCAGGGAGTGGAGCCCGGGAGGGAGGCGCGAGAAGCAGAGAGGCGGTGACTCAGGAAAGAGGTGAGGGAAGAACTCGAGGGAGGAAGAGATGAAGAGGAGGAAAGGAAGCAGGTAAGGAGAAAGGAAGAGATAGGCACAGGGAGAGGCAAGGAGGAAGGCACGCAAGCAGGTGGGTACAAGGGGGAAAGGGTACAGCGAGGGAAGAGGGGGAAAACTTGAGGGAGCGAGGTGGGGGTGAACTCAAGGAAGAAAGGGGCAGGTAAGGACGGATAGACGAAGGGAGGAAGAGAGTGATTAATAGGAGAGTTAAGGAGGAGTTAGGGGTAGGCAGGGAGGGAGGTAACGAGGCGCATGTGTGGATGTATCTGGACTTTAGGGACACCTTTTCTTACCTGCCCGTTTCTCATGAAGTAAAATAGCACAGTTTGTGGCGGTTGCGTCGGGTTTTTAAACTTCAACTCATGTGACCCCACCCGGGGAGGGGCCCTCAATGGCGTGGCGCTGGCCATGAGGGATGGCAGAGGAGAGGACTGTGGAAGATGGTGCAGGGGGTGGACCTGGAGATTTGGGTGTGGAGATGGTGTAAAGGATGGTGTAACAGGACTGACCGCGCTGGCGGCGGTGGAGGGTGTAGTGTAGGAGCGCGATTGGGCAACCTACCTCTTTAAGTGCTGATGGGTGGTGGAGTGGGAGTGCTCGTGGTGCAGTAGAAGGTCTGTAAGCGAAGGTGGACTGGTGAAGAGTTTTTATTTTCGTTGTCTCAAGGGTGACCCGCGAGATGTGTCTATGCCCTGGCCACATGCCCTGTAGGTGACCTTCAAACTCTCCTTATATCGACCAAAATCCCCAAGAGAGCTGGGACTTCTTGTTTCACGGGTCCCACTCAGTGCTTGTCCCGGGGAAGGTCTGCGAGTGCTGATGTGGAGGGTGGTGCCGAAATATTAGTTGTGCAGTGGAAGGTCTGGGACTGGGTGGCTGTGGAGGGCGTGCAGAGGCATTGATTATCCTGCGGAAGGTCTGTGCAGTCTGGTGGCTGTGAAGAGTGGTGCTGTGAGAGTTCTGGTTTAGTTTTGAAAGGTCTGTATGGGGCGGTGCTTCTAGAGGGTTGTGTAGGAGCACAGGGTGTGCCGTGGAAGGTTTGTAATGGCTAGTGGCTGTGGAGCGTGTGGTAATGGCCTCCAGTGATAATCTGGAGGCGCTGCTTGAAGCCTCTTTAGATTTAACACATCTTGTATTTTTACAGTAAGAGATGGAGTCCAAGAAAAACAGCCTGAAGAAGGAGCTAGAGGAAGAGCTCAAGCTGAGCACAGATGATCTGCAGAGCCACGCCTGGTACCACGGGCCAATCCCACGACAGGTAAATACACCCTGACACAGCCACGCCTGGTACCACGGGCCAATCCCACGACAGGTAAATACACCCTGACACAGCCACGCCTGGTACCACGGGCCAATCCCACAACAGGTAAATACACCCTGACACAGCCACGCCTGTTACCACGGGTCAATCCCACGACAGGTAAATACACTCTGACACAGCCACGCCTGGTACCGCGGGCCAATCCCACTACAGGTAAATACATCCTGACACGGCCACGCCTGGTACCACGGGCCAATCCCACGACAGGTAAATACACTCTGACACAGCCACACCAGGTACCACGGGCCAATCCCACTACAGGTAAATACACCCTGGCACAGCCACGCCTGGTACCACAGGCCAATCCCACGACAGGTAAATACACCCTGACACGGCCACGCCTGGTACCACGGGCCAATCCCACGACAGGTAAATACACCCACACCCGGTACCACAGGTCAATCCCATGACAGGTATATACAACCTAACACAGCCACGCCTGGTACCACGTGCCAATCCCACGACAGGTAAATACACTCTGACAAAGCCACGCCTGAAACCACAGTCATATTCCTGACATATAAATACAATCACAATGGCTCACTTGATACCAGGGGCTTACATATGATAGGTAAATTCTCCCCATCAGAACCACATTATCACTGGCCTGTGCCACTTCAAGTGAACAATCACACTTGGTATCATGGGCATATTACAGACACCCAAAACAGAGCCCCGCTTGACGCTACCAGGTGCCCACACCACGACAGGTAAATATGCCTGACAGAGTCAACTCTGGCCCTCTCCAGGATAGAGCCTGAGGGAGCCACAGTTGGTTAGATGAGCCCACCCCACACTAGGCGAAAGCACACAAAGCCACGCCCGCCACCACGAAAGATGAATACAACAAAATGAAGCCACACTGGGTACCGGAGACCTACTTTAGATAGGTAAATGCACACAACTACAGAGCTACACATGGAACAATACCAGCTCCATCACAAGTGCATCTCAAAAGAGACACGTTCGCACTGGGCCATTCCACGAAAGGTAAATATATCTTGACACAACCAAAGGCCTTTTCCAGTCAGGTACATACACCCTCAATAAAACCCATACCACAATTGGCTCAATCAATGGCATAGAGAGACACACATGGTTACATGGGTTCATCTGAATAGGTGAATGTAGGCAAATGTACCCTGACACAGTTATGATTGGTGTGAGGGACAGATTCCACAACAGACCCATACCAGGCGTGACAGAGCCATGGCTGGAACCACAGGCTCAACCAGACATGTAAATACACACGGAACCATACCTGGTACATATGTCACATTCAATGGCGAGTACATTCACCTGTCAGAGTCATGACTGGGACCATGCCCCTATCCTGCAACAGGGACATACGCACACAGAGCCAGACCTGGTGTGACAGGTCCATTCCGTGAAGGGTACTGTAGCCCAACACAGTTGCACTTGATACCAAAGGCCTATTTCAAAATGATAAATACAACCATACAGCCAAGTTTGACACTATTTGTTTACTCCATGATTGTTAAATATAAAATGACAGGGCCACGCTATCACCAGCCCTTCCCACACCAGCTAATATACCCTGGCACAGTCAAGCCTGGTACCATGATAGGCATGTTCTATAGAGGTCCACACTGCCTCAGGCCTGTTCAGTGCCAGGTAAATACACCAGCCTGCCTCACACCTACCATCCATTCCACGGGCTGTAAATCCACAGACAGCGCCGCACCCACCATCCATTCCAAGGGCTTTAAATACATCAGACACAGCTACACCTGGTGCCATGGGACCATTTGGTAGCACAGATAAATACACCCCAATAGAGTCACACACCTACACCCCACCACCTGGTGCCATTGGGCTATTCCACAGTATGTAAATACCCCCTGACACATTCATGCCTGGCGCCCTGGTCCCATTTCACGATACATAAATGCACACTGACAGAGGCATGCTCCCACAGGCCCATGGCACAATAAGTAAAGGCCTCATGGTATAGCCATGCCTGGTACCAAGGACTAATTACACATCAGATATACACCCCACCCCTGGGACCATGGGCCCACTTTGCGACTGGTAAGTACACCTGGGCCGAATTGGGCTATTATGGGCCCAGTCTACTGTGCCATGCGAGACCACACGCACACCTGGGTGCCATATGCCCATTCCAAAACAGATAAAGATACTAAACAGTGGTAAATATGGTTCCAAGTGTCTTTCACGTGACAGGTAATTAATTATACCTTGGCCGATCCATCTGTGGTACCATGGGCCCCAACCACGGAAGGCAGACACACCCAACACAGCCGCTCCTGACACCATTGGCCCATCACATGAAGTGTATATTTTACAAAAGATGACAGCGTCGATAGAAGAGGACTATCTTCTAAAAATACAAGATTGGGAGAGTCTACACAAGTTTATGCTTCCTTTGTTTGATTCAAAGGGCTGGCACTGTGTTTGCCACTGCAGAATGTCTTTGGAAGGCTTGACGTGTTGCACGTGTATTACATTGATGCTGCATAGGAATCTATTGCTGAAGTTCTATCTATACACTACACACAACTGACAGCGCAACATCCAACGTCTTTCTATTTTCGAGATTTGTGAAGAACTGATGTTGATTTATGTTTCATGTGTGTTTTACGTGTCTCAGCAGGGGTATGTGGATAACTGACTGTAAACCATGCTTGTAGCTATGATGTGCTTGTATTTTTCCGTTTTAGGTCCGGCATAAAGACCGCTTTAGTTGTTTCGCTAGTCTTGTTAAAAAAAAAATTAAAATGAAAAGATATACATATGTTTATTCATAGTCTGAGAGACTTTCAATGAGCCCTCCTCAATCATTGGCCATTTCAAGTGTCTTTCTCATTTAGTTATCATCTACCACAGCATCAGGCACAGGGCAATGGGCCACTTCAGCCATTGGCTGTCTTCATAGTGATTGATGGCTTTTTGTCTGATTACATGTGCACATACGCACTTTTTACTTTTTTTCGGTGCAAACAAAAATAACTGCCACCTTTTAACAGTGGCATTTTAAATGTTCCTTCTTTTTTAACTTTTAATTTCGATTTAATTTGCGTGCAAATAAATGAAAAAAGAACCACGGGACCCATCGCCTGCTTCCTAAGGCTATAGACCTATTCGCTATATTCACTTTGCCAACGCTGTCCTGTAGTTGCGTTTTTTGTTTCAGGGCTGCTTTAGTTGGAACACTTGTAATCTGTGCATATATTGAATTAGTTAATTGTTTTTATGTTTTTTATCCAGTGTAATGGTGTAAAAACTTATCACAAAAATCGACTGAAATGTAAATACCACATCAGAGATCGGCGACTCAGCGTAGTCTCAATTGTGGCTCAGGTCAGCGGTCTAGCTTCGGGACGGCGCCTCGTCCAGCATCGCAGGCACTGCCGCCTCCTAGGCTGGCACTGCTAGGAAAAAAAGTTATCCAAGTATTTCAGGAATGGGCATGCCTGGAGCAGAGATATGTGCTTTTCCTTCAACACTTTCACATTCAGATCGCACGGTGAATGCAAAACATGTAAGTACTTGACAGCGTGACGCACTGAGAGCGTGTCTCTGAGAGAAAGCCCTCCGTACCCACTGGCTTCACTGTTTTGATGACTTAATTAACGGCCTCCATTAGGTGCCGGGCTTCTCCTGAAACAGTTTTGTTAAACAAGAAGAAGCCATTTGTGTTAATGTATAAATAGTCCGCCCTGCCTCACATTTAACTTTATGTCATGGAAACCAGCAGAGATGGTCGTTTATTGGTTTACTTTATATGGTAAAATTCACTTTCTTTTTTGTAGCCTTGAACCATTTGAAAAGTGAGTCTCAGCAGGCTTGCAGACTTGTATCTAGAAAGATTTCTTAAAAATGCCTCGGACTGATTTGGCTTGCGGCGCATGCACGCTGATTGTCGGCTTTGTTGAACCCAACTTAGATCTTGAAAAGAAGTACAAAGCATTGTCCATTTGTGTACAAGCGTAGAGAAGTAAATGTTCAGTGGCTGAACTGTTGTTGACTGTGAGAAATATGGGCTAGCATTCTCTCGCCTCCTTTTCACTTAATTGAGTGGGTACAGGCAAATCACTTTTTTCACTTGTCATGTTTTCTGTAACTGACCAATTTGGGAGTACCAAGAAGGAACTTGGTTAAGATGTGTAAACTATTCGAAAACCAAATTCTACCTCTTATATGGTTTAAAAGACCAGAACTCCGCTCCATATGAAATAATAGTCTTGTCTAATTATGTAGCACGTTGATTACTTGAGGTAATCTCCATTACTCTTTCTCCATTCTTCGTCGTATCATTCCTCATCAATGAGACCCTTTGCCTCCCATCAGACATAGTTTCTTAATAATTTCTTTTCTTTTTTTTAGTCTATCTTCTATTTTTCACTTTTTGCTTACCCACTTCCTGGAGGTGACGTTTATAAGTAATCCTTTGTGGAAAACACTTCCTGTAAGTGCCAAGCATACCCACCTCCTTCATCCTTAATAGAGTTGGGACGGTGGGAAGTCAAGGAATGTGGTAAAACCAGAGATAAAATGGAGAAAGAGTAATGGAGATTACCTCCTCCACAGAAAGGGTAGTGGGGATTACTCCTGTATTCCTCATCACATTCCTTATCAATGATATAGTCAAGTCGATGGTTGAAGAAGTCGAAAAAAGAAGACACCATTCACCATAGATAATATTAAATTCCAGGTGGTCCTTTTACTTTATCTTAGAAAGTGAAAAAGCATGTAACACCATCAATTTTCACCAACATTAGGTACAGATTAGCCCAGCACCAAATGTGCATGATCAGACACCATCTTTTTTATTTTTTTATTGATTCAGTATTAATCAGATCAAACACCCCATTGGGAATCCAAAGGGTACATGTAACTTTGTGCTTCATACTTTATACAATCATTATTTACATCTCAGGCAAATAGAAAAAAGAAAGTATGAAATCATAAGTGTGCAGGTGGGAGTAAAAGAGAAATAAGAAAGCCTAAAGGGGTAAACAGACCAAGAGGCTTGCAGCTCCAGAAATTCAATCAGTCAGCCATAGAATAAATACAACAAGCATTTGCAATGCAATAGGTCTCGCATTTTCAAGAGTTTAAGCGATTGGCAATGTAAATTACAATGCCTTTTATATATCTGTTTTACAAATCAAGACATAAATAAAAGGCATTGTCATTTACGATGCCAATAGCTCAAACTCGCAGTGCTAAGTAGTAGTAAAACGTTTTATAGAAACATATTGTGAATCAATGCATTGTTGTGATGTTGCAATGCGTGACTGTGGTATGTGTAGTAATGCTAATGTTGAATGTATGTGAATGCGTTGTGAGGGTATTAGTTGTAAATGCGCTATAACGTCTTGTGTGGTGTTTTTGGCATCGTAGGGACCTATATTCAGTCGTAAGGCAGCTTGGACTCAGATCAACAAGGCATTTCTGGCTTACATCCAAACCAGGGACACGCTGGCTATGCCACTGCTTACTGATGAGGCCTGGACTTAGCCCATGGGACATAAAGCAGCCTGGCTCTAGTTGATGGTGACTTTAGAACAGGCAGGTTTAAGGTGTTGTGGGAGTTGGAGTACGGCTCCATAAAGGCTGAGTGAATTCAGAAGCTCTCCATTGTTCTAGTTATGGTGTTAAGATGGCCTGGTTAAAAATTGTAAAGGTTGCCTGGACACAGAGGAGAAGCAGTCTGGCTCTAGGACGCTATAGAGATCTGGTTTAAAAGTCTGGCCCAGTTCCAGGGGTGGAAAATGTGGCCTGGTCTGAAGAGATTTAAGGGATCTCTTTAGAGAGAGGGGGTAAGGAGATCTGGATGCAGGAGTTGTCTGGAATAAAGGGGGTTAAGGTGGTCTGATCGTGAGGGGGACAGAAGCCTGGGTAAAGCGTTTTTTTTACAGACGGGTTAAAGGTGGTCTGATTTGGTGGTACAAGAGGGGGAGTTGAGGTGGTCTGGCTAAAGGAGCCTGGTTACACCCGGTTTAAAGGGTGTCTGATCAAGGTGGTCACATAGCAGGTCGGGCTAAAGTGATCTGGTTGCAAAGGGTTAAACGGGGGACTGTGTAAGGTTGCCAACTCATAGGGAGGAAAAGTATAGCGGTCTGGTGACAGACTGGTTAAAGGGAAGGCTAATTAAGGAGGTCTGCTCCTAGGGGTTAAGGTGACCTGTTTAACATGATGTTGTTACAGACGGGTTGAACGGGGTTCTGATTATGGTGATGGGGTCACAGGGGGTGGAGGGTAGATGTCTGGGTAATATGTTCTTCATGCATACGCGCCCCTGCACACTTACCTCTGGATAGCAGTCTTTGGCCAGCACCTGTAGCATGGCCGTCTTCCCGCAATGCACTTCTCCCACGAGGACCAGTTTACACCTCACAACGGCGGGGCCTGGGGGCTGCGCCTTTCCTTCATACTCGGGTGCTGCGACGGGCAGGGCCCCTTGTGCTGAGGCTGGCCACCTGATGGTGGTACCCCCAGACGATGCTGAGGCCTCTGCTGGTCCCCAGGCACTCCCTCTGCTGCAGTAAACTGTGGCTGAGCTAGGATATATGCTAGTCCCCAGGGTGTCCCGCTGAAGTGGGTCTTGTCTGGCGGGGTGCTCAGACTACGCCACTGGAGCAGTGCACCGAGGGCCGCCCGGTTGCTGGTACTTGGGCTCTGCTACCTCTCAGGCCTGCCCTCGGGCCCTGGAGCTGCTGAGGCTGGGGCAGCACTGCCGCAGCACAGGCTCAATGGGGGCCGTAGTAGGGGAGCTGTGCAGGAGTCAGTCAGCCCTGGTTGTTGATGCACGGGCTCTCGGGGGCCTGTGCACGCGTTCTTGTACCGGCTCAGGCGCTGGTGATGCTCACGCTGCGGTGGTGCCTTAGCTGCGTGCTCTGCTGCTGTTTCGCGGGTTCTCCTGGGGGTGGGGGCTCTGCTGACCTGCACGGAGAAATGTGGCGGCTGCGTCTGCAGGAGGATTCCCAAAAGGGCTCTAGCCGGCCAATGAGAGGCGCGGGCCGCCCCCCTCCTCACACCGGCCTGTCATTAATGCCTCAATTGCATACCGTGAGACCAGAGGTGCCGCCATTCTTTTGTGTAGAAGTGTCGCGTGGCGCTAGCTGAGGTATATAATTGTACCTACAACAAGAGAGGAGCGGGGGCGAGCGAGCGCAGCAGCCTGCTCAGCTGACCAGACGCTCGTGCGCAATGGCCTTTTGCCGGCATGTGTTTACAATTATCGCGCACGCGTCTGGGCACGATAATTGGAAACACATGTCTGCTGCGCGTAACCATCTGAAAAAGGCCAGCCACGACGCACGAGCGTTTGGACTGCTTCTGAAACCCCCTTACTTAAAGTCTTCGCCTATTAGCGCTTGCGCGCTACTCGAGGCTCGACCTAAAAAGGGCTGCTAGAGATAAGAAATACAATATCCCTAATAAGCATAGATACATTCTATTGACGCAGAGAAACCCCCACCCCAACATTACAAACATTAATAGGCATCAGCCTACAGCTCCCAATTAAACTGCGCCCGTATTCTATCAAACACCCTGAGTGACCGAGCGCCCCTTACTCTGTCCAGAGCCAGTGCTGAATCGTGTATTTGCCAAATTGTTGCCCACCATTCAGTAGCCCGTGGGGGAATGGCCAAGACCCAAGATCTAGCTATACAGAGCCTGGCAGATACTATAAGTGTAGATAAGTCTTCTCAGCCTAATATCAAACTACATTCTGCATCCTAACATTATTTCCGTAGGGGTTAATTGAAGCTCATATCCTAAACCTGCCGATGCTATCCGGCACACCTCTTCCCAGAATGCCTTCAAAACAGGACATGCATATAACATGTGTAGGATATCTGCTGCTAGACATCTGTACTTGGGGCAGCTAGTTTTGTCGGGATGTAAGTTTGCACTACCCTCATGCAAACACTCTTAAATTGCTGCAGCTTTAACATCACAGAGTGCACAGTGCCCTCAACTGTCTCTAACGCCCTGTATATTCCTGATGGTAACACCTCCTGGGAAAGCACTCTGCTCCATTTCAATGCCAAGCGCAGACTATCATCCTTCCTATGCTTGCTAAGTCCTTGATATACTGTGCTAATCAATGATTTCCGTTTAGACTTGAGGATATTAGAGAAAATGGACGGAGTCTCTGATTCAGTTATGGCCTTGCCATCGGTGGGAAAGTAATTCCTCAGCTGTAAATATTTAAAACAATTATGACGAGGAAGGTCAAACTCATTTTGTAGCTCAATAAAATTACGTAGGCCATTCAGATCGAATAACGACCCCAACGTCAATATGCCTAGTCTATACCATACTTCACAGGCCGAATCATGAAAAACACCCGGGAAAAGCCAGGTTATCCCAGAGCAGTGTGTCCCCATGTATTAACTTTATGGCGTACTTGGCACAGATCTCTCCCAGATAGTTACAGTATCCTTGACAAACTTAAACCTTACCCGTATGTAATAATTAGGGTCTGTTATTCAATAGAAAAAAAGCCTGCTCTCAGTACCCAATGCCAAATAATAACTGAATACAGATAAAACCGGTTCTGCTGGAACAAGCAGAGTATGCAAACGACTGGCAAAAGCGGCCCAGAAATATAGCTTAAAATCCGGGAACTGCAAACCCCTCTGTCGGTACAGTAGTTTTAATAAGCTTATAGAACGCCTCGCCCGCCTATACCCCCAAATAAAACTGCTTAAAGCCCCCACAACTTCTTTAAAAAAACACGTCTGGCACCCTTAGTGGTATAGCCCAGAAAAGATAAATGGCATTTTGGGAGGATATTCATTTTTATTACATTACAGCAACTTATAATGCTTATTGGAAGCGTTTTCCAAAATCGCAATTTTTTAATCACAGACTTTAACGGGCTCATAGTTCAATTTAAAAATCTTGTCTATCGTAGCACTTAATTTAATTCCCAAATAAGTAGCTGTATTTACTACCCCCGGTATTGACATAGCTGACTCATAGTTCAGCAGTAACTGTGTTTTGGCTAAATTCAATTTATAGCCAGAGACTGATCGGAATTTCCTAGCTTCCTCCACAATGCACTTAATAGCCTTTCCTGGCTCATCAGAGTATATTGCCACATCGTCCGGATATGTGCTGATCGTTAATTCACATTCACTGGATACCGTAGGGCTGAACCCAACATTCCTCTGTAATGCCAACAAATAAGGCTCTAAATACAGTGCAAATAGCGGAGAAGAGAGCGGGCAGCCCTGCCGTGTGCCTCGCTCTATCTTAAAAGGTGATGAAGGTATACCCATATATATCAATTTAGCAGAAGGAGACTTGTACAAAGCCTCTACACATTTGCAAAATCGTTTATCAAGCTCAAAGGCCTCCATAAAAATTCCCTGGTAACCCTATCAAAAGCCTTCTCGGCGTCCAATAAAATCACAGCCAATTTTGTCCCCCTTCTGTCTGCTACATCGAAAGCAGCAATTGCAGTGTTAATATGACTTGTGGTGTCCCTGCCTGGAATAAAGCTGTGTTGTTGCTTGGATACTAATTCTGGTAGGATCGGGGCAAGCCGCATAGCCAGGACTTTAGCGAAAATCTTCTCATCAGCATTGATAAGACAGATGGGTCTATACGAACCCATCTCCTCTGGTGGTTTGCTCTTTTTTTTACAAATATTGCTATCTTGGTCATATTCTAAGTATCTGGAGCTTTACCAACTTCATCTATATACTGTGTTACCCTTAAAAGTGGTGGGATTATAATGTCCTTAAATGCTTTGTAACATTCCATGGGGATCAGATCATCACCTGTTGCCTTACCCAAGGGCAGGGCAGTGATATCAGCCTCTAGCTCCCCAGCAGTTATATCGGTATTTAACAATACTGCTTGTGATGCTTCTGCCGCTGGCAGCCTACTGCATATGTTGCTGCTTCTACCGTGCAAGATATTGGAGTTTGGTAGTAGAGTTCTTAATAAAATATAGAAAGCTGCTCAACAATGGCTTGAGGAAGGGTATAGACTATACCATCATTGCCTTTAATACTCTGGAACAGGCTTTTGGCCGTCCTGTCAGAAATCTGATAGGCCAACACATAGCCAACCAGATCCCCATATTCATACTGAAGGGCCTTATTTTTGGCATAGGTGGCTGCAATTTTCTTCCTCAATTCTTGACTTAATTTAGACCGCTTGTTAATAAGCTGCAGATACAAAGCACACTCACCAGTGTGTCCTGTCCTGATCGCTGCAGCATGGGACATTTCTAATTGTAAAATCTCCTGGGCCAGTTGATTGACACCATTTCAAGTGTCCCTATATTGTACATAAATAAACTGTGCAGTAACACGCCTGATATAAGCTTTAAGTGTGTCCCATACGTGATGCTGTCCCCGAGTTATCCTCCAGAAATCCAGCGAGAGAACTTTCCACCACCTTACAATATTCTAAGTTACTAAAGAGGTGTCTTGGAAATGATAACTGATGACGTCGGCCAAATGCCCCAGACAAGTTGATACCTAAAGTAATAGGGTTATGGTCAGATGGCACTTTTGGGCATATCTCCATTTCAATATCCCAGAGGTTCCCCCATTTAACAAATATCATGTCGATCCGGGAGTAGTGCTTATGTGGGGAGGAATAACACGTATACCCAGGTATTGTAGGATACAGTGCCCTCCAGGCATCCATAAGCCCATGTAGCCGGACAAGTTCGACAATAGAAGCCCTAATCTTCAACATTCATGTAGAAGCGATGATTAGCTGTATCTATTGCATAGTTCATCACACAGTTATAATCTCCCATTACTAACATTTCCCCGGACCAATCCAGCAGTTTCAAGCATAGCCCGTTCAACATCTCGGTGTCGTCAACATTAGGCCCATAGACTGTACATATTACAAATTTCCGACCGTCCACCAGAAGTTGGACAATTGCCCATCTGCCCCTACCATCGGATACTGCCCTCAATTTCTTATACTCCAAACTCTTAACTGCTAATATAGCTACCCCTCGAATAGAGGCAGTCTGTGACATGGTCGTCAGTAAATTGTAACTCAGTTGTTTATATAGATGTCTATCGTTATAAGCCAAGTGTGTCTCAGTTAATGCAATTATATGTGGGTTGTACATCGTAATCTCCTCTCTTTCCAATTTTCGTTTATTAAAAGAGTTGAGGCCGGATACGATCCAGCACATACATTTTAGCCTAATAATTGTTGCACTGATCCTGATCAGACACCATCATGCGATGGTGTACCAGGAAAGTTGAAGGAGTGGCCAATGTGGCTGTTCTGCACATGTCCAATAAAGGGACAAAGCCCTGAAAACGAAGCATGAGAAGCATCTAACGCCCTCGTAGACATTCCCTAAAAATAAAGATGGGGGCATACTAAAGGAACAAACCCATCTACTAATATTTGCTGTTAGTAGTTTGTCCTCGTCTACTCTCTCAGTCTCTCCAAAAGTTACTTATAGTGAATCACATTTGTTAACAGTAGTTGTGTGTTCCAAATATAGCAAAACTGCTCCATTTACAGCAAAACCTCTTAACCGAGTGCACTCCACACCTTCTGGATTTTTCAAAACACTCACTTCTTGATCTAAATGAAAAGGTAATGATATTTTTGGCAAAAAGTTGGACCAGATTTAAAATTAATTAATCTGGGAGAACTTTCAAATGTGAAAGAAAAATAACCAAATACCTCAAATCACCCACTAGAAAAATGACTTTTTAAGCCAGCAGATCCGAGGGCAGTGAAGACAAAAGTTCAACTGAAAGTTCTTGAAGAATCCTCCGAACCTGAGGTATATCCCATGGAGGAAGCAACACTTTCGAAGGTAAATTCTGTAATAAGAAACCTTTAAGAAGTCTAGATACTACTGCTGATCCAGAGATATATTAAAATCTCCACATATAATTATAGGATTGGGCCATGTGGCGAGTTCTACTTCCAAATTTTCAAAAATCTGAGGGTCATCTTGATTTGAACCATAGATCGAGCACACAGTACCTCCTCCTGCCAGTTCTGCTATAGCCCACCTCCCCAATTTATCCGCGGCCTTGCGTTTGGCCAAACCTAGAGAGGTCTTAGCTAGAATAGCCACCCCTCTAATATTTGAGGTCTGTGATGTACATGCCAGGATATTATATCCACCAACCCTCAGTAGTTCTCTTTTCCCCCAAGGAATGTGAGTCTCTTGTAAACATATTACATCCATAGCATTCATCCTCATAAATTCAACTAATCTTGCCCTCTTTGCCCTATCGTTCAACCCCGAAACATTCCATGAACAAATGGTTAACCTCCCCATCCCAGTTTGGTTACAGTTTCCCAAATAGCCCCTCTTGATAATCTTTTGCTCTTTTTCTCTGTCATCTTTAGTCTCATGATCTGCTTTCTATTTTTCTCTTTTAGCTGTACACATGCTGTATTATCGTTATCATTTCTGGATATGTTTTTTTTCCCCCATTTGTCCGACCAGACCCCTTCCCTTACCCCCCTCCACCCCCGCCTCTCCCCACCCCCCCACCTTCTCCCCTGTGCCCCCACCTCCCCACTCGAGGCATTCAGACTCAATCCTGAGTCTGGACATGATGAATGTGCTACACAGACCGAGAGCCCTAAAGCTCAAATCTTCCTCACCTTTTAACCCGATGCTGCTGACACCAAAAAAAACCCCCCCAAAAAAAAAAAAAAACAGAACCCCAGCTTTTCTCTCCAAAAGAAAATTAAGTGAACCCTCCAGCCCCTTCACCACCTTTCCCCACCCCACACAGATTCCTTAAACAAATGAATTATTCATTTATGCATTTTTTTGCTCTCTTTTTTTTTTTTCCCCCCTCCCAGCCTTTGCTTTAATTTCCTCACTCCTTCTCTCCCCCTTTTCACCCATGATCAGTTTCTTTTAGTAAATAAATACTAAATTGGATCTAGCCCGACAAGCCATCTAAATACTCTTTAGCTTTAATTTCAGACAGAAAAAATCTAGGGGGATATTGTGGTCGGAAGCCTAGGGTTTACAGGGCTTTCAATTCTCTTAAGAATAGCCACGGGTTGGTAGATATTTGGGCTACAAAATATCCGAATAACCCCAGGTATACATACTACTCCTGTCCGCACAAAAAATATGTCAGGATTGATTATTGCTATGGTACAAGGGATGTATTAGATATGGCTGGCATTAAGAAACTTCCAAAGATAATCTCCGATCATAACCCTTTAATTATAGAAATTGAAATAGTAAACTTTAAGAGACCACAGAGTAAATGGACGTTTGATAGAAAATTGTTAGTGAACAACGAATATATTGCTCACATAAAGAGTTGGTCACAAGAATTCTTTGATATAAATAGATTCAGTGCTAGTAGGGGGTTGTTTGGGACTCTTTTAAGGCTGCTCTTAGAGGGGAAACCATTAGTTTTGTTGCCAGGGCCAAGACTCAGCGGGTAATCAAAAACCAACAATTAATGTGGGATTTGGCCAAGGCAGAAGAGGAACATACCTTGATAATAGCACAGGGATTAGAGGGGGCTCAAACGATGTATCGGATAATCGCTTTGAAAGCAGAATTAAATAGCTGGCTGACACAAAGATCTGCAGAGGAATACCATTCCCATCGGAATGATTCTTATGAAAACGGAGAGCAAGTTGGTAGGAGGTTAGCCCTACGTACTAGGCAGAAGATATCTCTGAATTTAATACCCTCTATTAAAATAAATGGGCAAGTTTTTACTGATCCAGAAGATATTGTTAAAGAATTTCAGGATTACTATCAAACCCTATATCAAGATGATATTATTAGAGGTAGCCCTGAAGTCATACAGGAGACAGCGTGGTTAGTGACCGGCATGGAACTGGGTGGGGTCCTGGAGGGGCCAATAAAAGAAAAGCTTGAAGAAGAAATCACTCTGGAGGAATTCCACTAGCACTGCATGGAATGGCACCAGGGAAAGCCGCTGGCCCTGACAAAACACCCCTGGAGGTATATAAGCTCTTAGGAATAATTATAACACCCCTCTTAGTAGACCTGTTCAGGGGTGTACAATATAGTGGAAGCCCCTCTGAATCTTGGAAAGAAACGGATATTATAATCTTCCCTAAAAAAGGGAAACCAATAGATAACCCATCTTCGTATCGGCCAATATCGCTGATCAATTCAGACACAAAAATCTATTCTAAGATCTTGGCCAATCGGTTAGGGAGGGTTATAGAACATCTGGTCTCCCGTGGCAACATGGATTTATCCCAGGCAAAGGAACTACAGACCACATTCGTAGGGTTATTTCTCTTTTGACATCATAACTGGGACGGGGGCCAGATGGCTATGATCCTCCTCGATGCCGAAAAGGCTTTCGATCGGGTGTCCTGGGAGTTTTTATGGGGATCCTGGAGCGGAATGGCTTCGGACCACAGTTTATAAGGGCAATTAAGGCAATGTATTGTCAACCAAGAGCTCGATTACAACTCATGGGGAAGGAATCCGGTAATATAATTATATCTAGGGGGACCAGGCAGGGGTGCCCCTGTTCCCCTATTTTATTTGCTTTATATATCAATCCATTAGTGGTCAAGCTTCTACAGAATGGGAAGATCAAACCGATAATAACTCGGGGGTACGAGACTAAAGTATTGGCATACGCTGACGATGTTGCAGTGCTCACCACGAACCCAGCGGAGGCAATCGAGGAAATAGTAAAAATTACCGAGAGCTATGGGCGCCTTTCTGGCTATGCATTGAACAAGGCGAAAACAATTGTTATATGCACAGATAACATAGATTTTAATGATCCCAGACGAGCAGATTCAGCGGTGTATTTAGGGGTCAGAGTTAGTGCCAAGGTTGGTGAAATTGTCAAGTGTAACTTTGAACCTCTGATTAAATCAATAGCTACGGATCTAAGGAGAGTTAACGGACTACATTTGTCTATTATAGGAAGAGGGAACTTTTAAAAATGACCATACTAACCGAAAATTTTGTATCTGTTTCGGGCTATACCTCTAGTAGTGGAAGATAATATATTGAGAGCCCTGGAGTCAACTTTCTCTAATTTTATGTGGCAGTATGGGAAGGTCAGGAGGGCTTTAAAATATCTGGCTTTACCACAAGACAGAGGCGGTCTTGCAATTCCTAACATTACCCTATATTATTGGGCGGCCCTCCTCCATCAGATGGTCTCCTTGTTTGTAGTGGATAGAAATAAGGATCTAGAGCAAAGACTGAGAATACCTACAATTTATGAACTTGCTATAGGGAAAGAAGCGTCGGGGTTGCTTGTTAGACAATTGGAGCAGAGCTATTATAAGAAAGTACGCTTTAAGGTAATTTACGGGTCATGCAAAATATGAAAAAGGGTATCTAAATTTATGGCAATTCCAAAAATCTGCAGATATACCCCCTTGTGGCGCTCATCGGTATTCCCAGCCCAGGTTAACGATGCTATGGGGAAGAGATGGGAAACTATGGGGGTAGGAACAATTGGAGACTTTTGCGGGGGAGAGCAAGATTTTCAATTTTTAAAGCTTCAGCAAAGGTTTGGAATACTTGATAATCAATATTTTAAATATGTTCAGATTAGCAGTATTCTTATTTCGAGAAGACCAAGGATTAATTTAGACAAGATCCCATTGATGGAAGTTATTACCAGGAAGTCTAGTAGGATTAGGAATATTTACAGCCTGCTACTCGAAAAAGTACCTGATGATTTAGAAAGAACTGAAACGATTTGGACAACGAAATTAGGAAATCCAGATGTAGATATTTATATGAGCCTATCTCTAACCGCCAAAATACTTTTATCTTCAAGCTTAAAGGCTCAACTGTATAGAACTATGGGGTATAGCAGACCCACGCTAGAATTATCGCCGTTTTAGCGGCAGGAAACTGCCGCTAAAACGGCGATAATGGGCTTGCTAATATGCGTTATAGAATTCCAATAGAAGCCCAGGTTAGATGTGCAGGACATCTAACCTGGGCTTCTATTGGAATTCCATAACGCATATTAGCAAGCCCATTATCGCCGTTTTAGCGGCAGTTTCTTGCCGCTAAAACGGCGATAATTTTAACGTGGGTCTTGCTAATATGCCCCTATATTTAATTTATATTTTACACCTTCTAAGTTATTTATGTGGGGAAAACGGACTGATGATAAGTGTCCTAGATGTTGGATAGGACCAGCCACACTGATTCATATGATGTATGATTGTGATAAATTGTCTGCATTGAAAGAAGGGCTGCTTGGTTTTTGGGAAGAATTATTTGGCTGCAGACTGCAACTGACCCCCACGCTGCTGATTTTGGGGTATGATAGCTCCCTGGGCCTTAATACCGCACAAGAATACTGCCTTTTCTTGGGTACTCCGATATTCAGGATAATGCTGGCCGCAAGATGGAAAGATGTAGAACCACCGACATTCCATATGTGGCTTGCCAGGCTCTTGGGAGCGTATAATCAAGAGATATCTATATATGCCTGTAGGGGTAGGCAGGCCAAAATTCGGGGGAAAAAGATATGGGCACATATCTCTGAATGGAGCAGAGCACCCAGGGCGGTGTGAGGGAGATTCAACTTGGGTTTTTAGTAGCATGTTGTATCCCAGGCCTTTTTTTTTTGTGTGATTATGATCTGCTTAGGGGGCGTACATAGGAACATTAAATTGTGGTTGGGTATAATGAATTGTTTAACTGCCCGTCAAGATGATTTTAGCTGGATGTTAGGTCAATAATTGCTCTAGCTCTCTTTTAACGTGATCTGTATTAATGACGTTATGATCTATTTTAGTTATTGCTATCCTTTTTGCACTGTATTAATTGTTTTATGATCTGACTGTTGATTGTTATTTATATTGTAACTGTGAATGGTATTTTCTGGATATGTTTGAATAAAAAAAAAAAATTTAAAAAAAGAAGTCTAGATACTAATGGTGAACTGTTATCCAATCCACCCCATGGTTTTTTGGGACCAGGATTACAATGGAGAAGAATTCATCGCCTTCCTCTTTCTGTGGAACTGGTACAATAGCTTTGTTGAACAACAACTTTTGTATCCCCTCCGCCAATGGCGTCTTCTTGACAGGGTTCTCTGGCCAAGATCTGATTTGGACCCCAAATCTGCCGGAGGTGAATTGAAATCCAGACAGTACATGTGTAGTACCACATTTTTTTCTTACCCATCGACCAGCTACTGCTCCTTGTCACGCTGAATAGAAAAGGCATCGCCCCACGGGAACCTCTAGTAGCAGTTGAGGCCTTCAATCAGGAAAAAGGAGGTTTGGTCTGACAGGTGTCTGAAAGCAAGACTTGCCCTTACCAGCAGGATGGTTTGATTGTTTTGTGAATGAACATGGTGGCTTGAATGCTGAGACTGAAGATGATCTACACTTTCCCTCCTGATCTTTGCCTTTTGAGTCTTGTCTAACAGGGACTAGAAAGCGAATGCATGCTTGCAGGTTTTTTTTCAAATGCTGTTTTCACAAATTCATTCAGTTTGGTACGAAAGAACTTGTTGTTCCAAAAAGAGCACATGGAGAAGCAAAATGTTCTCCTTAGCCCCAGTTTTTTACACACACACTCACTCACTTACTCACTCACTCACTCACACACTCACTCACACTTGCGTCTTTCACCATTAGATGCACCACCAGTGAAGGCAGGTTGTACTACTGAATGTTGACCTCCAGAATATAATGATACACTCATATCGAAGACAGACTATTCAGGGATAAAATATGGAAAAACAAGTGTGTAGTATCCTCTCCATGTTATGGTATGTTATGTTTGTTAATGTTATGCCATTTTCACCACCTGCTCAGCCTGTGTGTTTGTGCCGTGTGCTGCATGGAACGTTGGAGTGATGATGCTCTTCGGAACATGGGTGCATTACTACAAAGTGCATATAGGAAAGTATAGATTTACTATTCCTAAGTCCACAGTTATGCACCTTGAAGATATATATTGTGTAGGTACATATGTGCAGAGTTAGGTATAGAAAATCTAGGCTTACGTACATGTTGATATTTTATTTTCAATATTGTGTCCTCGACGTTGTGTCCCATTGGTATTCTGGTATCAATATTCAGGGCGCACACCATGAATGCACTAGCCCTGATTGAATAAAAGGCCACATCTGTTAAACATTCATCCTCTTCTTCCATGGCTGACAAGGCTTCAGAGTCTTTGTTTCTTGAAAAAACAGCTCTCCACCATGAGCGTTGGTCTGCACCATGGTGTAGTAGCGGCCCAATGATGAATCATGCCACTACTAGTGGGTGAGAGCAATCTTAACAACTAAATGGGTTACCCACCAGCAATTTAGATGTTCTTTTCTCCCCCTTGTCTGTTTTCTCCCTGAGTAGCCCCATTTTGGTGGGGGTTACTGTAGTCCTTTCTTGTGTGTGAGTTTTAGTGTTCTCTTTGGAGAGTGAGGGAAGGCTTGATATCTTGTCCCTCCCTTCGGTGTGTTTAAGACTTCAGAGGTGACAGCTTCTTCCTGCATCACCTTATGTCATGTAGAAATGTCTTGCCTCACTGATTTGCAGCATAATCCATATGTGTCAGCTCTCATTGATACCGTGTAATCTGTAGAAACTTCCTTCAAAGCAGAGTCCACTTTACGACCCACTGGCTCTCTTGGGCTCAGATTTTCGACCGAAATCCTGTAAGATTGGAGAGCATTGCGTCTATTGGAATCACTGGGGAGACTTTTGACATAAATTTAGGAAATGGTCGTCTCTGGATCAAGCTATTCCCTCTGTATTAGAGATTTCTGGGAGTGGCGAAAAGGCATCTGCGAGGTGGAGGGTTCATTTTGTTTATTAAAGGGATCGACATAGTGTTCAGGGGTAACCCAACAATACCTCTACCATGCTCCAACAGTAATTGTCCCCTTTCCTTGGACATAAACTGTGAAGAAGGGTCTTTGCCTTTCTAGTTATTCCCCCCAGCTCAGTGACCTGAGAGAAGAATGTCTTTCAATAATGCACTGGTGGCAGCATCCTCAGTCACCTCTGAAATTCTGCCTACCCGTGAAGCAAGCATTAATCGACTAGTGCGGAAGGCCTGCTCCTTTTCATCGAGCGGCTGGGAGATTTGGATCTTGATCTCGATCTAGAGGGAAGGAAATCTGGAGTAAGATCTTTTCTGTGACCTTGGATTTACCTCTGGCCTTTGGCATGATTGTACAGCTTTGCAAAGCAATTGCTCCATTTTAAGGAAGCAGAGTAGGCCCACAGAAAATCATCTGGTCACCATCCAGTGAGTACTTAACCCCCTCTGGCCCAGCAGCGGCTGCTTCCTTAAGAGTCGCCGGTCGTCTCTCCCCTGTGAACCCAGAAATAGTAGTATCGTTAGTGATGGGTGGCGAGCACCCGTCTGACACCTGGATAATAGAATGCCATTGGGTTCCATCAAAGGAACAGTAATCTTTCACACTAAGAATTAACTCTAAAGGTCACTCCCAGGAAGGGAGGGCCATAAGGAAAAATAAAAATAGAAGAAGGACTGAAAAAGTAAAAACTTTAAGGTCAAGCAAAGTGTTAGACCAGGAAGAGCCCCAGGCAATCGGCCCATTGGTGGCTTGAAACAACCTAGGCAGCGGTGTGGATCTTTTTTAAATATCTGCTTGCCCAAGGGATGCATTATTTCCGAAATGTATTTGTCCTGTAAAAAAAATCCACCTGTCCCTTTTGGTGGTATGCGGTGAGGTGACAGATTAGGGCGTTGTTCTCATTATATTCAGGCTCTGATAACAGTGTCTCAAATGATGCTCATATTCTATCATGGTTGGACACGTTTCTGATTTTCCCATATTTCCGCAGATCTATGTAAAGGAACTGAAGTAGGTGAAAAGTGGTAGTTCCAAGTTTGGGAAGCCCCTGTGACTCTGTGAACACCAACTAACTTGCATAGTGACGGGTATAGAACAATTCCTCTCCAGTCTCTTCCCACACTAGAAAAGGTTGGAAGTTTACTACTGGCAAGGGCAGGAATAGAACGTTTTCCAGGGTAGGTGATAAAAGAGGATTAAAATAGTGAATTTGCAATAGCTCAGTAGATTTTAGCCTGAGCAAGTATAACATATATTTGTAAATCACATCTTCACCAAAGGGTTTCTGGGCTTTCAAGCAGATGTTTATTGTTACCAAACTCAGTAGTATGCATGTTATCAACCTCAGAAGGATGAAAGTTGAGTGTACCTGCCAGGATGGAGACCTGTGACCGTGTATATTTTCTCATTAAGAAATGGAGTTCACAAACGTTTGCTCGGAGTATGGTTTCCAGTCATACCTCAGTAAACATTTTGTGAATTCCTGAAAGTCTTAAATCTGCAACGATTCAAGTACATATGCACTTTTTTTTGTCTTTCTTTAAGAATTGGCCCCTGGTGTATTCATGTTCCCCGTTAGGTGTTTACGCTGATTCTCCCTCAATTTCTTTATAAATATTGGCATGCATCAAAACATTTCCTAAAACATGCCTCAGAGAAAGTTTAGCAAAGCGATTTTTTCAGGTTTCACATTTTGTTATGTATATGTTTTATTTTGAAACAGAAGGTCACCAATCTTCCTTCAGGCTTCATCACATAATCAGGGAGAATTCTGTGAGCATTGTAAGTAGCATCATATGGCTAAATACTGCAAACGTGTAGATGTTTATGTACTGAGCCCACACTCAGTAATGCGTGCTGACCTTGCTACATTCCCTTACAGTGCTGGTCCTAACAATAAAGGCTTTGTTTTAATGAATCCTACATACAGGCTTAAACCATTTAAACTTGAACAAATCTTGCTTTAGTGACAGACAATCCTTTCACTGATTGGTACTGTGAACTGGCAACCGAAGACATGAAAACATGTTGCCCTTGACCTCAAACAATATGTCCTTGGTGTTGGGCAATAGGAATTCCACACCCCTGCTACTAGGGTTGGTCTACTGGCTCTTAGGTCCCAAATACCCTGCCACCTTCCTCAAGGAACCCATTCCCAGATGAGGGCCCGCAGTGGTATCCAGTTCTCCCAGGCCTCACTAGCGCCCTCGTGGAGCATAGGCGTAGGCCCAAAAGCCCTCCCCAGACATTGTCCCTCATTCTTTCAGACTGAATGTCTGTAGACTCACTATACATACTGCCTCTCTAAGTCATACACAGCCACACCCACGCAAGTACTTAACCAACGAGCCTCTCCTGGTGTTTCCAACCAATCAAGACACTGCTCAATCACTCTGTCCGCAGCATCCCATGGTCACCTGACAGAGACACCACACTTGTTCAATCACACAGACATGAGACCATCCAGTCCCCAAACACTCCACACTTACAAATGCATGGAAGTGGTACTTAAATCTACATGTACTGTACAGCATCTTTTCTGCCTTCGACGTTGAGTTTGTAAAAAAGGAAGGTAAATATTTCTCTTGGTGTAAATAGAACTCAGAGACATTTATGGGTAAGAAGAAGAGTCACATTTTCTTCCGAAGTTGGCCATCTTCACTTCAGCCGATTTCGTAGAGTGTCTTTTAAATAAAACGCAGGTGAAAGATCCAGCAAACAAATTCTTTTGCTAGTAAAGATATTTAATTCTTTCACAAACAAGTTGTTGTGATAGAAGAGTCCCGCCAAGACCTGATGCTTGCTTACTTTCTAAACCGACATCATGGTCAACAAGAACCTGTTTTCCATCTACGCAGCTCTCAGTGACATCCCACTTAACCTAAGCAGATAGACTGATTAGTATTGTAAGCCACAAAGATGGCGTGGTGTACTTATATCTGGAGCTTCTGGGGGAAATACTAGAAGCGGTACAGAATATTCTGTTTGGTATTGGTCTAACAAAATAATAATGCTACTGTGTCTCCTACTCAGGATGGCAATTCCAAGAATTGGACGAGGTGGGCTGCAGTGTTACATGCAAGCAGTGCATTCCTACCCACTTTCACTGATAAAAGGCTCTCGTGAGCCGCCCCCAAGCTGACGAGCTTTGGAACGCCTGCACGCTATGAGTGGGATTATACCTGAGAAAATTGGCAGCATGTCCAGCAACCGTAAATATTCTCTACTTATGAGGGATGAATCCCGAAACACTGGTGTCTAGAGATACGATTTCAAAAGACGGCATTAGCTGAAAAATAATATGAACTTTGAGTGAAAAACTGAACTACACCTACCAAGACACTATGGGGTAATGGCGCTGTTACATGCAAGCAGTGCATTCCTACCCACTTTCACTGAGCTCCTTCTGGGATGCGCCTTCAACAACAGCGTGGTCGCCATTGTGATTTTTGCCACCATCCTATAGCTCGGACTGCTCTTGTCCAGCTGTCCACCACCACGGTACTCGGCAGTGGAAGTTTGCCTGTCCGTCTCCACAGGTAGAGGTGTCGGAGGTACCGCCAGGTTCTGACTGTTGTAAATATTTGCAGGCTTTTTGTGTTCACAAGTTTACCTCTGTTGCACTTTTATTTGCACACTAGCACTACTTAGTGGAAGAACATTGTTCTCTGCAAAAATATACCCTATGCAGAACCATTTTGGTGGCTTTACATAAAGATATGTAAAACATAAACTATTGCAAAATTCACCATTTTCACGCGGGCAGTGGCAAAGTGAAAAACTCGGGCAGTGGCAAAGTGAAAAACTTTGCAAGCAGAGAGTCAAAGTTTTCAATAAACCTTCCGGAAGAGTGAAACAGAAGATCTTTACTATTTTGCACAGCCCTAGTTTCAATATCATTGGACATAAAAACCGAGTGTATTCATAGAAATGCTGGTGAAATGAGTCAACATCGTTCCTTGATGCATCATTTCTACTCAGAGGCGTCAACTATCTGTTGTAGGCGCCGCATTATAAGTAAAGTCATTTTCAATGTAAAATGTTGCCCCCTGCAAACCAGAGGGCTCCCAGATTCCCAGTGTCAGTGACTCCAGAGAGCTCCCTCTGCTGGACCAAGTGGTGCCCCAGGGCAGCTCATCCTGACAGTTGTCAAAGCAGACTCGTGGGGGAGCAGTGATGGGCGAAACCTTCAGGTGAAATGTGACATGCAAAACACGCGCAATCCACCTTTGAAGAAACTTCACAGGCCCCAAGAATTTTGAGGGCATTTCACAGAAGCTTGTGGAATTTCGCCGAATTTTGGGAGGCGTTCTGTAGTTCATCACATTTTTTGGGCGTCCGCAAAAAGCAAAAAACAAACAGAAGACTGAGGCCTTCTTGGCGAGCCTTCCACAGCACAGCCGCGCCGCCCGGGCCTGTGCTCGATAGGTTCCACACATGGAAGTGACGTAGGCTGGGTGGCAAGCAAATGTCTGCCTTTAGCAGTTGTAGTATCCATGGTGACTATTCTGGTTAATCCTCACGCCACTATTCCTCCTTAGGTCGCTCCATTGGGTACTTGTTGGACAGGGGCGCAGCTTCCAAAGGTGCAGCAGGTGCAGTTCACCGGGGCCCACTGAACCTTCAATATGCTTATTTTATAACTCAGACTGGTGGCATTTCCTTCATTGTACTAAGGCCAACCATCACAGACTGCTGTTGTGGGGTGCGACTTTTGGCATTCTGTCCTCAGGGCTCTGCAGTGAAATACCAGTTCAACACAGACAGCATGTTTTCGGCACGACTCTACAATTGCTGCAGAAGTTGTGCGTTCAGATGTGTTACTACGACAGTGTTTTGAGTCAATGATGGTGTTTTAAGGCAACAGGTAGTTTGCTGCCTTTTGCTGTGTGCTTTTGGACTCTCCCATCAGAATCTGCTCCTCGTGACGTCAGTGATACTGCGGGTGCATTGCTCAGAGCAGCGGTTTCAGGTTACTTCATATCTGGGGCTGTGTACAAGGAAGTGTCTCATTCTTGGCAAGCCGCGGGTTACGTTGGTGACAAATGAGGTCTGGCTCAGCTCCCCAGACCTCTCTGTGCCTTTCTCACTGTTCGCTGATCTGTGTCCGGAGTTTGCAAATCCCTCAAGACGGATACACCTGGCCTTGACCTGGAAGTATTCTCCAAACTAGAGACAGCAACGTCGCACTCTCCCCTTAGTTACTTTTATAATTGACTCGTCCTTATCCGGCTCCGACAACAGCCGGCAGAGAGGTGGGTCCGAAGCCCATGATGAATAACATTGCAAGGGGATATACCATGACATAGAGGGGTGTGGGCCGGGGCCAGTGCAGCGAAATCAGGGGAGGAGACAGAGACAGATTTAAGAGAAATTTTAAAAAATTGTAAAAAAAGAAAAAAGGTGAGATGTGCCATGGCATGTGACCACAGGTATTCACAGATACTGTTTACATGCTTTACAGTTATAATTACATGCATACATATTGTTTATCACATGAAAGCCATCCCTATTGGTTTTCAATGCTGGGGCAAAAAATGCAGGGAGCACTCCAATGTCAAAATGCTAATTTGCCCAGAGTGCTAACAATCCTTGCACGAGTTCTGCGCACTTCCCTTGTATATCAATATACTTTTTAGTGAGTTTGTCTTAATGAGCAGTTATGTTTACTACACAGTTTTCCATAATAAAAAATGGCTCCTCCTGCCCCTTAAGGAACTAACTATAACACATAGCTATGTTTAATAAAATCCCCAGTGGTCTTGGCAAGGGTATAGTTAGGGCTTGGTGGGGCGGGAGCACTGTAGAAGTTTTGCATAGTGGTACCACAGTGTAGTTGGCTGCGACTGTCTCGGTGGGACTCACAGGGGTTTGCTAGTCCGAAGGTATGGATAGGTAGACTCCAGTGCTAGGCTCTGACAGTTCCCTAGAGGTGTTGTCTAGAGGTGTCCAGGGACGGGCAGGGCCGGTTCTATGATTTGCGGGGCCCCTCTAATTTACTTAAGTGACCTCTTGCAAGGAAACCATTCAGAGACACTGCGAAAGGCCCATTGTACAGGATTTTAGCGCCCCCACAGTTTTAACTTTCAGCCCACAAGCAATTCTCACACCTTCAGCCTGATAGGTGAAAGCATTGCTTGTGGGCTGAGAGTTAACACTGTGGGGGCGCTAAAATCCTGTACAATGGGCCTCCCGCAGTGTCTCTGAATGGGTCTCCTTGCAATTGGGACAAGGGGAAGAGTCTCCCTCCCCTAGGCCTCCAGACACCATCCCTGAGAGGCCCAGGGAGGGGACCCCTCCCATGGACCCTAATTGCAAGGAGACTGGGAAACAGGGCACACGATCGGTGCGGGGCCCCATGCTGGTGGGCTGAGTGCGAGGCCCTGGGCAGCTGCCCACGCTGCCCATGCCTAGCGCCGGCCCTGGGGATAGCGTAGTGTTAAGCGATGTCCTCACCGGAGGCCAGTGACACCAGAGTCAGAACCATTCCTCAATGCACTCTCATCCTGTTGTGTCTGCCTCTTCCCAGAGAAGTACAGGCAAAGGAGAACGCAGGAAAGCTTTTTTTACTTTTTAAAAGAGCAGAAAAAATGGAGAGTGAGTAAATATTTCTACATTCTTGCTTTTGGTGAGAACACTGAAGGTGGGGAGGGTTTCTGTGGCAGAGAAAGTTCTTTTTAACAAATCACAAATTAAGGCCCACATAATCTAACTGTAAGGCGCTCCACATTTTAACAGGCAGGCTGTGCACTGGAGCTACGCAGGCAGATGGTGCCAGGCCTGCCTGTGCGGAAGCATCCATGCTTCGTACCCAGTGTGCTTCTTCCTCAAGGCCCAGGGTCTCCTGCTTGTTTATGGTCTCGTTTGTGGCGGACCCTGTGCTGCTGGGGTGTAGAGTTTTGGGGGTAGTGATGAAGCCCCTTGCCCTATGGACTGCTCCTGAACTAGGACAGGATGAGAGAGCTGGGGTGAAAGATGGTATATGAGCTAAGCTAGGGATGCTATGGGGTGGCCACAGCAGCTGCTCCATTCACCATGACCTTTAACATGTCCGTCTCCAGAAAGGGGGCAGGGCTCTCTCAACCAGCAGCTGGGCATAAAGAGCAGACTGCCAGTTAACCCCTATGCACGGTTTCCAAAGTGCTGTGTATCCCAGCTTGGCTGAGCCTGCATTCCTGCTACACTGTTGTGTACATGGTTGAAAGTGTGCAGTAGCTATACAAGGGCCCCCGAAATAATTATGCTGATTTGAAATGGCTACTTTGTCAGGGATAAACATTAATTGCAGCGACTTCCAAGAAAATTGACCAGAAAACAATATGCAAGCAACAACGTACTAGCATGCAGCATCCAATGTAATGAACACCTACGGTTGACCAAAGATGCAACTTCTCTACCGCTGTAACACAATGTCTTTAGTGAAACAAGAGACAAATCAACTGTCATGCGCACCCTAGATGTGGCGTATGTTTGTAATATAGATGGAGTCAAATCATTGCCAAGAGAGGTTTTTGTACAGTGCACATCCTGAGCTGATGTATTTTAAGAGCTTTTAAATGCGATGGGACAGGGATTTGAGGCACAGTCAAATAAGGTAATTGCCTTGGATCACACATTTTGGTCAAGCATGGAAGCCAATATTCATCCCAGTTTTAGTTTCCTGGTTGCACAGTTTAGTCACTAGGAGGGAACCTCTTTATCATGTTTTAAATCAGAGATCAATGCTTTGTTTTAAAATTTCTGTGGAACTACATAAGTACACCATTTTTTTATTATTTAAACTTTTAGGTCTCGCCTAGGCAGCGCATGCGCTGTCTCTTCGAGACATGCTGTTCCTAGAATTTGGGCTTTAATTACTGCCCATCTTTTCAATTGGCTCCTCTTACTGTCTTTTGTAAATGCCAGCTATTGATTGGTGAATAAGCTTAGTAGTCCCTCCATTTGGTCTTTTGTATCTCCAATGAGGACTGCCCCTGTTACATGTGCTCTTACTCTTCAGGTTATTTAGGAAACTTGGAGAGCATTTTTTTTTTGTTGGCCTGCCTCTGGTCCTGTTAAGTGTTTGGTTTACTTAGTGCATGGGCTTCATGAAATGCTCGCAGCCACCACTTCATTTTCCATGCTGTTTGCCCTTCTTCGGTGTTTATTAAGTTTCGCCGCTACTTCATCTCCCTGTGCTGACCCCCACCCAACCCTCCCACAACACTCCTTTTTTTGTTTCTGGCAACCGGCTTCGGTGTTTCAGCTTTGCCGCTACTTAATCTCCCCATGCCGCCCCACCCAGCCACTCCCCCTCACCCCTCCCACAACACTGGTTTAAAAAAAAAAATTGTTGCAGTGTTATATAGCTCAAACCCGACCCGAAGGTATTAGAGCGCTTTACTTGACCACCAGTTGCATTAAAGATGAACACATTCAATTTTCAGGCAAGGCCGATGCCAAGACTCAAACCTGGTTCCCAAGCTTCAAGGTTCGCCGCTCTGGCTGTTACGCCACATCCGACCGCAGCTCCCTCCTCTCCTGTTACTCCCTCTTTCCTCCTCCTCACGTGGTCACTCCCTATGCCCGTCTGCGTTTCGTTTGCTCTGTCCATCATTGGCTGCACATGGGGAAGGGTGGGGGCAATGGGTGATGGTGGCAGCGTGGTGTGGTCGCTCTCTTGGGCTGCTTCACCCGTATTCATAAAAACAGCAAATAGTTGCAAACGAGTCAGAAGCGCAGGCGAGAGAGGACGCGCAAGACTCTGGGAGCATACACAACAATAACAGACTAGAGTTGTGGCTATTTTGGAACGGAGATTTAGTTCATTACAAGGCAGGCATCAGTTCCGCAGTAACTTTGCAATAGGATGTGTCAAATCCAGTGCACTTTTAAATATTACCATATTAAGGATACCCACCAGCACAGGATTTGCTCAAGAATCTGCCACAGTTTGTATTCTTTTCATACAGTATCATGCTTGAGATCGGGGAATGGCTTTTTGTTTTTATTGGGATGCTTCTGATTAACGATGGGAGCAGACCACTTTTTAAGTGTGACTGAAATGTAAATGAAACAAAAAGGACATTGTCATTGCTGGGTTATCTGTGTTACTCTGATTCTTATAAAAAAACTATTTGATTTAGCTGGTAATGTGCTTTAGCTAGAAGCTTGCCAACTTTTAAAGATATACATCGTCATGCATATGTTGATGCTGAACATCATTTCTGACTTGATGCCGTTGCTGTATATGCCTCACTAGTTCCCAGTAAAATGTATCTACGTTTTATGTAAAACTCTCTGAAACCCTAGTATGGTTTAAGATTTGCTACCTAAACCTAAATCAATAAAAAGGTTGCCTGCTGGATGTGGTGCACATGTAACAGACAGAAGGACATCTTGTACTTTAGCACTAGAGAGCCTGCTAAGCCCTCCTCACCCTGCCCAATTTATTGGACACAACAGTTTAGACAATAAATTTAAAAAAACGTAGATATAGGATGATGAAAAACAAAAAGTGTTTGTCAGTGCTGCTACTCACACCTTTGATGACGTATCCCACTCTTATTGCAGCAGAAATATCCATACACAACCCCACCAGTGCACCACTGAAGGAAGTGACCCGATTAGGGTCACCCGGCCACTCGCGACCACCTCTCAGCCTTCCATACAAATGAAGAGTCGGTCAGACAGTAGAGAATACAAACCAAGTATATTTATTCAGATACACTCGAGCGGAGGCCAGTCAGCCCAGTCTCTGTGGATTGCTGCAGAAGGACTGACATCAGTAAACATGGTGATACATTATGTACCATTCAGAACCAATGAAGGCACGCCCAGACTGAAAAGTTCCAGATGGAGGCAGCTACACAAAGGAGGTACAGAAGGACGAGTTTCGATCCTGAGACCGGGCACACACTATCTCTATGCCAAGGGCGTTCTGCCCGCGCCCATCGCTGGACTAGTGGGAGCAGGCCTCTATCTAGTGGGAAAGGTATGCGCTAGTAAGAACAGTGTATTCATTAGTACAGAAAGGCCCAACCTTGAAGAAAACGAAAACTACCAAAACTGCTTTTCACTGAGACAGATTAGTTTCGACCATGGCTCAAAATGGCAGCCAAACATAAAATGGTGCAGCGAATGCTAACTTATGCAGAGCAATATATAAACAGCACAGCTAAGACATTTTTTATTCTAACACCTCTGGCACACACACTTTGCATGCAGAAATAGCACAGGTGATGTACTGTAAGTCTGCAGCAGTACTTGATTCCACAGTGCTTAAAACCATCTGTAGCTCTGCCTGTGCTTTTTAGTCCTGCTCAGTAAAACCCCTTGACTCTCCTGTGTTTGGACTTGCACCCAGCCTGATTCCCAAACTGCACTGTGTATTAGGTTTTGTAGTACTTTAGTAGTACTACAAAAAGGCTATTCACAAACTGTACTTTTGTTGTAATTTGCCACTTTTGTAGTAACTTACGCTTTTGTAACTTACACTATTGCATTAAGTTCCTAACTCCATTATTTTTTGGGAAGGGTGTTGCCTATGTGTAGTGCTGGACTTACTACAAGAGTGTAAGTCACTACAAAAGTGCAGTTTGTGAATACTGAAAAATAGTAAACTTATTCGAAATTGTAAACTTACTCAAAAGTGTAAGTTACTTTTGTGAATGATGCACGATGTGCATCATGGATCTGTCCTGCAATTGCGCCTCATACTGGGAAGCTTAGAACGATGCATAACACTGCAGATGTTCCTTAATTCTGCAGCAGCCTCTGCTATTTCAGTACTAACTCCCAGAGACTGCTAGCCTGCCGGCGACTCATTACATAGACTGCCACTACACATACAACAGCCAATTAAATAACATTCTCAAATATTTACCCAGCAGCCTGACAGATAACATCTTCACACCTGTTCAGCACCATAGTACTCCAAATAACATCTGCTTTCTGCTACTGGTCATTCTGTCCACAGTAAAGTAAGTGCATGTTTTAGCTAGCTGCTTAATGACAGCTCACCTTTTATTCTATGTCTGGCTTCTAGAAACAGAAGTGTACACATATTTTCTGCAATTTATCCTTCTGCTAGTTCCACAGGAGATGTTTACGATGATGATGGATTATGCTTTGTTGTCAGCCCCTATGTGTTTTCTCCCATAATTCGTACTTAAGAATCACGCTATGACCGTTCTGTAGCAGAGACACCATGAATGTGCTCCCGGCAGTAAAGTGCACCTTTGAAAAAGTGCTTTCAGGGAGACCATCTTTCATAGGGTCTAATATCAAATGCATCTCCTATGTCAACAGCAGAAACAGTATTTCATCATCCATATTTTTCTTAACAATTTCAAAGAAATTTGTCATATTTTACATTTTATAAACATCAGTTCATCTCACATTATCCACATTTGTGAACACTGAGGCCAGGCAAATTGTGTAGTTCTAGTGTTTCAAATCAATTTAAGGCATTGTTGGAGTTAAAGAGTAAAAAAACAGAATTCTTTCGAGGAGTGCCATGTTACAGCATGTAAAAATGCATGTAGATTAGTGTAGCCCTGAGCATCCCATACTGCTCTCAGCACTGCACTCTTAAGTCTAAAGTTAAGGATGGGAAGGGTAGGGGAGGGTGCTGGGACTAGAAAACAGCAATATAGTCCTCACGACTGCTGTAACCCATCTGTGCTTCTGCCAAGAGCCAGAATAAAACAAGCACTGCATACCATCCATGTATCTAAGTCTTTTTAACAGCATTACAGTGCAATGAATGTGGCCCCGAAAGGTCAAGCTCAATCCCATTGTAAGCTTGACAATGTATGCATGCTTTTTTTTTTTTGTTTTTTTTTTTGAGTTTAAAATTCTTTATTGTAATTTTAAGGTACGATCCACTTACATACATAATTATATCCCATTGGCAACCAGTAATAGTGGACCTTGCAGTTTCCAGACTAGGAGAAGTTATGATCGCAACCGCCCCTTGAAAATGGTATCGAAATCAACACTTGATTGGAACTTTTCCACTCATATTTAAATTGGAACTTGTAACTAAACAACCCCTCCACCCAACCCCACCCAACCCCTCCCCCCACCGGGCCCAGCCCCCCCTAGAGGTCCAGTAATCATAAGATCAGCCAAGGGCATCCTCATGTCTCCCTTCTAGACTGTGGGACTCATTCTCCCTGTGACGAGCCTCTTCCGACGATGCCTGTGTGGAATTTGGGGAGCTTCCCTCTATCTCCTGGATCATCAACCCCACGCCATCAGTACATCCGGGAGTTTATCATCCCTTCTAGTGCTACGCATGTGCCCCTCCTCCGCTAGTGCCCATTCTCTCAAGTCTGATTTCCAGTTCGCTATCTGCGGCCCTCGCTGTGTTAGCCAATGGATTGATATTCGTCGCCTAGTTGTTACCAGCCCCAACACCAGGAACCTCCTACTTGTTTTACGGTTCGGGTCTCGGGGAATTAAGCCAAGGAGACAGGTACGCACCTCAAGGGCAACCGTCCACCCAGTTATTCTGCTCAGGTCTTCCAGGACCGCCGTCCAGTATTCCCGTATCGTCGGACAGGACCAGACCATGTGCGGAAAATCCGCCTGGACATAATGACATCTGGGGCACCTTGGATCTCTCGATCCGTCTATAGTATGTAGTCGCTTGGGTGAGAGGTAAGTCATGTGAACTATGTTATACTGTATCTGTTTAAACCTATTGCTCACCGCCACCTTGCGTACATTTTCATGAATTTTTTCCCAGTCTCGTGGCGCAATCTCCTGCGAAGATGCCGCCTGCCACTTCTCTTCTACTTTAAGAGGTCCACATTTTTATCTTCCCGTAGTGCCCTGTATAGGTGAGTAACAAGTTTCCGCCCTCCCGCCATGGCAATCAGCGCGACCAGGGTGTGGGTGTGTCCAGGGGCAGCCGGGAACACAGGCCACAACTGCCGCGCCGTCGCCGCCATCTTGGCGTATTGCAAAAATTGTCCAGATCCCAACCCAAAAGTATCTACCGCTTCCTGATACGTTATAAACCTTTGTTCCGGGTAGAGGTCAGCCAACATTAGACAGCCCCCGCCTTCCATTTATCAGTGGACATAACCCGCTCAATGAGTGCGAAGGGTGGCATGAGCCAGAAATCTGCCTCCGGGGCAAATGGCCGTGTCTGGATAAGTCTCCTGATCACCCTGTTCCATATGGCAGTAAGTAATCTACCCAGTGGGGGACATTGTTCCTGCCCTCCCCTCGTCTGCCAGAGGAGCGCACCCAACTGTCGATCGCCATAAGTGTCAGCCAATAGTGATCTTTCCCAGGAGGGGTCCGCATCCAACCAGGCTATGGCGTGCTGTAATTGTGAGGCGAAATAGTAAAGTTCTAGGTCAGGGATTTCTAAACCACCCTTACCCCATGTGCGTTTCATAATTTCGAGGCTGACCCGACAGCGTTTCCGTTCCATAGCAATTGGATAAGCATTGCGTCGAGTTCCTTGAACACCTGATGCGGGAGCTCAAAGAAGGAGCCCTGCATTGTAAAGAGACATCGGGGCAGCACCACCATTTTTATTAAGGCAATCTTTCCCATCAGTGAGAGTTTGAGTGTGTTCCAAAAGGCGATGCTGCCTTGTAGACCCCTGAGTATCCTCCCCATATTATGTTGATAAAAAGTGTCCCGGTCCCTACAGATCCATATCCCAAGATAACGCAGCGTATCCGGCACCCATGGGAGGCCCACCTCTGGGAGTCCAACTCCGCCACCCTCGGCCGCCGACCCGATCTTATATAATTGTGATTTTGTCTTATTAACATAGAGCCCAGAGGTCTTAGCAAACTGATCTAAAGCCGTCAGCAATAACGGAAGCGAATGGGCCGGCTCCCGTAGGTATACCAGCGCATCGTCAGCATACAATGATACGATATGTTCCGTGGCCCCGACTCGTATGCCCTGCCCCTGGAGAACCCCACGGAGATGACACGCTAATGGCTCCATCGCCAGGGCGAACAACAATGGGGAAAGCGGACACCCCTGTCGTGTCCCCCTTGCTATTGGCATTGCATCCGAAACATACCGACCCGTACGGACCCTGGCCACTGGCTGTGTATAAAGGAGTCTCACCCAGTTCACAAACCCTTCACCTATCCCCATTTTTAGGAGTACCTGCCATAAATATTCCCATCTGATGGAGTCGAACGCTTGTTCAATATCCAAAAATGCCAATGCGCTCTGTTGGGCCCTGCCCCCTAGTGACTGCATAACATGGGCCAGACGGCGAATGTTCCTCAGTGTATTCCTCCCCGGTATAAAACCTGACTGATCCTCATGCACCAGCTGCCTGAGATATGGAAGTAATCTACTGGCCAATACCTGACTAATAATTTTAAGATCTACATTTAGCATAGAAATTGGTCTGTAGGAATTGGGGAGCAGGGGATCTTTCCCCGGCTTGGGGATCATCACGATCAACGCTTCTCGCATGGAGCTTGGCAGTATGCCGGTCTCGCCGGCTTCCAGAACTATTTCCAGGAGTTTAGGGACTAGGACTCCCCCATATTCTTTGTATAGCTCCGCCGCCAGGCCATCCATCCCGGGCGATTTAGTAGTTTTCAGGTGCGCAATCGCCGCCTTCACCTCCTCCCCTCGAAAAGGAGCCCCCAGGGGTTCCTGACTCTCCGGGGTAAGGCAAGGTAGGTCTACCTCGGCAAGGTATACTTCCATAGCCTGGGGGGTGGTATGGGGCTCGGGCTCGGAATATATCTTTTGTAGATATGCTGTAAATGCCCCATTAATCTCATATTGGGTATAAACCATTCGCCCCTGATCTGTTTTAAGGGCCAAGATCGGGAGAGGTTGTATCTCCATCCTGATCAGGCGCGCCAGTAGGCGGCCGGCCTTATCTCCCTCTGTGTACCATCGGCGCCTACTCATGGTTCTATTATATTTACCCAGTGACTCCCATATATCCCCTATCGTCCGCCTTTGTTCTGCCCATTTGGCCGGCCCCTCTGGGTCCGTAGAAAGCTCTGCCTCTAGGGCCGCCAAACGTGCCTCCTGGTGTTGCAAATCCCGCTCTAGCACTCTTCTCACGCCCACCTCAGTGGACATACACACTCCCCGCATCACCACGTTCATCGCATCCCATTCAAGCGCTCTCGAACTGGCCGTGTTCCAATTTACCTCAAAGTAGCCATCGAGCCCTGCCGCTACCGTCTCCTTGTATACCGGGTCCGTTAGAGCGTCAGTATTAAGTCTCCATAGCGGTATTTTGGATCGTGGTCGGCCCAGCGTGTAAGCTATCAGCAGGGGAGAGTGGTCAGACAGATATCGGGCCAGGTATTGCGTCTCTACTATTCGATTGGCTGCCGCCTTCTGTATAAAGAAATAGTCCAGCCTGCTATGTGTGTTAGCTGCTGGCGTGTGACACGAGTACACTCGACAGCCCGGGTTGCGGTGTCGCCAGATATCCATCAAATGGTAATTGTGAAGCATCCGACGCATTGCTTCTCGTGTTTTGGGCTTGACTTCCGTTTTGGGGTGCCTATCTAACTCTCCATCGAGAGCACAGTTGAAATCCCCGCGATAATCAGTTCTACTTCTGGTGTCAGGCCTAACTGGCCCAGGACCTTATTCAAAAAGTCCCCATCGTCAGTATTCGGAGCGTATATATTAACTAAGCACATTCGGCGTCCGTCCAGGGACCCCTCCACCACCACATAACGTCCATCTGTGTCTAGACTACACTTTACGTCCTCAAAGGGGACACCTGGAGCCACCCATATAAGCGCCCTCTAGCATACCCCGAGTAGGAAGTCGCAAAAACTGGCCCCTCCACCGACGTTGGACATATTTCAAACAGTCTCCCCAGAGGTGCGTCTCCTGCAGAAAGGCCATGCTTATCTTGTATCGTCTGAGATATTGCGCCACCCGGATCCGTTTGACCATGTTATTGAGCCCCCTAACATTCCATGTTATAAATTTATAAATCTGTTGTTCGCCTGACATGAGTTAAATATCCTACTTTTCCTTGATATACATCGTATGAGCGGGAGAAACCCACAAGTGTTGTGTTGGGACCCCCCTGTATGGAAGTTCCGAGGACCTCTAGTGACCCGGCTGAAAACATTCCCAATAAAAAACTGCAAAACATTACCCTGTGAACCCCCATCCCTCCCCACCCACAGGCAGTAGTACCGCATTCTCACCCCTCAACCCTGGTCTGAGGACGCAGGACTCCGCCTCACAGCGCCACCCTCCCCACAAATCCCCGCAACTTAATACGCAATAACAATGATCAACAAAACGTCAATGAGAACCCTTAGTCCCTGGTATACAGCCAAACTGCCTGGCGCCGCGCGACCCCGCCCAACCAGCGGTCTAGCCAGGCCGCCTCAGCGCACTACAGTTGGAATGTCCTAACTGTAGTGTGGCGGATTAGTATCTCACCTCAACAGCAACGTTCCCACCCCCCCTTATAGTCCCGTGGGCCGGAGCCCCTCCTGCACGTGGCCGCTGCAGAGGCAAACCCCATCACGGGTGAGATCCGTACTCACTGTTCCACAGATCATTGCCCCCTGCACGGCAGTCCCTTGACTTGTCCGCAAGTGTCTCAGGAGCCACCCTCGACTGGGCCGGCAGTGCCCTCCGTCTCTGATTGCGTTTCTTGGACCAGACACAGCGGGGAGAACTGGTTTTGCGTCGATATTTCCCTCATCTCATCTATGAGGGTGCCGTCCGGCCCCACCATGATTCTACCTCTGTCCGGTACCTTTTGTGTCCTGGGTCGTTGTTCTCCAGTGTGGCAATGCTGATTCTGATTCCATCGGCGGCTGCTCCTAGTCCTCTGTTCATGCCATCCTTGGGTCCGGTCTCGTCCCTCCAGGCCCATCGAGTCCATCCACTCCGTGGCCTCTTGTGGAAAACTGAAGAAATGGACTCTGTCCTCATATTGTACCCGGAGCCGGGCTGGAAACATTAGACTGTATTTCACCTCAAGGTTTCTCAATCGCCGTTTAACTCCCAGGAAGTTGTTCCGCAAGTCTTGTACTTTTTTGTGTAGTCCGGGTAGATATGGATATCTCGGTCCTCAAACCTGGGGGACCGTTCCTGCGGATAAACTGAAGGATCAAGTCCCGGTCCCTAAAATTGAACAAACGAGCAATCATAGCTCTCGGTGGCGACCCCGGTTTCGGGGGACCGAGGAACGGTCGGCCCGTTCCACCGCGAACATCTTTGAAAGCCGGAGGCCCGGGAGGGCGGAACCGAGCCACTCTTCCAGAAATAGGTCTGCCGCCGGACCCTCCGCCTTTTCCGGGAAACCCAAAAAACTGAGGTTGTTCCTCCTCGACCGCCCTTCTGCGTCTTCCGCCCTGTCTTCGAGACGAGAGGTGTGATCCTGAAGTGCGGACACTGTCGCCTGTAATTGCTGGACTTCATTCCGCAAGGAGTCCAGGTCCCCCTCCGTAGTAGTAACTCGGTCCGCCACCTTCCGGAGGTCCAGCCGCAAATGATTTATATCCATGGCCATGCCATCCATTTTGGACTCCAACGCCACTCGCGATTCTCGTATGGCCTCCAGAATGTCAGCCTTATCTCTGGCCGTCGATCCCTGGTGCGATCCAGGTTCAGGGTCCGGTCGAATGCGCTCGGCCGAGGTTGGGCCCGGCACCGTGTACTGCATGATCTTGTTAGTTTGCGTGCCTCTGACGGGCCTGTCTTTCCCCATCCCGAATGGGATCTCGCCAAGGAACTCTCCGGGGCCCTTCGTTCCGCAGCCTCAGGCCCAAGGATCCGTCCCTGGCCTAGTTGTGGCGAAGGATGTCCACGCGGGCACTCTACAACCAGGGCACCTGAACACCGCTAGGTTGATCACCTCCCAGTGCACCGCATACCGTGCCCATTGGCCTCCTCCAGTCAAATTCCCAGCGTGAACCAGCTCTCGGCCCACCGGCTTTCCTCCGCCGGGGTATGCCGGGTGTCACTTCCACCGAGCCACGGAGTAGGCGCCCCCGCCACCAAGGGCCGCCCCGGGAGCTACGGCTCGGCCACCGCCGCTATTGTGCCCCCAAGTAGGAGTCCAGGCCCTCCTTGCCAGTCTTCTGCCCTCATGGATCACACGGCGTCACCTGCGGCCATATACAGTCCAAGGGGGCCCACCGCGGCCCTCATGAAGCCCCGGGCTCGCCTGGAGCGCGCCCCCGGACGCTCTCCCTCAGAATAATTTGGTGATCCGCCGCAGCCGCTCACCTCCGGGCGTGATCTCCCCGGGTCCCCCTCTGCATGCGGCCAGGCGCAAGGCTCCGGGCGGCTCTCCGGCAGTAGTCCCCGCTACAAGGGCATTCCGATGCGGCCCACCAGGAGGCCGCTTAGTGCTCAGCCGAGATCCGCGCCGCCATCTTGCGCGGAGAATATCCGATCCGGCTGCAGGAGATTAAAGTTTCTTTCCCGGTCTGCAAAGCGTTTGTGCAGCACCCGGGTAGGACTCCCGGGACGAGGGGGGGTTCCGACCCCTGTCTTGATAAAGAGAACTCGATTCCGCCAGGATTTATTCAGGATTACGGCATCTAGGGCAAGAGCTGCGCTAAACTGCGACTAGCCGGCCATGCTGTCAAGCCACGCCCCCCCACTGTATGCATGCTTGTGAGTATTCTCTAGGCAGCCATACTGCTGCTGCTGGCTTAAGCTGCTGTACAAACAAGCAAAATATTCACAACTGTGTGGAGGTGAAGCACTATTTTTGTGGAAGCACACAATTTCTGCCCAAACAAAGCCTGCAATCTTGCCCACCAACTTCTGGGTGAAGCCAAAGCCCCTCTTTCAAGTACTCCTGAAAGCTCTGTTTTAGGTTGATCACATAAGATCTGGCGGCGACTGCACTGTCAAGCCAAAGCTAAAATGCAAGCAGGAGAGAGAAAGGAATGAAAAAGAGTAAAGAGGGGTGAAAAGAATTAAAGGTTGGTTTATGGAAATTAGAAAGAAAAAAGGGGAGGAGGAAGGAAAAAACAGGGAAAGGAAAGAAATAAGGGTTAAAGGAAGCAAGGAGGGAAGAAAGGAAGGGTGAACGTTTGATTGGATGGAAGTGTGAAAGAATCCATGGATGAAAGGATGGGTGAATGTGCAGGTGCAAGGATGGAGGGATGGTTGAAGGATGAAAGGTTGGGAGGATGGAAGGGTGGCTGGAGTAGTTATAGAATGATTAGTTGAAAGGAAGGGATGGATAGGTTTATGGATGTGTGAGTTGGTGGAAAAGTGGAAGGATGGATGGCTGATAGATGGATGGAAGTATCGAAGGGTGAAGGGAAGTCTTTTAGGAAGGTTGGTCTTGCTCACTTGGCTTTGTCAATGCTGTCAGAACTTTTTATAAAATCGTAGGGGTGGGGGATACTTCCTTTGGTGGAGCTACCTATTCACTGATTCCACCAACTTAGATTTCCAATCTCTTAAAGAGCCAAGGCTCCAGCTCTCGAGTCCTGTGCCAATGGGAGGCCTTTACATTCATGCCCATGGCAGAGGCAGTAATATTTGCCAGCCTTCACAGACTCCAGTAATTTGCTACTTCAGACACTAAGTGACCGTTTTATATTATTCTTCCAACCCTGGCCCTGTTGGCTGGTCCTGTGGACTAAAAAGTATATTTATTAAAGTGATAAAGTAGTTTTTACATGAATTTTAAATAATTTCTAATTTATTGGGAGTTGAACACTCACTTTGGTAATTTTTCTTGACACTTTGAGATTGCCAGGCGTTAACCATCAACCTGTATGGTGTAAAAGGTTTCTGCTGTTTATCTTGGCAACGCTCTTTTCTGGCGCACAATCCATTTTAAATGCCCGGGTGGCACAATTATAGTAACATGGCGGTAATTGATTTTCCTTATTTTTAACGCCTTCTGATAACTGGACATAGAATGAAATAAAGGCATAGCTTTGTGACTTTTTGAAAGTAACTTTCAAAGAAGTAAGTTTGCTTTATAAAATAGATCTTTTCCAGCGTCACCATCCAGTGAACATCAGGTTAGGCTCAGACAGAATGCACAAAACAGGGGATCCTTTGTCCAGCCTTGTAATCAATTTACCTCCTAGGTAGATTGTCATGAAGCTGCCTAGATAGCTCCAGGAATGAAGGAGAATTGAGAGAGGTCAATTTGTTAGACAATGGCAAGTTCAACCACAGTCGGCTGGCAGTGTATTCCAACAAAGACAAAAACACCTGCTTGGGAGACTCTCAGTAGCCATCTTGGCTTGACAGGATGTCTTTACTGACTGTCTCTCTCTTGGGTATAGTGTTTTATATAAGAGCATATAGTCAGTCATTTATTACCTGGATGATCATTCAACCCTTCCAAGTTCAGAGTGAGTCAGAGGGATGTCAAAGTATAGAAAAGATGTAAAGGTGTCAACCACATTTGGAATACAGAGTTTGACATCTGCACTGGTGAAGTGGTCAGTTTTCACTATGTAGAGCTAAGCCATCACATTCTTAATTTACAGATTCTTGAAGTCTTCACTCACTGCAGCTATGAGCCTTCCAGCTTACTGACCAGGTGACTGGGTACTGGGACTGACCAAGATGGCATCCACCATGTCCCTCTGGTCATCTGCTACTTAAGGAGAAGTATGCTGTCCATGCCACTTCAGAGTTTGATAGTTGACTGAAAGAGAAGGGGAACATGGAAAACAGCTCAGTGGAGGACAACCAATCGTACCTAAAAGGAATATTTCTAAGCCTACTTAGAAGGAACACAACAACAAAGAAGACAGTAATAGCTATAGTCCACTGCAACAGTGGGTAGTTTTTCAAAGTTCACAATTGCGGTGCTACCATTCCTGAGGTCCCACCACCCAAGAACCCCACTTCTAGTCCACAAATAAATACAGCAATAAAGGGAGCACTCAAAAAGTAATCAAAGGCACAATTCAATTCAAGACTGTAATATCAAAACGATTATATCCAAAGTCCAAAAGTATGGTCCTTCCACATTCAGGCCATTGATTCAAGGAAGCCGGATATATTATATTCAACTTTATTCTTGCATCTTCCGAAATACATGTTGAGCCCAGCCAACGTGTTTCGTCCTTACAACAGGACTTCATCAGGGCTGTAAAAAGACATACATATAGGCTATTTACATTTAAAACAATTAATATGTAAAATAAAACTGTATTACATGTTACATGGTCCCAGTAAATATCTTCATTCAGCTAAGTAACACGTATCTTCCGATGTGCTGAACTATCACATATTTTAATCTTTTATTCATTGCACATTCATATCAATCATTAGAAAAATAGAGATTTCAAATTCATCTTTATTAAAGATACCATAATTTCCAAATAGATACTCAACACATTTCCTTTGTACAAAGAATTCACAATTTTATTTGTATAAATAAAGATAATCCCATATTTATCAGAGGACCCAACTCCTTATGTGTTGCCTCATGTATAATAAACTTTGAATATAATAGTTTTGATATTACAGTAATTAATTGAATTGTGTAATTGTGCCTTTGATGACTTTTTTAGTGCTCCCCTCATTGCTGTATCTACTTAGAAGGAACGCTGGCCTGGCATGCTGAGGCACAGTCAGTGTTGTGCTTTTGAACATGGTAATTTGGCGACTAGTTCTAAATATTTCTTCAAAGTGCAAGAAATGTAGAATTAAAAGTCCACACACTTGATAAAAGGGTAGAGAGTACTTTGACCACATGCTAAGTTTAAACACCTCCAAACCTCTGGAGCCCCAAGGAAAAAACGACAGACAATCATTTTATTTTTAGATCTGTTTTATTTTGCATTGCTACATATCTGAACAGTAAACCAAAAACCCCTTCCCCTTGATGGCAGTCATGTGCAACCCTCAGAATAGGAGTACATCCCCACAGTCTAACATGTCTTCTCCTCCAGAGTCCTGGGATTTTCTCTCTAGTTGACCTGAAGTGTTGTTTCGGTCCTCATTGACTCGTACCAACGTTTCACGGGCCTCAATTATTGATCAAGTGTAAGGCCCGGTGTCCAACGCTCTAAGTATTCTCAGCCGTTAGATTTCTCCACTGACCCCAGATTTTGATGAATTTGGGGGGCAAGCCCGTGCCTTATATACTTGCTTTTCAGATTGCATGTACCATTTCATGTTAGCTTCCTATCGAGCCACTGTTTGGGTCTCTGCACTCCCCCATTTTGGATAATGTACCGCCAAGCCACCATTACTGAAAAATATTACAGAAGAGGATCGAATACCTATCTAGGGTGAGGTCTCCCCACAATCACAGCATTACTAGCTGTGGGGTCAGCTTCTAAGGTTTCAGACCTCCTGCTCTGTACCCCTATCCTGAATGGCCCCAGTTTGCGGCATTCCCGCATAGCTTGCAAGAGCATACTTCTTAGCACACTCCCCGCAGGCAACGATCGGTATCGGCTCTACCCATGACTTGCATTCTGGTTCTAGTATTATAAGCTCTGTGAAGAAGGTTAAGCTGAATCAGTTGGAACCTCGCCTGGATTACTACCTCTCAAGGGTATCTGCAGCCGATGCCACAGTCGTCCTCCAGCTTACACAAGTCTGCTTCCCATTTCTCTGCTGTTAGCGGTTGGGCGCTATTTACCAATATTGAATTGAATAATGGGGGTATGGGGGTGCTTATGAAGGGGGGCTCCTAAGACTCTATATTCCATGGGGCTCTCTTCTGGGAGCTCAGTCGATGTATCAGTGCATTCTTTTAGAATGCGCCTAATCTGCATGAATCGTAAGTGTTGACTTCCTGTCAGTTTGCATTGTGCCTGTAACTGCAAATGTTGCCATCCCAGTACCACTCCATATGTCCCCTACCTTCAAGATGCCCAGCATGTCCCAACTGAGACAATCATACTCAAATGTATACTCTGCTCTCCACAAGTTTCAAGTAGTAATAAAGTGCTCAGTCCTTACAGTGCGTACAACCAGATCTCTCTCCTGAGATCATGGCTTCGAGAAAGGATGGCCTTCAGACAGTACAAATGAATGAATGAGGGGATTTGTAGAGTTCAAAAGCTGCCATGGAGATGGTGTCTGATGGGGTGCAGGAGCAGGTCGTAGACAGTCTTAAATAGCCAGGTTTTCAGTTATTTTCTGAAGTGAGACACGGATGGGGTTGCGCGTAGCTTGAAAGGGGGCGTATTTCTCAATTTGGGAGCAAGAAGGGTGAATGAGCTTCCTCCTTTTCTAGGGATTTATAAGAGGAGAGCCCTGGATGACTTGAGCGATTTACTTGGGCAGTTAAGGGGTTCACCAACCAATGAAGTATTTCGGCCGACCTTGTAGAATGCTCTGTGTGTGATGGGCAAGGATTTAAATTGTATTCTTTTTAGTACCAGGAGCCAGTGAAGCAGTTTCAGGTGCTTTGTTACTGACTGATCACAGGGAACCCTAAAAATGAGCCTTGCTGCTGCATTTTGCATGACCTGAAGACAATGCTTTAGGTAGTGTGGGAAGCTGAGGTACAGAGCGTTCGCATAGTCCATCCTTGCTGTAATTAAGGCGTGAACAACTGTTTTGCGTATATCCGAAGGAGGATTTTGGGGATTTTTTTCAGAGATTGAAGTGGAGCAAGGCACTTCGCAGTTAGAGCCGGAATCTGAGGACAGAAGAAAAGACCGGAGACACATTTTACTCCCAAATTTCTGCAGATGGTGGTAGGAGCTGGTGAAGTGTCTAGGTCAGTGGGCCATCAAGAGTAGGACCAGATGGAGTGTGAAGTTCCAAAAATCAGGGGAGCTCCGATTTATCGGTGTTAATCTCAAGGCAATTTCTTTTCATCCATGTTACTACTGCTGTAAGACAAGCTGTGAAATGTTCTTGTGTCGAGGATGTGCTGTTGTTGATAAGTCGCAACATGCATAAGTTGCGTATCGTCTGCATATGAGTCAACACTTAATCCAAAAAACTGAATCAATGAAGCAAGTTGGGCCATATTTTTCACAGTGCCCTGGGTTTCCTCACCACTAAAAAATGTTGGCTGCAGCAATCCAATCGATAATGTAGTATGACACCCTAAACTTTGGCTGTCACTAAGAGTGAGGGTGTTTGTCAGTTTCCCATGGCCAGTGAATCCCTTATGACCTCTTTGTACACCGAATAATCTCTCTGAACTTTTTCTGTTATTCCTCTAAAAGTACTGCCCTGGGGAGTAGATTGGTCACTAATTTTGGGGGTGGGGGGGTATGAGCTTCAGAATTTCCAACAATCACTCTGGATAGAATGTTAAAATACATTATAAGCAAGCATGGCGCATGAGAGGGGTTTAGGGGCAGTGGAAAGGGAGATGAATACAGATTGGTAGGGGTACTAGGTGAGAGAAAACACAATATTTTTTTAAATAACTAACATTTTTGAAGACTTTCAAAACAGAGAGAGTGTGTGTCTGTTTTTGTCTGTGTGTATGTACAAATTCCTTGTGAAATCCGACAGACACCTCACCATACTCAACTGAAAGCACCTGTACCCAAATATTTTCCAGAAAATACATTTATTTGGGAGGTGTAACACCCCAAACATCCATCCCCCAAGAAGCTAAGCCCTTGGTACTGCCTAAGCTTGTGTGCCTCTATTAACCAGAAAACCAAGAACTCGAGTTGCTGTTCAGTTTCTTGTGCCATCCCCTAGCAATCCATAAAGCTTATTGGTTGGGGTCCAGTTCGCTTTTGGGTGGTGGGATATTGGTTACAATTGCTACAGCACTAGCACAGATCCACTGAGTTACTGAAAGCTTTAGGGGTAATTAGAATACAGCCTTAATGACTTAGCCAATCTCCTGTGGCTTGACTGGGGAACCAAAATGCTCAAATCCGCCCTGCTCCCTTCATCTCTGTGGACAAACTCTCTGTTTGCATCCGTCCATTCATATTCATTCTCTCTTTCCCTCTCTGCCTCCCTCTCTCTCACACACAAGAAAGGCCCGGCATGTATCAACAGAACGCTGTCCCTTCATGCCCCGAATCGCCCCTTATGCTCTGTACATCTGTTTCTGGCGTCCATAGCCTTACACTCGTGCCATATTAGGAGGCGGCTCCTTCTCATATGTGGCAACCACCATCTGAAACTTCCTCTCTCGATAGGCCAGAGATCGGATTTCACTGCCTTTTAAAAACAGCTTAAACCCTGTTTTTTAAATCCTCTATCTAATTTTCTATTTGGTACTTCCGTACAGGGTGCAGCTCTTTTAGCACCAAGACAACTCGAATGGGTAACAGCACCTCTATTCAAAACAAATAAACATAACACGGCAAAACGGTAGAACAGTTACATTGTAGAATCCCATTGATTAAAATGTAAATAACTGGCCAAGCTCAGTTACCCAAGAACAAAAGCTTGGATCTATTGTTAGCACTCACTGACTGTGTGTTTTGCAGTATCCCTTTCAGCAATACTAAATCACTGTTAACTTTCTAAGCACTTGAAACTTTTCTGGGGTCACATCTCGGCTCCAAAAGATGCTGGGACTATCTCTATTTTTTTATTGTTCCTAATTTTAACTCCCCTACACTTCCTGTATGTAAATAAAGACACTGTGCCTCAGATTGGCAGTAAGGAGTTCCCACCAAAAATTAGTGGATGCTGCTTACACCAACTGCTCACATCCCGTATACATTTAAAGATCAAGGGATGACCGTTTCCCCAACGGCAGAGTCTTTGTCAGCAATATTCAGAGCGGGCCCTCCGACGCCATTTCCCCCATGCGCTGGGAGAGAACACCCATCATGTCAGAGACATTACTTTTTTATTCTCTGAAAAAAATATTGGATCGCCGTGGGACGGCGGACCGGCCAACCCTGTTGACTTCCGCCATGTTGGTAGGAGAAGTTTTGTAGAAAAGATGCTGACTTGGGAAAGACTTTAAATGTGGTTGGCTGACCGGGATTAGGCTGGAAAAGGTCGCGCTTCTGCCGCCTTAGCTGTTCGGCGTCCTACCCACCATAATCTAAATGAGCACATAATTATTTGCTGAGTAGTGTGTCTTTAGGGAAATTAATGTTATTATGTCCGATTATTTAGTAATATTATATCTGCTTTCCATTCAGTCTACCATTTCCTTGAGTATGCATTCCCTGCTCAAACTACCTATTTTTCAATAATATAAAGGGATGTGTGATTATCTAATTGGGTTGCAATAGTACCTGAGACCCAGGAACTCAAGATGTAAGCAATAGCGCCGCCATGTTTACTTCCTATTAACCGCTGACTGTCGCAGAACCCAGAGATAATGCGTCACACCAGTAGCATCTAGCATCCTGCTGAAGAGAGCAAGCTTTGCTTGTGGCTTCGCCTGCCCTGGTTACCACTTCCCTTGAATAGGCTCGTAAGTGGACTTAGTCAATTTTTGCATGCCTCATAGACTATATACTGATTTTTCTTGATTTTCTGTAGTTTTTGTAATAAAATGCCCTGATTTATGAATTCTCCTCCTAGAGCTTTTCAGTGCTTTACCCTTTAATTTGTTATCGAGTGTGCTGGTTAATATCTGCCTCCCCACCACCTCTGACTAGGGTAAGTCTTTGAGCTCGGCCTGTGCCACCTTAAGGTGAGCCAAAGGAGGCCTTCTTACTCACCTTAATCTGTAACCCCCTCAATGTGGGCTTTGTGGGAGTTCTGGCTAAGACAGTGATCAATTTGTAAAAACAAATAAGTGCCAGGGCCCTCGTCAGGAGGTCGATGCAGCTTGCACTACCCATTGCCCGGGTCAGCGCTGCCAGTGACAGTACAAACGTATCTACTAACCATGATACTCCTATGAGTGTGACAATTCATACTATTCATGGCCCCCAAAGCTATAAAAATGGCTTGGGTATTAGGTAGTACTAATTTTTAATGTATATTGAATTAATAAACAAGTGTTGTTGTGCTCATCTCTAAATAAATCAAACAGTGCCACCATGTGGCAGACTGTCAAACGAGCCAGTGTTGGCAATTGAATGCTGGTGCCGAGTACCGGAAACCACAGGCTCAAATTAAGCACTGGATTAAGAGTATTCAACATAAAGCCACTCTTCCACTCCTTCCTTACAACCGGACACTCGCAACACTCTACTACAGAAAATAATTCAAGTACAAGAATGCAGAATGTCTGAGGGTGACTTCTGCAGCGGGGTAGCAGAGAAGCAGCAGCCTGGGTGCTGAGACCAACGAGGGCATAGGTGCCAGAAGTAGGGGTGCTGGGGTGCTACAACACCCCCAAAATAATCATGCTGAGGGTCTGAAGATGAATCAGCAATACAAATGGGTTTTTATCTAGTCTCATTCCCTATGCATTCAAAGATAGAGGTCAAATGTCAGGTATTCTGATAAATTACTGCTTATTTTCTAACATGGAGATTGCTGTGTACTTTTCTTTCTCTGACTACAAATTGAAAGCCTTTTGTAAACTGAACTATATGTCAATCTTGCTGGAGTACATGGAATATGAAAAGATCGACTGTAGGATGTTAATTTTGTTAAACAAAGAACAAAATTTAAATGTCTGTAAATGAACTGTACACATTAAAAAATATAGTAGCAGTTAGGAAAGTTCAACTGAAGTGCATTTTTTGGAATTATGAAGTGTGATGGAAACAAAGGTTTAAATAGGATCAAAACAAATCAAGACACTTTACTCAATGCACACATGATAAATATTTGCTAAAGCCCAACCAATTTTCATGCATTATCTTTTGTGTGCTGTATAGTTTTATCAGTACAGCTGAATGCTTGTGCAAATTTAGCGGCCATTTTAATGTGCTGTCTTTAAATGAGAGTGTGCTACAAGACCATGCTGTAGGAATATATTTTTAACAGTGTGCTCTAAAACGCACCCCTGGCTACATACTACACCCATAGCACTCTCCTGCTGAATCGGCATGGTTCGTTTGCTACACTTGTTCTTTGTGTCGTGCTTGGATTTTTGTCCCAATCCCTATGACATCAGTGAAGTAACATTGATGGCAGCACCCCCACTCTGAAAATTGTTCCAGCACCATTGAACGAGGGGAGTGGGTGTCATAAAGATGGATTACTCTGTCTAGGGTCACCTCACTGAGTCACAGAGACACAGAGACAAGGGGGTGCAAGACCCCCATATCCTTCAGACGTGAATTTCCAGCCCGGGTCAAATGGTGAATCTACCTGTCCGGAATCCTTCTCTGCCCTTCTGCTCTCCTGTTAATGCTTCCAAGCTTAAGGAAAGGGTAGGGAATTGGAATCTGGATTTTATTGCCCTCGTCCATTTCACCTTATAGCAAAAAAGTGTTCCAGGTCTTTTCCTAATTCACCATCCCTCACAAACAAACTAAAATCTAAATGCTCATCTCTCAGTTATGAATAAGAGGCTTCTGTGGTAAGCACTGATTACAATATCAGATCTTGCTTTGCATGTACGTTTTGTGTTGTTTCTAGTTATATGCAGTGCATATTGTTTTTCCGTTAGCAAAAATCATGGGGGCTATTCACACCATGCCCATGCTTTAAAAAATAATTATTGAATGAATGAATTAAAAAAGTGCTCCTAGAAAATGGCTCCAATGAGGTACAAGATGCACAGTATAACCCGCCTCAAGGGAAGGCTCCATTGCTGTACCGTGGAATTCAATGAATAAGAAGGCGCAAGAGATACCCTGCTGCCCTTTTCATACAAGGATCACTCTTCCCGCTGCCTTGAAGTGCCGTTCTGTCTCCTCGCGCTAAGACCTCAGACAGCTTCACCTCAAGAACCCCAAAGTGGTTCTCTGCACCTCTGGGACCCTGCACTAGCCCTCTTCACTTAAAGAACACCATCGCAGCCTGGCTCACATCTAGTTCCACCGCCCCCTAAGAACCTCTCGGTCACCTGCCAACATCTAGAGCCCCTTAGCTGCCCTCCTCATTTCAACAGCCCCAGCATGCCCCTACACACATCTAGAATTTCGTAGACACCGTCCTCACCTCAAGAAGCCCCAAGTGGCTCTCAACACACCTAAAATCCTATAGGAGCCCTTCTCACCCCCCAAGAACTTCAGAATACCCCTCTACACACATCTAAAACCCCTTAGGATCCTGCCTCTCCTCAAAAACTCTACAGTAAACCTGGTCACATGAAGACCTCCAGAAGGTTCTCCTGCCTACTCATATGTAGGACTCATGAGTGACTTTCACAATAAGTACATACTGCATGGCAGTTTTCTGTACTCATCAAAGAAAGTACTTCAGAATAGTCCCTTTTCTTCTCACAGGAAGTGCACCCTCCTCCTTATGCAGTACATTGACTCCTATTTGTTTTGTTCCTAGGTGGCAGATTCCTTGGTTCAGGAGGATGGTGATTTCCTGATCCGGGACTCCCGCTCCAGCCCTGGTGACTATGTCCTGACCTGCCAGTGCAGGAACGAGGCCATGCACTTCAAGATCATCCGTGTGGTGCTGCGACCGCGCAAAGGCTACAGCCGTACCCTCTTCCAGTTCGAGCAGGACCAGTTCGACAACATCCCGGCCCTGGTGCGCTTCTATGTTGGGAATCGCAACCCAGTGTCGGAGAGCTCTGGAGCAGTCATTGCCAACCCTGTGGCCCGGCAGATCCCCCTGAGGCTGCTGATCGAGAAGTATGGTGCCCCGTCCCAGCCACCGGCAGAGGTGATAAGCGCCCCAAGGAGCTTGCTGGAACCGTCCCGTAGGAGAAGTGTGCGTGCCCTGTCCACAGCGGACCTAGGTGATATCACCCTGTTCAGGTGAGTGTGAGACACCGCCCTTGACCAGGTTGGAGAAAACTGAGCAACCATTATACCTAACTGGTTTTCTGTCGAAATATCAAGACGTAAATATCGACCTACGAAAATATTGTAAGCAAAATACGGACTACTACAATTCATTGCAGGTAGGTTTAGATACATAAATGTAGATTTACTTCTGTTACCTCCATGTACATGTTCCTTGATGATATATATTGTCACGGTACATAGATGTGGAGTTTAGAATAGCAAATCTCTACTTACCTAGAAATACTTACCTTAACAATATGGTGTTGGTTGATACTTTCGCCACGGTACTTTGGTTGGTTGATACTTTTGTCCTCTACATTCTGACAAAAAAAAGTAAACAACCAGACACAGCCATACTGATATGCTTCAATCCTGCAGGGCTGCTCACACAAGCACGAGACAAGCTTACCAATCCACCTCACACTGTGCAGTATGCTACTGCTCCATTACTGAGACCCACCACAGACTCACTACCATCTGTTGATGTCCTCAATCCTGATGTGCTACACCCTCTACTGTTCCAGTACTGGCATCCACAAACACAACACTGCAGAATCACTTCAGTCAGTGCTGCCACCCTGCTATTCCAGCACTACGACCCACATCCATCTCCACAAGGTAAACGAAAGCCTGGCTTTATCCAAAGGTCTGACTTTGGTCTGTATCTGGAGCCTAATTTAAGAAGGATCCATAACCGAGCCAGGGCCCTGCCTTTCACCCTTGCCTGTGGAGTGCTATAAAGGAAAAACAAAAACACAGCATCTATAAAGGCGTTGGAGAGCTGTTTTTTATGGTCTGGCTTGGCAGCGCAGCTGACGCCAGACAATTATGTGAGCATCACTGGAGAGGGGCTTTGGCTCCATCCACATGTTGGGAGCCAGGAGTACATGTTTTTATTGGACAGAAAGTCTGTACTTCCACAAAAAATGTGCTTGCCCTCCACGCAGCTGTGATCATTTTGTTCATTTATCCAGCTGCCTCAGCTTGGACTTTCAGGGGCACACACATGACATTGGAATGCTATTAAAGTGTCTTAGATTACTAGATAATTTATGTTGTTTTTCTCTAGCAGCACAGATGGGAGGAGGGCAGTCATTAGCCTACATGGATTTTTCTGTCTGGCTTGATCATGCAACTGTCACCTGACCATTTAACCTACACCAACATTATTCTACAGTTCCTTGCTTCCACACAAAGAGATATCTAGTCACATGCTATTTACTTGTAATGCGCCACATTGCCATTCAATATTCCTTTAAAGCAAGACCTATTGGCATTACACATGCTTGTTCTTCTTCCACCCACTTTGTTGTTTACAATTCATTAAATGTAAAACAAGAAAATGAAACTTTTATATGCTGTGTTTGAATGTTAACAAGGGGGCAAACAACAGGCTCCTTTATGGGAGCTACAGAATTGGAAGGAAAACATTCTGGAATGTGGGGTGGTGATGCTGGTCATTTGAGAGCAGGCATTGCCTGTATGAGATGTGGACATTTCATCTCATACGTTGACGCCTTGAACTTCGTTCCAGCAGACTGGCGCCCGCTGCACTTGGCACTGCCAGGTGTAATCTGAGGACACGGTCAGATTAAAACAAAACAATACAAGGTCACAAAAGGAGCTCTCTGCCATGACGGTCCTATTTAATTACATCTCTTAAGGCGCGTAGATTGTTCTAAATCAGCGCTGTAAGTCAGGGAAGTCCACTGATGTTAGTATGTAAATGGGGTGCTCTGCTTTCCCTACATTTACATCTGTTATGTATAGAGCAACCAGAGACAGGAAAAGGCATCTCCTGTGGCCTAATTGCGACTCTGGGCCTGATTCACAACGGTAAATGTACACCTGTAGAGTCACTCATGTGTAAGCCTACTACTGCTCTTAGGTGTACACCTACACTTTTTTGCAGGTTTTCCTGTTACTATTTATCATTTCTTAAATGTAGACTTATAAGTCTCCCCCCCTGTTGAGCCTCCTACAACAAGCTTTACGAGTGTGAAGGTATGACTATTAACGTTTTACACACTGGTGGAGATCTCCACCACCATGGTGGGAATTTGATAAGAAAAAGTATAGGGAAAAATATTAAAGTTTATTATTCTTTAAGAGAAATGATTAAGAATGTTTTGGCATTAAATATAAATGTAAAATCATTTAAAATATTTATCATACATCTAGAACTGTTAAAATAAAGTGTCACAGCATGTTAACTAAATTAAGTGTGCATTAACAATTAGCTAATTAAAAGTATGTATTTAAGGTTTACATATTTCCTATAAAAGAATTTTACAAAAATCCCGCACATGGCAACATGTGTATTTTTTTTATTTGATATATATTAAATGTTGTTAAAAGCTATGTGCAGAACTTAATTACATTTGTTTCAATTTTTAACAAAAGTATAATTTGATTTTACTTTAAAATTAAGTTTACTATTGTATTTTAAAATAATGTTTTTAAATTATTTATATATACTTAATATTAAACATAATATATAATTACCAGTCCAAAGCTGTAATACTGTGCCTGGAGTGGTGAAAGGTTTTTGTCAGTTTTTCAGCTCAGCGTAGAGGGCACTTGCTAATTCCATGCTTAAAGACTTTGCTATAAAAATGGCAAAAGGCTTTGTCACTCTAGCTCAGCGTAGATGCCGCGATGATAATCCTATGCTTAACAAATTTGATGGAGAAACAGACATTTGAGGTGAGCAGATTCTGAGTGTTGTGATGTTGTTGGGTGCTCCATATAAAGGAGCTGCTCTCCACCGAAACTTGGGAACTACCCGGAATTCCCTGATATATATATATATATATATATTCAAACAACTTCTCCCCCTTCGGAAAGACAAAAGCCGCACTCGCAACACTGGCAATTTGAATATTTAATGAACAGCTACAGGCAGTTCGACGCGTTTCGTTCATCTCTGAACTTTTTCCACAGGTAAGCCTTGGCAGCAGGAACCAATTACAAACCACGAGGAACAATTGCACTTTAATTAATTTCGGCCCCCTGGTGGACATCTTTGTGGATGTGTTCCTAATGCATGCTGGGATTCGTGGTTTAGTAATTTAGTCTAAATAAAGACCCTCCAGTGGGTTGTGCCACATATTTCTTGCTGTGTCGAGGGAACGATTCCAGTTCCCATTCAGTGTTGCTCCATTGCAGTCCTATAATCGAGGCTGCTAGGAACCATGCCGTAAACAGTATCTGGCAGCGTCTGTTACCCAGTATCGTTTTCACGCAGCAGGCAAAGTTGGTCCGAGGTTGGGTAATGATGGCGCACTTGCTGGCGGTGCGTTGCTTTGCGGCAGGACCAAGCCGCTGAATATTCACACAACTTCTCCCCCTTCGGAAAGGCAAAAGCAGCACTCGCAACACTGGCAATTTGAATATTTAATGAACAGCTACAGGCAGTCCGACGCGTTTCGTTCATCTCTGAACTTTTTCACAGGTAAGCCTTGGCAGCAGGAACCAATTACAAACCATGAGGAACAATTGCACTTTAATTAATTTCGGCCCCCTGGTGGACATCCTTGTGGATGTGTTCCTAATGCATGCTGGGATTCGTGGTTTAGTAATTTAGTCAAAATAAAGACCCTCCAGTGGGTTGTGCCACATATTTCTTGCTGTATCGAGGGAATGATTCCAGTTCCCATTCAGTGTTGCTCCATTGCAGTCCTATAATCGAGGCTGCTAGGAACCATGCCGTATACAGTATATGGCAGCGTCCGTTACCCAGTATCGTTTTCACGCAGCAGGCAAAGTTAGTCCGAGGTTGGGTAATGATGGCGCACTTGCTGGCGGCGCGTTGCTTTGCGGCAGGACCAAGCCGCTGAATATTCACACAACTTCTCCCCCTTCGGAAAGACAAAAGCCGCACTCGCAACACTGGCAATTTGAATATTTAATGAACAGCTACAGGCAGTCCGACGTAGAGAAACAGACATTTGAGGTGAGCAGATTCTGAGTGTTGTGATGTTGATGGGTGCTCCATATAAAGGAGCTGCTCTCCACCTAAACTTGGGAACTACCCAGAATTCCCTGATATATATATATATATATATATATATATATATATATATAAAGGTTTACTACTAAAACTATGCGTACAAGTGGGGAGATCTCCACACAGAGAAGATAGGAGAGGTGGAGGTCTCAGGTTAGTGAATAGTATTTTGCAGTACCTGAGCAGTAGTACTACTTTGTGCACTACAAAAAAGTTTGTGAATAGGCCACTTGTAACAGGAAAACCTGGGCTGAAATCCTGGCCTTTATGCTAGGACAAATTGCGTGATCATAGGAAACCTGCAAAAAATAACTGTTTTGGTTGCACATGTGGTAATGTATACTAAGAATTATTTTTTAAATCTTTAAAAATTTCTGTTTAGAAATTACAATTTTTAATCAAACGTTACTCAATATAATGAAGACTGAAACACAACTGTAAAGAATAAGGAAATGTATATTTGCTGGCTTGCCCCCTCTATTTAGAACAGATCCCTGCAGTGCTCTTTGGCCTTCAGCCCCTACCTCTTGCTGTCCCAGTACTGGCACAGCTCTACCCAGTGGCATTGCAAGGGGGGGAGGGGTGGGGTGGGGTGGAGCGTTCTGCCATGGGAATCGCCAGCACCCCCTCCCCCCGCCGAAGGAATCACCAGCACACTCTATTCAACACATCCTGCTATTTGAGTACCCAAACATCTCTAGCCATTCCTACTCAGCTATGAACTGCAGCAGCTGCTGCCATTCCAGTGTCTGGACTCACACACAGCTCTGCCAGTGCACATCTGCTCTTACAGTATTATAACACACACACAGCTCTGACTCCGTAACCCAGTTCGACACACCTGCCCCTGAGATCCATTGTAACTCTGAACCGGCTTTAGTTGACAATCACGGTGTACATATTCCGAGAAATCCAATGAATATTCAGTGGTGGACGCCACAAACAAAGGGTGGTGGGGAAATATGGAGGGAACGCGGGAGGGGGAGTGCGGGGGGGTCGCGCAAGGGGTAAGGGGGTGTTAGTGATAATATATTTGAAAAAAAGAACTTACCGGCCGCTCCCGCGTCACGTCATGCCTCCTGGCCTCTTCCTGGTCCCAGCAGCCCCTGGGACAGTCTCCTATCCAATCCCCATGCTGCAGATCAGCGTGGGGATTGGCCTGAGAGGGCTGGTCAGACCAGGGAGTCTGTGGGGTTTATCTAGCCTGGCTGTTAAATGCAGCCGGGTTAGAGAAACCTAAGTGTGTATGTGTGTTTGGCTGGCCTGAGAGGGCTGGCCAAACACATATGTGCACTTATGGAGTGCACATAGCACTCCTCCTCCCCCCTCCCATGCCTCGGCGCCACCCCTCCCTACAGCGACGGCTCAGAGCCGGCAAATGAAAAATAACCAATGCAAGAACATCGTTTTCTTTTTCTTTGAGCCAGGCAGTGGGGCGACCCTCCACCACCATTGCGGAGGAGCCGCTGCTGCGAATATGACATGCTCAACAAAAACTGCCAGGGACCTGAAATCTATCTGTTCTTTCCACAGATCCAAAGAAAAAAGTGGAAGTCAACCCGCAAACCTGGACGCTGTTGGGAGGAGACCATCTTTATACACAGCGCAGTCTGACAGCAACCTGTTAGGTGAGACTGTCTCTACATCACAATTTTCTAACTTGTCAAACAATACATAACTAACACTTCATCACTACAAAACATAGAAAACACATAATATTTTTCTGTGCCTCAACCCCCAGGCCCCATTAGAATTCATGCTGCATACTTACGGAGGTCGAGACATAGAGATGTAGAAGTGGTCCCACCATGGATCCCAGATCCTCTTACATTAACAGAAACAGCCCTAGTCATGGTAAATAAGTGCTTCCATTTGAGAACATCTGTCCACATCTCTCAGCCATTCCTCTTTTGCTGGGTATTCACCTGATCACCAGTGTTTAGCAATGTCCCGTTTAGCTAGGATAACACCCACTTCCAAAAGGGTCCGCTCATCCTGGGAACCCCCTGCTTGTGCATCATCCTTAGGAGTAGCAGTTTGGAAGAGAGATCAGTGGGTCTACTCAATACTTACGACAGGGTCTGGACGATTCTGAACAACTCTATATCATGTGGAAGAAGTCACTTGTGTCCAGATGGCAGCTAGTGCACCTGGAAAGGGGCCCTGTCCATCATTCAAAGCCATTTGAGTGTATAGTAGATTCTGTACAGATATTTAATTTGGATTAAGGGCAGTCTGGATGAGATGGTCAGCTCTCAAGAAGCCATTGACCCTTCTCTCCAGTCCTCCTTCTTGACTGAAGCCAGGACCTTCTCCACAGCGATCGCAGAACCACGATAAAATCTGTGGTATTGGACACAAGGGTTCAGAACACCCTCAAAATCCATCCTTTACCCAGTTACTAAATTAGTCTTCTGGCCTAAAGCAGGTTAAATTCCAGAAATGCCTTTACATCTGCTTGATAAACCTCCAGCACGGGTCCTAATTACGGATATTTATAAAACTAGGACTTAATTTAAGTTCAAATTCTTCTTGCAGAGTCATGAACAACTCTACTCGATCCCTTACCCATATTTCACCAAGTTTTGAAATCCTTATACAGTCTCAGGCACCAGATACCCCCAATCTAGCTGCGTGTAGAAACTATGTCTCTTGAGTTATGATGTTCATTGCGTCAGTCCGCCATACCGCCCGATCCAGTGGATAGCTTGGTGCAAGCCATCTAGAACTACTCTAGTCGTGGGGGTAAAAGTCATAGAGAATGAGGATCCGTAAAGAAGCCCTGAAATATCTGTCTCTCTGAGTAAGTTTAACTCGAGGCAAAAGGAAGGATAATCTCTTTTCCCAAACAACCATTTATTCGCAGTGGCCAGTTGGGATGTCCAGTAGTAGAGGCGTATGTGCGCCAGTGCTAGCCCTCCGTCAAATAGCGATTGGATACATTTATCAAATATGTCAAGCACATTCTTGGTTGTTTAATTGCCTATAGGAAACTGTGTGCGTATGCCTGTACTGGGTTGAAGAAACGTGGAGGGATTTCATACTGGTAAAGTTGAAGAACATAAGGGCCCTCATTACAAGTGGCCCAGTCAATCGTGGTATGTGTGGTAACTTCTAATACCACACATATTGCAATTAGGAGATTGGCAACTAGCACCGCACCCCCACAGCTTTCCCCCGAAAAATTCCAAAAGTTCTAACCTGCCCAAATTTTATTAGGGAAAAATGTCTGATAATTAACAGGACATGCGGATTTTGATACAATAACACCAAAATCCGCGGGTTATCCGCATTATAGGGGCAAACTCATAATTAGGAGTTATTTATCGAACCCAATAAATTCTGACCCATCGGAGTGAGTCCGTTTCTATCAGTCCTAATAAATATTGGCCAAAACACCAGACCACTCTTAACGAGGGCCAAAGAATGTTGGGGCGCAATATCATTTTATATAACACCACCTTACCAACGATAGTAATCAGTAGTCTGTTCCAACCCTGTATGTTCATGTTTATCACTCCATAGGGGTGTCATATTGAGTTCCCAACATTGCTCTGGTTCAAGTGCAATGTTAATGACAAGGCATTCAAGGCAAATGGTTTCTAAGCATAGCTTGGTTTACCAGCTGGTCACTGCCACTTTAATTCGCACAGTTCACCTCCAGACTGGAGGCCTCTCCGTAGACTCTGAGGATTTCCATCAGTCTCTCACCATCCATCACTAGTAGCGCGAAAAGAGAAGCCTGTCATCCGCATATAAGGATATACGGTCCTTGATAGTCCTCATTGGAAACCCTGTACCAACACACCACTTTGAACCCAAGTATTAAGAGACACCATAATCAGAGTGAATAGCACGAGAGGAAGAAGGCATCCCTCCCTGGTGCCCGTCTGTCTTGGAAAGGAACTGGATAGAATGTTTGATGAAAAGGTCCTTCTTCTCAATCGATTATATATGTTGTTTACACATGTTTTTTCAAAATATTTAATAATGATACTTAAAAATATATTGGTGCTCCTTTCGTTCTCTTAAATCTCAATGGAGACAAATAACTGTTATATAAATCAGAATAGCCTTTCATCTATATTAAAGGGCGCACACCATTTACATTTCTCAATTCATTCTGAATACAAAATTGTAATTTTCATTATTTGGCAACAGTTCTTCATTTGTAATGATTAGTCATATGCGTTTTTCATTTACTTTATTTTACATTCCCAAACATTCTCAACCATGTTCCTGCCACATTTCAGGATAAGAATCCCATCGTCACGGGAGTACGTAAAATGAGTCGTCTAATAGAGACTTCTAGCCGCAGATTCCTTACCTTTGAATATTCCCAGGCGTCAGACTGGATTCTAAAGATTTTCTAGCAGTACTCCTGCGTACCGGTAGGTGGAGTTGTTCAGTTCTGCGTCAGCGGCGTCCACGCCAGAAGTGTTGTGCATGGTACCTATATAAGCACCTCCTCAGTGCACTGACGTCAGTTACTTTCACAAATTTCCACGCCAGGAGTGTGTAGCCACGATGAGAACTGACCACTGGTGTGGAAAAGACTAAGGCCTTGAAAAGGGTGTCCCTTACACCTGAACCGGGTCACAGAGCGGGGAGGGTCGATAAGGAAGCTGCAGCTAGATAGAGTCTCTACCAAATAAGGCATTACCAAAGGTAAGTAACTTGTTCATCTGATAAAGACTTCTAGCCGCAGATTCCTTACCTTTGAGTAGTTACCCAAGGCTACCGCCCCCGAGGAAGGTCTGCAAACCAAAAAGTCCTGCAGGACCGAACAGGCGAAGTGCCCATCAAGACGGACCTGACTGTCCAGGCAGTAATAGTTTGTGAACGTGTGCAGTGATGCCCTTGTCGCTGCCTGACAGATGTCTGGGAGAGGAACACTGCGCACTAACGCAGTAGTCGCATCCTTGCTTCGGTAGAGTGTTCATTCATATCAGTAGAGGTATGAGCAAAAGATCATCATTTGCTTGCTTTTGCCTTTTGAATGAATGGGTGACACTGTATTTATTATTGAACTTTTTGAACAATTGATAAAAATCTATCATATTAGATAATTGATAACAGGTATATGATAAAAAATGTGATTGGTTTGATTAAAATACCAAGGAAACTCCCCCTCCTCTCTCCCCATCCCACGCTTCAACCCAAAAACGATTGACTGTCAGGCACAAATGTAACTTAACACAAGGGAGCACCTTTGCCACACCCACTGACAATGTTTAATGCATCCTTATAGTTCACGTGTCACTCATGAGAATGTGCAGGGCAATTTGTACATTCTCTGGCAGCTCATTCACCCCCTACTACCGGCTCCAGGGCAGCACTTGAAAAGGGTTACACTACCCAGATCATCAAAACCAGGACAAATAGTGTTAAGGAAGTGATGTCTTAAAGTAGCTCCTTAACCACCATGCCATTCCCTTAAAAAATAAGAGTGGGTGGCAAGGACGCGAATGGAGCGAGACGTGTGAAGCTTAGTCTCCGCTCCACCGCGACCCGTTATAGCTTTTGATCCCGGCCCCTGGGTCTGGTACCTGGCACAGATTACCTTGTCTGGCCGTGGTGAAGTCACGGGGACGCTTGGCCCTGAGAAGCGGCGGTGCCGTGTGAGGAGACCTCGATCTCCGCGATTCCCCTTTGCCGCCATTTATGCATCTTGCAGGACAGGTTGACCTGCGGCATCCACGCCGGACGGCGACCCCCGGCTCCGGGGCTGCGACTGTGGAGGGGACAGATTGGAGGGAAGCCTGATCCGGCTTTCTGCTACTGCGCCTCCTCTGCGTGCCGGGGAGTGAGCTGTGTCGTCTGGCCTCTTGCGAGCGTTGAGGCACCGCACCCTGGGCCGATTTCGAGACGGAGGAGGGGAGAGTGCCTGACCGCCGGAGCGGAGCCGCGACGAGTGGTGCTGCGTGCTCGTCCTGGGAAGGCTTCACGGAGCAACGAAGCGGCCTCTCTGCAGTCCGGCGCCTGCGGCTCTGTGACTTGACTGCGACTCGGACTGTCGGCACCATTTTGGGTCCGGTGCGCCATGGCAGGCACTGTACAGCGGCTCGGTGGTGAGTGAGGTAGCAGCGCTAAGGCGGGTCGCGCATTGAACACTGCATTCGGGGAGGGGAAGTTGACTCTGTTTTGGTGCCTTGGATTGCCCACCCCCCGCATCACAGCCCGATATAGCTCTACCACCCACTGGGCAGGGTGGATGACACAGCCCTGGACTCCTGGCGTGAGGAGGGCTGGTTGAGGCTTGGGCCAGCTACTGTTTCTATCGAGCTGATGGGATAGGAACGGACTGTCTCCCTATGTATCTGCCTCATTGACTCCCTCCCCTCTCAAGTCGCCTGCTACCAGAGCCTGCGGTGGACCTCAGTTGTGGGACCTGCAAGCATGATTTCTAGGGTGGCGGCTTAATCAAATAGATCTGGCCTGCTGGTGGGACTTTTGGCCTTGTATTTCACGCTGAGACACCGAACAAATTACTGCATCTTGATCCGGCGTTACGAAGGTGATGTGGTGAATTGCGCAACTCCGGAGCCCTGGCGCAGGAAGTGTGGGAAGGCTCCTGGGCCTGCATTTGACTCTCTGGAAGCTGGAAAGTCCTGGGGGCGGAACTGCGCGTGGGGTGGCCATCCACACCGGGACATAATTGATAATACTTGTACCTCTTTCACCCCCGGAACCATACCCTCCTGGGCTAGACTCGGCTCTGGTCTGGTTGCCCTCCCTGTTGTTTAGCTGATGGGTCTTGTTCTCACATCCTGACCGAAGTTGAGGGCTTTGTATGGACAGGGGCAGTTCGAAGGTCAACCTGCCGTCTGCGGAGACCACCGCTGCTACCTGGAGCCCTGAGGCTTGAATGGAGGGGCCGTGGAGATGAGATAACCCAGCGCCCTTACTTGTGGTCGACTTTACTCATCAGGTTTTGCCTTTGGAACAGGCCCCAAGTAGATCCTGTTCAGGGCATACGTTGAGGGCAGTGCATGACAAACGTTGATACTTTCACTGATCTGTCTGGCATCCACGACCCCATTGGGGGAGCCGCTATCATCGAGGGCAAATGGAGAGTGCTGGACTTGCGTTAGTGCTCCTGGGTAGTTAGTAGAGCTAAGGCGAGACGCCCACTTGAATCTCTACGCAAGCTGAAGGAACCTGTACTCCAACTACCTGGGTCTCTGACACACCTCGTCTTTTAGCCATGCCTTCCAAAAATAAAGCCACTAAAGATTTGACTCTGCTGCGGCCCGAGACAACCCGGTTACCTCCCTTTGGTCCAAGACCACTCCACTCTCACAGGATGCCTCTGCTCCGTTAACCTCTGCGCCAGAAAAGGCCATATCAGAAACTCCGATCACTCAGGCATTTATCGCATCCTTCCTTCAAGAGATTAAGGATGAGATTGGCTCCCTTAGGCAGGACTTTAAAGCTGGCTTACAAGATATTTGATGGGAGGTCACAGAGATTGGTGGCAGGGTGGACGACCTCGAGTGCACCATGGATACTAGGTCAGAGGACCATGAGAACCTATGGAGAAAGCTGGGGGAGCTGGAAGACCAAAACATCAGCCTCCAGCTGAAGCAGGAAGACCTCAAAAATCGCAGTAGGCGAAACAATCTGCGTATTAGAGGAGTTCCTTTGGGAGCAGAGGGCAAGGACATTATGGCCTTCACAGCGGATCTCCTACAGGCCATTAGAGAGGGTGAAGAAGCTTCTCCCCCGATGCGGGACCCCGTAATAGACCTGACTTTATCCCGGATATACTCACGAGGGTTCACTTCTTTGCCGAAAAAGAAGCCATTCTGAAAAAGATCCAGGGGGTCAAAGATTTCTCTTACTACGGTCTTTCAATCCAAATTTTCCAAGACCTTGCACCCGCCACGCTACGAAGGAGAAAGGAATTCAAGCCTGTCACGGACAAGCTCAGAGACCTCAATATCAAATACCAGTGGGGTCATCCCTTCGCTCTGATGTTTACCTGGTCAGGGTAAACGCCGTACTCTTCGCTCCCTGAGGGAAGCAAAACAGCTCTTGCAGATCCCGGTGGAGTCAGAGGATGAGGATCGGCCCTCACTCCGGGGGCGACCGGGAGGTCCTTTGCATTCAGAATGGTCTACTGTCATGCCGCCTAACTCCAAATGACGTCTCCGGGAGCGGGACTCATGGCAGGCCAAACAGGAGATTATCAGCCACATTCGATCCTTCAGTGTCTCCTCTCCACAGGCTCGATCACCCAACAAGGAAAATTAACTGGATCATGAAGCACATCAACGCTTAGCCTTTTCCTATATAACTTTGTAACGAGACATTTAGACAACCCAACTCAATTTATTGACACAGCTGATTAGACCGCTTCGTTATCCAGACAGGGGCAGTTCCTCTGTGGGAACGTAAACCCAATGCTAAGAACTCAAGCATTAAGGGCAGATCCCCCTGACCATGGCTGTTGCTGGTCCCAACCTTGGTTGATCTGGTGCCGACCCGGGAAGGGATCAACACGTTACTTACTTATTATTGCCACAGGCCGCTGGAAGCGGAGATCCACGAACTTCTTCTGCGCCTGCCGCCCCCCTTATATCAGGGTCCTTATGGAGAGTGACTCCTTCCAAATTGCCTGTCTTATGGACATAGGGCTGTTCTTAGTATTCCCTGACACCGTTCGGCCCTGTTGGCCGCCTATTGTTATATTTGTTGTTTCTTTTTCCTTTCTGCCCCTTCCTCCCCTTTTCCTAGATGCGCAGCTGCTGTGGGATGTGATTTGGGGGAGATGCAACCTCGGGTCTGGGGGGAATGCTGTCAACGCCCTTGCCTGCTCAATAGTACTAGTTGGTCTTCCGACTGTATTGACCTACCCTGAAACCCTCGGAGGGGAAGAGATATCCCCGCCGTACTGGCCAAATGCTTCACGTGGGTGACGTAACCTATTAGACTTAACATGGCCAACGTCATTAAATTTCTCTCACTAAACGTTAAGGGTCTTAATTCTCCCAATAAAAGACACCAAGTGTGGCGTTACCTAATTCGTCAGGACCCTGACATTATTTTCCTCCAGGAGACTCACTTGCTCTCTTCCGACACTCGCTTAATGTCCCACCCCAAATATCCTACTCAATTTTGGGCTTACTCTTCTTCTAAAACTGGAGGAGTGGCCATCTTCCTCAAAGCTGGGCGGACTGTGATGCCCTCTAAAGCTACGACGGACAAAGAAGGGAGGTTCTTAAATATCCAAATTCCTTGGGGTAGGGCGCCTCTGACTCTTGTAAACATATACGCCCCTAATCAAAAGCAGGATGCCTCTTTACGTTTACACCTTAATGAACTCTTACGTTCACTTACAACACCAATCATTCTCGGGGGGGGGGGTTTAACCTGGTTTGGAATCCGTAATGGGACCGCACAGCACATGCCTATCAAGCGCAGGGGCCATGTCCGCTACTCTGAAAAACATCGTTACAGATTTCGATTAGTAGATGCATGCGGTATTTACACCCTGACTCTAAGGATTACTCCTTCTTTTCTCATGCACAGCACTCATATTCTCGCATTGATTACTTCTTTCTTTCCTTACCTTTATTGCACACTTTAACTGAGGCTGAGATATCAGACATTTCTCTATCAGACCATGCACATGTTTCGGTATCTCTACATTCCCCCTAACCGCACACAGAAGCTCACCCTAGATGGAGATTACCACCTCAGGCCCTCCGGGATCCTGTTGATGTAGCAGATATCCGGAAAGAGATAGAAGCCTTTTTCGTAGCAAATGACCTTATCGAAACCTCTGAAGTGGTTAGGTGGGACGCTTTTAAGGCTACCATACCGGGAGTTATTTCATCTATATCGATAGCCAGACTTCGAGAATCCCGTCTATTAGAGACATCCCTTTCAGCGGACATTAAGACTCTAGAAAGAAAAGACCACCTACAACCGTCCCTCCATAATAAACGACTGCTTGCGGACTTACGGGGTCAGCTACGATTACATCGCACTAACAAGGCGGAGAGACACCTGCTTGCCCGTAAGCAGAAATTTTACACGGGGGAGACAAGGTTGGGGCATGCCTAGCGCGACGTCTCCGGGCTAAGACATCGAGAGCACATATTGCCAAACTCAAATGCCCAGATGATACATGGGCTATTTCGGAGTCAGATAAATGCTTGACTCTGTCGAATTTTTATAAGGATCTCTATGCAGACATACCTTGCTCTCATGAGGCAGTCACGGGTTTCCTCGACTCCTGTTCTTGGGACACGATTGACTCTTATCATAGGGAATTGATGGAGGAACCCATCTCACAGGAGGAATTAGCTAAAGCCCTGAAACAGCTCCCAGTAGGGAAGATGCTGGGCCCCGATGGTCTACCGGTAACGTTCTATCGGATTTTTTATCCGCAGCTTCGCGACCATTTATTGCAGCTTTTCAATAGTTTCTCAGACGTTTCAGGCCTTACTCCCTCCATGTCCGAAGCGGAGATAGTTCTTGTTCCAAAGCCAGGTAAAGATCATTCCCTGCCTACTTCATATCGTCCCATTGCCCTTTTAAACACTGATGCCAAGATCTTCATCAAGATCCTGGCGAATCGAATGGAACTTCACCTTCTGGGCCTCATTGATCTGAATCAGGTGGGGTTTATCCACCAGGGCCAAGGGGCAGATAACATCCGCAGGATTGCCCATCTCGTGGAAAAAACACAGTTTAGGAACATACCTGCTTGCTTGGTGTCCCTTGACGCCGAAAAAGCCTTTGATCGGGTGGATTTGGGCTTTCTACGGGCGGTTCTACGGAAAGTAGGCTTGGGTCCCGGGATGATTTCCAGGTTGATGACCTCTTATACTCATTCCACCACACGCATTCGCCTTAATGGGCGGCTTTCTGCCCCCATCCCGATCTATCGAGGCACTTGACAGGGATGCCCATTATCCCCGTTGTTATTTGCCCTGGTAGTGGAACCTCTGGCCATCGCTATTCGACACGATCCCACAATTCAGGGCATTCCTATGGGGGGGTCCGATCATAACATTTCTCTCTTTGCAGGCAACCTTCTCCTCTCTCTCTCTTCCCCGTCTACTTCTCTTCCAGTGTTAGCCACGCTTTTGCGATCCTTTGAGGGAGCATCAGGTTTCCGAATTAATCTCACTAAATCACATGGCCTTAATCTCACACTCCCGGCTACAGAGGTTTTGGAATTGCAAAATCTTATCCCGCTGAATTGGTCTGATAAGTCTATAAGATACTTAGGTTTAGACTTGACTCCTTCGCTTTCAACCTGACTTCAGCCAACTGGCCTAGATATAGAAGTGCCATTCGGGAGGAACTGCGCAGATGGAGAGGCCTTCCTCTTGCATGGTTAGGACGTATCAACACAATAAAAATGACGCTTCTCCCAAAGATACTATATCTATTCCAATCCCTCCCCACCCCTATACCGCAAACGGACATTCTGTCTCTACAACGAGACTTTACTGATTTTATATGGGGGAAATCCCGTCCACGCTTTTCTAACAGGATCCTGATGCTACCGCGGGACCGAGGAGGACTGGCATGCCCTAATCTTCTAGAGTATTACTGGGCCTATCACCTCCGATACATATCGGAGTGGGTTGTTCCACATGGATCGAGCAGTTTCATGCAGACCTTTGTGGGACCTGGCTTGGCTCCCTCGGGGGCACGCCCCCGTAGTGGATACATAGCTACCCCCACTAAAACGGTCCTAGAGATATGGGATAAGTTGGCAGTCTCTTGAGGTTTGACTACGTTCCCTTCTCCGAATACACCTATAATCCGTAATCCCATGTTCCCTCCTGCGCTGCAACCTCGGGCATTTAGTGAATGGTCGGAGGGCGAATGTCGAGTTATACAAGATCTGTTCCAGGGCGGTAAACTCCTTACTTTCGATCAATGTAAAACAGCTTTTCATCTCACAGAGGGGGCGCGGATGCAAAATTATCAAATTCGACACTGGCTGCTACCACAGGAATATATCCACGGTGCAACCAGAAGACTTACTGCCTTCGAATCCTTAGTTCGCAGCTATGGGGGGTCGAAGAGTCTGATATCTCATACTTATACCGTTTTGCAACACGCACAACAACCCACGCCCCACACATATCAAACGCAATGGAACTTGGACTTGGGGGGGGGGGGGGATACTCCCGGAGGACTGGGATTGATTGTGGCAAGACATCCCGAAAGTATATCATAGCATTCCGCAACGCGAGTCAGCATATAAACTCATGACACGATGGTATTATACCCTAGCCCGCTTAAAACGAATGCTACCAAACTTTCCCCGACGTGTTGGAGATGTCAGGGCGCTACAGGTGATTTCATACACATATGGTGGTCCTGCCCGGGTCTCACGATCTTCTGGAAGGAGATCCTTAGCCACATTAAGAGCGTTGTGGGGTTCCCCATCCCCTCCTCTCCAGCGGTGATGCTACTAGGCATTAGACCCCTGACATTGGCTGCTATGACACATACAGATTGGCACCTGATCTTACAAATGTTGGGAGCTGTCCGGCAGACAATAGCTCTATTCTGGAAGAAGCCGCAACCTCCCCTGATAGCTACATGGTTTCTCCACCTATGGCTCATTCTAGCCCTTGAACTACTTACTCCCCGTATCAACCACACAGACGCTAAGTTCACCCGTAATTGGCAGGCTCTAATACACTATTTTTCTAGGATTGAACACTCCAGGCTGGTTCCCCCTCGACTGCGAGCTCTACAGCTATTTGAGGATTCTATTGAACCCTACTTTAGGGGCCGACAGCCAGAGTCCCCAGGGTCACTGTCTTAGCAGAAGAGGCGCTCTCCCCCTGCCCTGACGAGACCCCGCACCCCCCTCACACTTAGGCACTTACAACGCATCTTCCCTTTCCTCCTTCCCTTCTCCTATGAGAATTTGATTTTCCCCTTTTTTAATTAAAGCTGTTAGTATACTCCTGTTAATACCAGGCTTAGACTAAGGCACAAGGTTCAGAAACAGTGCATGTACATGAGACCATACATACATAGACGGACACTTACTTCATAATCTAGGCGATAAGAACGGCTCTTCAAATAACCCTAGTGCTACTGGGTACTTAATTTTGTCCCTACATGGCAAGTGAGGAGTTTCAAAATAGCCTCGCTGGAGATCGTTTCGTATTACTCCTACCTCCAGTCCAGCGGCTCTTTCATTAGCACTTTTAGACTTGGGAAGTATGGTATTGACTTTGTCCTACAGACTAATGTTGATGTACTGTGCTGTTGATACTGGATCTTGGAGAGCATGCCCAGACCGCACCCGGTGTGGTGAGGAACATGGCGGCCGCCGTCTGAACGGCCGCGGGTGCACCTCCTCAGGCTCCTAATGGCGGTGGGATCCTGAGCCTCGGATGACCTCCCGTAACTACCCTCCACCGATGGAAGTATTTAAAAAAACCGGATTTTAGTTGAATTAGATTTCATACCTCTTCTTGGCCGCGGCGTCTCTATGAGGCTTTTCACTCTCCGCAATTGTTATGCGGGGGTGGTCCTTGCAGAGCCAGGCAGCAGTTGTGGCGGTTGACGCGCTAGTCTTTCCAGCTCCTCCAGGCTGTATTCGAGTCGGCGTTGGAGAGCGTGGACCAGCTGTACGGAATCCAGGCTGGAGGTGGGGGGGTCGCCGCAAGTGAGTGGAGACAAAGCGAGCTTCTTACCCTGTTGTTGTGCTGCACGGGCCTTGATGCCCTTCCTAATGAAGTTTACAAACTGTTACTTTACGAACTCCTGCCAATACTCCATACCTTATTCAATTCAGTCTATAGCTCTGCTGGGGTGATCCCCAGATCTTGGAAGGAGGCCACGATTGTTTTAATACTGAAGCCAGGTAAGGATCCCCTGATGGCTGACTCCTACCGTCCAATCTCCCTGCTGAATGCTGATTACAAGATTTTTATGAGTATTTTGGCAGGGAGATTGGCAAAATTGGCACCAAGCCTGATTAACATCGACCAGAAAGGCTTTATGGTCGGGAGAGTCCTCCAGGAACAAACACAATTACTTATTGGCAACATCGACCTTGCCGAAATTAGGGGATCCTCTGGCAGTAGTGGCCTTAGACGCCGCTAAGGCCTTTGATCGTGTGTGTTGGCGATATCTTTGGGGGTTGTTGGAGGTCATGGGTATGGGCCCAATCTTTGTGCAGACTTTAAAGAACTGTTATTCTGGGGCTTCGGCTAAGATCTTGCTAAATGGCTCCCTGACTCCAAGCTTTGCAATCCAGAGAGGGACAAGACAGGGGTGCCCTCTATCTCCCCTTCTATTTAATATCTACATTGAGCCCCTTGCCCAGGCGATTAGGCTGGATAACACCATAAGCCCTTTTAAATCGCAAAATTATCAGTGCAAAATCGCCTTGTACGCGGACGATGTAATAATCTACACTGGTGACCCTGATATCTCTATTCCGCGGCTTGAAACCTTGTTGAGGGAGTTTGGTTCGATCTCAGGATATCTCGCTAACTCGGCTAAAACCGAGGTTATGTGTTGGAACACAGTGTATAGTCAAGGCCCTATAAGTAGAGAATTTAGGTACCTAGGGATAAAAATTGTTAAGGATTTGAACGCAATTCCCCAGATTAATCTGATGAAAATCGAAAAAGATATTGACTATCTCTTTGCCAGGTGGAAAAACCTCCCTTGACGATCTATGGGAGGGTCAACCTGGTAAAGATGTCAGTACTACCTAAATTAACTTTTCTTTTTAGCGCGGTGCCTCTTACTTTTCCTCAGAAAAATATCAGTAAGATTCAGGGCAAAATTGGTAGTTTTGTATGGGGACAGAAAAGTGCAAGGTTATCTTGGAAAACATTAAGAAGGAAACTTTTAAAAGGTGGTTTGGCACTTCCAGATATTAATTGGTACTTACTGGTTTTTCAATTCAAGGGTATAAGGATGCTGTTGTCTACTCCTGAGGAAACTACGTGGGGTAGGCTTTTGGGCGAATTGGCCTTAGTAGAGGGTGGCAGTGGGCAAGCGGGGTTCTTATACAAATTTGGGACACCCAGATTCTTTAAGCGTGTACGTCTTAAGGTTTTAAAAGCTGCTCTGATGACCTGGTACAAATTAAGACGTATTTGGGGTATTGGTTATTTCTCTGCCTTTGCACCAATTTGGGATTCCCCAATGACCCCCCTTTGCTTGGGCGACAGTTTGGCGATTCCGATTAGAAGAGCTGGTTTGGAGAGGTGGTCGGATCTGGTGGACTCTAGATGGGGTTCTCCCTTGGGAGATACTGCAAGATAAGATCGGTCCCTCTTTCTCCAGGTTCAAGTACCTCCAGTTAAGATCATGGCATGAGGCGGAAGCTCGAGAAACAGTAGGGAACTGGGAACTTGAGCAGCTATTTCAAGACTCACGCCCAAGGAAGAAAGAAATATCTTTGTGGTACTTGAGCCTTTTGGAAGCAGAGGATCACGAGGTTCCCTCTCAGTCATCGGTGTGGAATTCTTCCCCACTTGCCCAGGACATAGAAAATGTTTTTGAAATCTCTTTTAAGTTACTGTATAAATATATTAAGCCTGCTAGGCTAAAGAAAAATCTTTTTTTTGTTTTAAACAGGCTTTATTACACCCCGGCCAAAATAGCCAAATTTGCACCTGTTCCCACTCCAGTATGCCCGAGGTGTTCTTTTAGCAGGGCGGATGACATTCATATGTTTTTTGAATGCGCAGATTTAGGCCTATTTTGGAAAAATGTGGGGACTCCCTGACAGCCATTTTTCAAACACATATAGAGATGGATCTCCATCTGGTGATTTTTGGTGTAAATAACTATCTAAAAGGGCGGCTCCCACAGACCCATATTGGTTTGCTTCTCTACCTTGTGATTCTGGCTAGGAGGGAGATTTGTATTAGATGGAAAGATCCGTCTCCCCCCAACAGAAAGCTGGCTAAAAGTGGCACTGCGCATGGCCTGTTTAGAGCAAGAAGGGGTATTGGAAATTTGTGATAACATCTGGTCTCCCCTGTTAAGTTGGGGTCGCCGCCTGCACCTGATAACCTGATAAGATCTCTGGCTTGGTGGGCGTGTCCAATGATTACACCAGTCCTCAGGAACGAGAGGAAGGCCGTGGGGCTCCAGACGAAAGCAGTAAGTCGAGGGGCGCCCAGCAATGCATAAGCCGACTTGTTAAAACTGCTAAAGTCTTTGGTGAGATGAGGACCAAAAAAAAAAAAAAAAAGATACTGGATCTTGAATGTGACTATGTGCCCTTCCAAGAATGTATATTTTCAACCTGGTTGATTCTCTTTGATTGTCATAATTTCAATAAACAGATTTGAAACAAAAAATAAGAGTGGACAGTATAAACTCGCTCCAAAGGGTGCAGTTATTCAACTCAATCCCAAAGCCTTCTTGGGTTGAACAAGAGAGTTCGACCCTTCACGACAAGAGTCTGATGTCTGGGACAATAGTTCTCTCCCCTAAGCATCATTGTGGAGGGTTTCCAGAAAGGTCCTTTTTTCTGGTACCCAATCCCAGACTTCAGAAGTGTCGAAAATAAATTATTGTATTTGAAAAATCCTTGATGATATACAAATAAAAATTTATAAATCAGTCTTTAGGATCCCCAGGTATATAGGTCATGCCAATGTAAGATTAGAATTTGGTCTGAAAAGGCAAACTCTGGTACGGCAATCTGCCTTTTTAAAATGTTACTATCATTATATCGCTCAAAACAGGGTTCCTCGCGAATCAGTGCTGACACAAGATGATGAGGAGTGAGTACGCGAGTAGTTGGAGAATATTTTTAAGTGAGTGTTTACGTAATTTTGAGTGCCCAACCTTAGAAGAAGAACTTAGGAGTAAAGCTGTTTTTAAACAAACAATAAATCAATCAGCCACTCTATTATCGACCCTAATAGATAAAGATGAGCTTAGGAAAAACATCACTTTTGGTCAGTTGCCAATTCTTTTAATAAACTGGAACCTCAATTATACCTGTTGACCCATTTAAAACCGTTATTAAAGAATACATTTATGTTATTGCGGTTCGGGAGATACCCGACCAAAGACGGAATTCCAAAATGGGAAAAAAATGGCCCTCCAAACTTTGTAGGCTGTGTGGTTTACATGATGAAACCTTAGTTCATATTGTAACCATATGCCCCCAATTGCTAGAAGAGCGGAAGTTCCTTTTAAGACCTATTTTTAATGAATTAGGGCGAGAACTTGTAGAAATGCTATTATTACGTGCCTTACTGAGGCTACGCCCGCTTGATTTCCCGATTTGTTAAGTTCATTATTATTGCTGAAAAAAACTGTTAACCTAATATGATTCTGACTTAAAATATAATAACCTAATATGATTCTGACTTAAAATATAATAACATTTATTATTGACCTGGATGTAAATATGAAATGAAAATGAAGTATCTGTTTTAAATACCACTTTAAAAAAAAAAAAGTCTTGTTTATATATAGACACTATAGTTTTAAGCCTTGAAACTGTTATAGCATCAGTTAAACAAATTTAATCTTACACTATAAATGTTTAATTGATAGCTGGGATATTGCCATTTAACCGTTGGCATAAGCGTACTTTGTTTTCTGCTGCTCTCTATTGTTGTTAAGTCAATTGCTGCTACGTTTTCTAGTGTGGTGTGGTATGCATATTTTATGGATATAATGCTTTCCCATATTATGTTATTATATAATTTTACACCATAGCCGCTAAAGATTTGAATTGGTCATAGGCCTGGTCATTCGAATTTGAGACCAAATATAATGTGTTTTAAAAAATCTTTGATGTAATGTTGTTATCCTATTTTAAGAACAAAATGTTTTATTTTATTATGTGTATCTTTCCGATTGTAACGATTTTTATTAATCAACAAATAAATCATTTTACCAGTGAATAGCAGTTTAAGTTTGACCGGGGATATTATCAAGTATGTGATGTTCAGGTCTCTTGATTTTTGCTTAACTGCTTTGATTGATTATCTTTGTTGCTGGATCACACAAACGTAGTCAAGGAACACCAGGATGCAGGAAGAGTCAAATGAGACCAAACCTAAATTGTGTATGGATTTAAAGGTTTCATCTCAGTACTTGTAATTGAGAATTCTGGGAACCTTTGGCTGTGGCGGAGCCTAGGATGAGGCTTCTGCATGAGGGTACGATGCCACGAGGCAGGAGGAGAGTTTGTGTGCTCAAACTTGGGAAAATAGCTAGTCTTTGCGAAACTTCTATGGATGAGCCCACTGCACCCCCTCAGGAAACACAAGAAAGCGGAGATTGGGCGCAAGCTTCAGCATTCTCTCCTCGTTCCCCAAAGCCCTTGATTCTGAAGAGGAGAACACGACTGAGGATTTAAAGTTCTTTCATTGAATCTTCCAGGTCAAAGATTAGTTCCTTCGCTTCAACCACTCTGTCCACAGCATTAGGGATGTCTTGTCCATGGGAAGTCCATGTCTACTACTTTGATCTTTTTTCCTAAGGCTGGTCGGGTAGCTTGAACATCTTATATGATCATCGCTTTTGAAAAGGGTGAGCCTTCTGAGTTTTCCTTGTGCATGCATTGTGTCTCCTCAGTAGGCTGGAAAGCACCAGATTTTGCATTTGTGAATGTATCCTTTCATCCCTGTCTATCAATTAGGACAGTTCTACTTTTTACAATCATGCAAGTTGACATCCGCGAATGCTCCAATGATGTCACTCACCAGGTAGGTATCCTGCGAGGGGAAGAGGGGAGCGAGAGATGTGTGGGGGGACCCTCACATGGTGCGATCTGTAGTTGAGAGGGTGCCAATCCAACTGCCCAGATAAATTAGAGCCTTGTCCAGGCAAATTGTGTGTTTGAGAAAGTACTCCTACCTCACCATCCAGTGTACCTGTGTCATGCCTCTTCTGTTCACCACAATGCACAATACTGCACTCCTACATGGTTCTTCCAACAACACCTACAATGGAGGCACCAGATGGAAAGATGAGTCCTCGCCTGTCGAAGAGTTGGGCAGGTACAATCCCCCAAGACCACTCCAAGTGGTGGATCTTGCCATTGTCAATGCCTTTGTGGGTTGGAAAGAGGAAGGGACTGGCTCCACATCTTTAAGCAGTTGGGGGGACAGAGACTACCCCCACCAACTGCCCCTCTGGAAGGAAAGGAGCACAGCCAGCTTAAACCCAATCAGGTGAAGAGGGGGAAACGCCCTGTCCAGCCCTCCTTCACTTCTCATTTAAACAACTGCTGTATGACGCCCTGCTTTTCACAAAGTGCCTGGAATACTGGATTTCACATGGGGAAAGGCCCAGCGGAGCACCCAGCTAGCCCCCAACAAGTCTATCTACATAGGCTGGGACAGGCAGTAGGCAATTTCAAAATCCTCATGGGGAAATAATCCTCCCCAGCTCTCTCAGGGTGCTCTTATTTAAGGAGGAGCAGATGCCCTAATCCACCAGCGCAGCCTCCCAAGCTACCCACCAGTGTCAGCACCCAAATGTCGGGGCCTCTGTGTGGTGCTCAGCTGAGGAGCCTGGGTGCATCCAAATGGCAGCACAGTACCTCTACACGATTCAGCTTATCCCATGTCCTGCTTTTAATCCCCACACTGCAACGGTGGCCACCAGTGCCATACCTTTTTAGGCTGCAGGGGCCACCGCCATCATGAAGTGGCATCTTCCACACCTCCTCCCTGGCTTTACCCGTGCACCAACTAATATCCAGGTTGACTTCAGCGGCAAAGGAGGTTCCTCTTGTTGTTGCTGGATCAGACTCTCCCGTTGATGCCTGTACCGGACTTGGCCGCCCCAGTCTGTAGATTTGCCAGATCCATGTCCCCCACAACAGCCACTAAGATGTTTGTACCAGAAGCACAAACAGCTGAAGAATGTCCACTGTGGGGCAGACTAGTTCCCACCATGGCAAGCAGCACCGCAGCATGTTTTGGCCGTTATCAAGACGTTGAGAGGATTTTGGGCGCTTTGAGCAGGGCTGGGGAGGAGTGATTTGCCTACTCCTGACTGTGCAAAGACTGTTTGGTCGGCCCTCTCGGGCCGCCCAAACCAGTCATGCGCGCTCTGCCCTTCTCCATGCAGGCTGCATGGAGAACATGCCCACCCCACTAGCCCCTGGCTTGGTGCCGTCCTGACCAATCACAACGCTGCTTGCAGCATTGTGATTGGCTTAGGGGAGGGAGCCTGGCTGCCTGCTTCCTGTTCCTGTCGGAGGCAGGAGAGCAGGAGCAGAGAAGATGTGGGACCCGGCGGAAAGGTACTTTTAATTTAATTTCTTTCATTTTTTTATTTCCACGTGACACCCCCGCAAACCCCCCCCCCCCCTGACCCCTCGTGCCTGCCCCTCCCCCCCACCCACGAGTAATGCCGGCTGCAACTGTTCAACAGGTTATTTAATAATTCTTTGTACTCAGCCGTGGTGTCTCAAATCTGGAAGAAGGCAAAGGTTGTTCAACTTCTAAAATAAAGCTTCAGCCGACTCAGGCCTTTTTTCGGACTTCAGGCCCATCTCACTTTGCCTGTGGCAGCTAAAACGCTCACAAAACTGATAAATGTCGAACTTTGTGACTACTTGAAACCTAACAATCTGTTACAGCGGAGCCAGTCCAGTTTCAGACACTCATTACATAACAATGGGGTGACCCAGAAATAATCAGAAGGACCGGGTAATTCGTGATACGTAACAACAGTTGTCCAGTCGGAGAGATCCACTTAACGGATACGGTTAGATGACTAAACTTATCCTAATTCCTTTTTAAATTTAATTTCCCCAACCCATATAACTCGAAGATGGGGGTAAATATTGTTTCTGAGAGTCAGGGAGAATATGTTAAATTATCATAAACTCAACATCACACACAAAGTAAACACATTTATATGTGTATATTTTTTGTATTTTGAAAATCAACAGGTATAAATACACTATATAAACATATTGTCGCTCCAAAGAGGTATGTGAAGGGGTGCTCAGGAAAAGAGTGCTCATGCGAGAAGTTTTTACACCAAAAAGGAAAGAGCAAATACGCCTAATACATACATCATCTTATTTATACATTAGCCCATTTGTATATACTTATTATCCAGCATAAGTGCAATCTCATCTACAGAGAAGTAATCATATCATTCATAATTGCCCCTTTGTGAAACCATTATACAATCCAGGCTGTAAAGGATGTCAACGTTTCGACCTGGCAAGGTTTGGGGGAGGGGGCCAATCTAATCCTCAAAGCGGGTCTTCATCAGGACTGGGTAATCAATGGGAATGGGGAACAACCTGGAAAGCTCATCCGGTGTCAAGACTGTAGAGTTAATCGTCGAAATCACGAGGGCCAACTGGCTCCTGAATGGCAAGGGATTTAATCCAGCTCTTAAGAATGAGTGAAAACTCCACAGCGCTAGCTGCAGACGCACGTGTGATCTGCAGCTCCCAATGTCAAATCTGGGTCAACTCAACCGCTCATCTTTCTGAGATCGGTAAATGAAGTAATTTTAATCCGGGTAATCATAACACTGATTATTTACAGTACAGCAATTGTAGTTATACATAAAACCACATTATGTTCAGTATGGAACCTGCTGCACATCTGCAGTGTACACAGTTATTTTTCCTCTGCAGATTGCATTTGGAAACAAGGGAAGGCAGCCCGGGGTCATGTTAATTGCTTTCAGATCAATATCCTGCACGCATAAACCCAGATAAAGCAGCGTTCGGATGTGATGGTGAAAGAGGCAACAGGAGACGGAGCGAGTGAAAACACAAGCACTTCAAATCAGGAGCAGTGGATGGATACAAGTACTTGGTCCATGCTCTGGGGGGTGGGCTAAACACAAGAATAGGCAGAACACATGCATGCCATGGACAAACGGGGACAAAGGATTTGAGAGCGATAATTGAGTGAGCCAATGGTAAGCTGAAGCCCACCGAATTGTAAACAACATGTCTCTTCGAGACAGCGCATGACAGACCTTCGGATGCCACTGGTCAAGTCACTTTGGGGGCAGGCCGGCCGCATGAAGCAGGGCCACCAATCATCCATAGCGCGAAAGCAATACTGGCCTGTAGTAGTGGGGAACATTCATTTGGATGACATTGAACAAGCTGTGCATCACTCACCCACGTAAAGATAGGAGACACATCATGAAAATCTAGCATGGGTCAAGCTCTCCAGAGCCTACATTGAACACCCTTATATTGTCTCACTTGTTAGAACTAGATTTGCCTTTTTTCCTGTTGATTTTGAGTCATCTGATCAGCAATTGCATATTTTGTGAAAAGGCCTCCAGTTCTTGAGTTTTAACCAGTCCATAGTTCCTTGCTAACCTTACTTTGCTTCAGTTTCGCTTTTACTGCACTAGTGCTGTTGTGTACCAATGATTGCTGTACACACGACACAGGGAGGTCGTCAACTGCCTGGCACCTTGGTGATACTAGCGCTGCAACATCTCTGTACTTAGCAACCTTTGGAGACTTAATTTCATGCTCTGGCTATCCATGACCATCACGCTCACTTCCAAAGACAGCTGGACTCTTTCAGACACACAGACATTTGAGGACCATCTTCATTTCTTTCCACTTTTTAAGATTGAAGTTCATTATACTTCCCGGGAAAAAAGTCTTAATGTCACTGATCCACAATGCTCTTATCTGTTTTGTGTTTTACATTGAGCTTGTACTAAAAGGGCTTGGTTGACCTGTGATACTTTCCCACCTATAGAACACATTTTTTCACTCCGATGCACAGACTTGCCTTTGGCTACACAGTTAACCACCCAGCTCCCACTAAAAGATGTTGGGGGATATTCACAAGAACGCGTGTTAACTATCGCCAAAATCGCTTAACGCAACTTCTCACATCGCAGTCCATCGCTGGAAAATAACACCGTGGTAACGCAGCATTCACAACCCGGCGGCACCATGCGATAGCCTCACGATAACGCGACAAATGCCCGTGTTAAAATCAACGCAACGCCGAAAAAATGAGAAACCCCAACGCGAAAAAAGTTGCGACGTCCCAAATCGCGAAACAAAACAAGCGATAACCAGCGACAGGCCTGCGATTCCCACGCGACATGCGGGAAAATGCACCATAAAAGCAGAGGAATAAAAAAATGTAACTGCGTACCACCATGGACGCACCCCGACCGAGTGCACAGGACAACGCGAACCCCACAAGCCCCACAGACGACCAGCCAGGAACCCCAGGGCCGGGGAAGGGCAAGGAGAAGAGGAAGAGGGAGACGGGGTTCAGTCCGCAGGAAAACCAGATCACGGAGGTGACAGAACACAAAAACAACAGTTTGTATCGCTTTGGTGACAGAACACAACCAACAACTGTACGTCACCTCCACTGTGTCATCGGCAACACAAACGGAAACATGGCAGTACATCGTGAACAACGTGAATGCAGTCGGAGTGTCGAGGAGGACAATGGAAGAGGACAAGAGGCGCTGGAATGATGTGAAGGGCAAAACCAAGCCGAAACACTACGCCAACATGAAAGCAGCAATTGCAGATTGGAGGTGGGGGACCAGCGGCACACCAGGAGCTGGATGACAGTGAGAAAATGGTGGCCACAGTCATCAGTCGGGATACGGTGCCAGGAGTTGGGGATCGGGACACTGCTCAACATGACCTGACACAACATCAACAGGGTGAGTACCGACCAGGGACTGGGGGGACGGGGGGAGATGGGCAGAATGGCACACATGCACAATTAAGTACAGCACACTGCACACCCACAATGACTCTGGAACATGTCCCTGATCCCCGTGCCACACAGCAGCACACATACAGAAACTCAGGGAATGTGTGTTGCATTGAATTTATTTGCACATGCTGTGCCTGTGGTCATTTTGCACTGTCTCATGATTGCCAAGGACTGACACAATGTGACTTCCTCATGTGAAGAAATTGTCAATGATGTTGTTCCTACGGGCTATTCCTGCTGCAGCTGCAGTGGGGTGTGGTCCACCTGCCTCATCTTCCTCATCATCGTCCAGTGCATCTGGCACTCGTAACCATGGGGCATTGGTGCGTACACATATGTTGTGCAACACACAACATGCAACGATCATCTTGCACACGATGTCTGGGCTGTACAGGAGCCTTCCACCTGTGATGTCCAGGCACCTGAAACGTGACTTCAACACGCCAAATGTGCGTTCCACGATGCCCCTGGTGCGTGCGTGGGCCGCATTGTACTGCCTCTGGGCCTGTGTGTTCGGGGCTCGGAGGGGTGTCATCATCCAAGGGCAGAGTGCATATCCTTGATCACCTGTGACAGTGCAGAGAGACATGAGTCAATAGTTGGTTCTGCATGATGTGTTGGCAGGCTCACTAGTTCATTGGCATGTGATATGTGTGTCATAGTGATTCCGGTTTGACATGCACTGCTAGTAGCAAATGAGCGCCATCAATGTGTATTACGTAACCTCACTGCTACTTCTCCCTCCCCCCGAGCCTATTTCCTCGTGTGCGCTGCGCGCTTGCATCACCTGCACTCCTACGGCACACCATTGTCATGCCTGTCTGCGCATGTCCACAAGCCTGACAACGACACTGTGATGTTGTGCGTTGAAGGTGGGCGGCCACGTGTGTGTAGGCCTATGGTAAGGATAGGGCGGACACCGATGTGGAGTTCATGGCTGGCCGAAGTCGCGATGCGGTGGAGTCAAGACCTTTGGCTTATGCTGCGGTAATAGCGATACACACACAACAGTTGGCATGTATGATCCCGGACCCCGAGCGGGCTTGCGCTCATTCATTAATCCCTTCGTCCGAGCCCACACTCGGGGGCATGTTACATTGCAACATTGTCCATTGCGGGACGGGTGGCGCCAACACCACAACAAAGACACACGCATTAGGTACTAAATTGGCAAGCCCAACACTTAACCACGCCCAGAGCCCCGGGGTGATCATCCACACCCCTACGCTGGACTGCCGTACGCCAGCCCACTCCGGCAACGTCTACAGGGGGGTACGACACAGCTACATGTCCCAGGTCTACCCCACTGCCTGAGGTGACATGGTTGCGTCCGCTGTACACAGCACAATGCAATGTGGTAGGGCCCTGGGCCCTCATGCACACACAATGACCACACGGACACACTTAGATAGTCTGTGGAACTGGCTATGGGCACGTGCGCCCGGCCCCTTTATTGCCAGGGTCACATGTCCAGTGACGCCTGTGCTGGATGGGTGTGGGGTGAGTGTAAGCCAGCCCTCAGGGAGTGGTTGGTGCTGGCAACAACTTCAACAGTGATCAGACAATCAGAAGTCCAAAGTTCAAACAGTAAGGGTCCACTACTTGAGCTGCACAGAGTTAGTGGCCATGGATGCACTGCGGCCGGCACAGGCACACCGCCACGGGACGGTGACTAACGGTGCACTGAGGTAGGGCCACGAGAGCTGAGCGGGTTCTCGTCGATGTCCAAGGTGAATGTCGTAGAGGGTTTTGGGGAACAGTGGAAGGTGTTCTTCCAGGGCATGATACAGAGGGCAGTATCAAGCAGACACATGCAATATGGAGGAGATGAATGCTACAGACTCATGTTTAACACCAAGTCATTACCAGCCACATGATGATGAAGACAACCCCCAGGCCATTGACTGAGACGCCACCAAAGTTCAACCAGAGGGTGTCCATGAATTTTGGGGCACAGAGTTAGTGGCACCAGAGCTGAAAGGGGATGCAGTCTGCGAGGAGGCCTGTACAATGGTATAAACTCTGCCATAAATAGATCAAGGCTCAGTTCCAAATGTGTAACCTACTTGACCGTAGTGTGGGCCGGAGGCAGCGGTCAGCAGGGGCCCCCAGCCACGTGTCCTTGGCTTGCGATGCACAGAGTCAGTGGCACCAGGGCAGTTGTTGGTGGTGTTCGGTCACCTCCGTAACGAGGATCCTGTTTGTTATCCGGACTGAATCGCGTCTTCCTCTTACTCCTCTCCTAGCGTGCAATGATACGGACTCTGCCATTGTAAAATCAAGACTCAGTTCCAAATGTGTGACCTACTTGACCGCAGAGTAGGGCTGAGGCAGCGGTCAGCGCGGGGCAACCGCTGTTCAGGCAGACCCTCCTGGTACTCTCACACACGACGTTGGAATGCCATGTGGCGATGATTTGTGGTTGACGGAGGTAGTGGCACCAGAGCTGAGCGTGTGTGCAGCCTGCGATGATGCCGTGTCCTGCCTTGTACGGATTGTATTGGATTTGTGTGAGGCCTGCTGGACCGCAGAGTAGGCAGTACACAGGTGACCCCGCGGTGCTGGGCCGCAGTGTAGGCCGAAGGCAGTAGTCAGCATGGGCCCACTGACACGTGTCGTTGGAATGCTATGCACAGAGTCGCTGGCACCACATCGTAGGGAGTACGGTGATATAAAATCTGCAATTAACGTATGTACTCTGCCATTGTATAATCAAGACTCAGTTCCAAATGTGTGACCTACTGGACCGCAGTGTAGGCCGGAGGCAGCGGTGGAGTACGTCAATGAGAAAGGAGTAATGGGGGGCCTGTGTCACGGAGGCCGTGATGGTCTGAGGAGGCTGCCATGGTCGCGGGCCTCGGGCTTGGAGCTTGCACCGGCACGTGGTGGGCCCTCTTTGACACACGCCGGTGTCGGCAGGTGAGCAGTGCGGCCTGGGTGCGCTGGGGCGGGCATGATGCGTTTTGGGACCAGTGGCCTGGGGTGCAGCAGGCGCACAGGATCGCAGGCACCGCCGCTCACGGCGTCGGCTTCATGGCAGGGTGAGAGGCGCCGCCCTGGCAGACACGTTGGCCATTCCGGAAGAGAACCACGCCCAGAGTAACAGGCTTTTTATTCACACCCCTACGCTGGCCTGGTGTACGCCGGGCCAGCCCACTCCGCGCACGCTTACAGGGGGGGACGTAACAAGCTACATTTCCGCATTGTGCCCCGCTGGCTGCGGTTACATGGTTGCGTCCACTGTCCAGTACACTCCAGACACCAGCAGTGTATATCAACATGGAAGTGTCTGTGGTCTGCATACTGCGGTCTGTCCAGCACATCCACTCCACACTTGGCATTGTGTACATTCTTATTCATGGGTCACTTGCCTCCTTCGCACATGCCGGGTTCCCACCTCTCCCCACATTCTGCTATTGTGTGGCTGAGGTGCCATGCCGTTGATGGCTTGTGTAGATGGCTAGCCCAGGTTGCCACAGTAAGTTGTGATGTCGTGTTTGGAATGTGGGGATGTTGGTTGTCATGTCGTAGGTGATTTTGTGACGTGTGCATTCCCAGAGTTGTGAGTTGTCTGATTGTGGTGTTGAGGTGTGTGGTGTGTTCCGTTGGTACTTACCAACGAGCAGTGCATTCCCATAGGTGGCATCCTGAAAGCGCTGGTTGATGATGGACTGTCGGAAGATGAAGGAATCATGCACACTGCCTGGGTAGTTGGTGACGACATTGGTGAAGAGTCCCCGGTGGTCCACTATTGCCTGCACATTGATGGAATGTGTGTGTTTCCTGTTGCGGTGATTGTGTGCAGTGGCGGCAGGGGGCACGAGGAGTACATGTGTGCAGTCGATTGCCCCCAAGACGTGCAGGAAGCCAGCTATGGCGTAGAATCCTTGCTTGATCTCCAGCTGTTCCTGCGCAGTGTGTGGGAAGTAAAGTTGCTGGGGTACCAAGCTGATGATGGCATCCAGGATAGGTGTGAGGAACTTTGACAGGGCTGGCTGTGAGACTCCTCCGACTCTGGCAGTTGTTGGTTGGAAGGTCCCAGAGGCCAACAGGTGCAGCACGGCCAGCAGCTTTGTCTGCGGAGGGATGTTGGTTCTCCGCTGTGTTGGTACCGTCAGCCTCTGGGCAATGATGGACAGGATGCGTAGGATGGTTGTCCTTTTGAGCCTGTAGTGGGCAATGACTTACTCTGGCGTTAAGTCTCCGAGGCTGGTGCGTTTTCGGAAGGTGCAGTGTCTTTGTCTGCGCTGCCTCTGTGGTAGTCCGGGGGGGGGCCTGGGGGTCCTGGGTGTGGTGGCGGTGGGTGTTGTGGCCCTCTTGGGGCTCCGAGCTGCATGATCAGTAGCTCCATGGCATCTGTTGTTCTTCTGGTGTGGCTGTGGGCTGGGCTCCCTTTTATGGTGCAGGTTGGCGTCCGACTTAACACCAGGTAGGAGCAGGTGTTAAATCCCTGCTGCTAACGCGCCTTATCGCATGTTTTTGATTCTTATCGCCGTTCTGGCTGGTCGTTGGGAATGTTGCGAAGTGGTGTTTCCGTGGGTTTTTGCACTGGAACGCCTACTCTGCATCTCATTAGCGTTAGTTGCCGGTGTCATCCGTGGCGATGTTTTTTGTGGCTGCTATCGCAGGAATACTGGTGATATCGGCTGTTCGCACCAGCTTGTGAATGGTGCGATGTATTTATCACCACTTTGGCTGCGATAAAGTGCCGCTAACTCGGCGATGGGTCCTTGAGAATATGCCCCGTTGAGTCGTGTACGACCACAGGTGGCCATTTTTGAAGGCTGTCAAGACCGTTAAAACAATTTGAAGTGTTTGGTTTACCTACAGTATCCCACTCCTCCTGTTGGATTTAGAAACCCCTGTGTTTAGGGGTTGTGAAAACGCTTCCTTTACCCGAGTCCTCTACTCCAAGAAAGCTCCGATCACCTATGGAAATAGTTTTAAATGACGCCCTCCCCTCCAGCCCAGAGATACCATTTTCATTCCCAAAAGGTGTCTTTGACTGGCCAGCCATTGCAGGGCGGGGCGTTATGGGTCGTTATGAGTCATTCGTAATAAACATTACCATCAGCTAACGACCAAAACAATCCTTATTCGAATAATTTTCGATTTACCACTAGATGGCAGTATGACAGCATGTGAATCTAAAAAAAGGTAAAATGCTGCACAAACATTTTTTAGGTCGAAGCCTACAGTCTGGTTTGTTAAAACATTCAGAAAGGTTCCCTGGGATTGGGAATGCATTCCACCCCTTGCTTATCATTGGCTTTGTGGTTTGTAACTTGCATTTTCTGGCTTTCTATTTGCTGGCTTTATTTGTTTTAGGCTATCCAGTTTCAGTTTGTCCCTCCCAAGGAGCAAAGCCTTTTCAAACTACATCTCCTTGTATTCTTCCACGAGTGCTCCTTTCTGTAAACAGACCTGTAAATCTTCTTCTTATTTTGTCACATTTGCTGTTCATTCAAAGACAGAGGTCAAATGCCAGGCTCTGTCTTCCGAGGAAGCTTGGTGTTTACTTTTCTTTCTCTGGCTTCAAAGTGAGAGGTTTTATGTGACAATCTTGCAGGATATAGGAGTAGAAGAACTTTTTTTTATAGCACACAACATTTAAATCAACTGTGCAAGTATTTCAGAATATATCGAAATTAGCACAAATGAAGCATATTTTTTGTTAATTCTGAAGTGTGTTGGAAACTAACATTTTAATATGATCAAAACAAATCAATACACTAGGTGATGCCATTTCCACACATTATCGTTTGTGCACTGTATAGTTTTATTAGTAAAACTGTATGTCTGTACAAATGTAATGGTTATTTCAATTGAAAATGTGTTGTCTGTAATGGCAGTGTGCTACCACACCATGCATACTCCGTGCCACTCCACTCTAGTCTGCAAGACTCCATGCCACTGTACTCTATTCTGCACCACTCCACTTTATACCACACTGCACTCTGTGCCACTGCATTGTACTCCACTCTGCCGCACTCCACTCTACACCACTGCACTCTACGCTACTTATCTCTACGTCTCTCTACTCTGCACCACTCTACTCTATGCCACTGCACTCTACACCACTTTACTCTACGTCTCTCTACCCTGCACCACTCCAGTCTACGCCACTTCACTCTACCCTGCACCACTCCACTCTACGCCACTTCACTCTACTCTGAAACAATCTACTCTATGCCTCTCTACTCCACTCTGCGCAACTGCACTCTACGCCACTGCACTCTACTCTGCACCACAGTAGTCTACGCTACTGCTCTCTATGCCACTCTATTCTGCACCACTGCACTCTATGCCAATGCACTCTATGCCACTCTAAACCAATGCTCTCTACTCTGCAAAACTCTATTCTCTGCCACTGAACTCTAAGCCACTCTTCTCTGCACTGCTGCACTCTACATCACTGCACTCTGCAGCACTCCATTCTACGCCACTATATGCTACTCTGCACCATTCTACGCCACTGAACTCTATGCCACTCTACTGTGCACCATTGCACCTTACTCAACTGTATTCTACTCTACTGCACTCTGTGCCACTCTACTCTGCACCACTGCAGTTTACGCCATTGCATTTTACTATGCACCACTCTAATCCTACGACGCTACATTGTACGCCACTTAATTCTTTGCCGCTGTACTCTACGCCACTATACTCTGTAACAATCTACGCCAATGCACTCTACATGAGTCCACTCTACTCCACTCTACTGTACGCCACTGCACTCTGCTCTACACCACTCTATGCCACTGCACTCTACAACACTGCACTCTACAACACTGCACTCTACAACACTGCACCACTTTACTCAATGCCATTGCACTCTACACCACTCGACTCTACACCACTTCCCTCTATGCCAATACACTCTACGCCACTCTACACCACTGACCTCTACGACACTCTACTCTGCAACACTGCACTCTATGCCACTGAACTCTACACCACTCTACTCTGCGCTACTGCATTGTATGCCGTCACACTCTACGCCACTGCAATCTACGCCACTATACTTTACTCTGCATCACTCTACGCCAGTGGTTCTTAACCTGTGGTCCAAGGACTCCTGGGGATCTGCGAGCATTACTCAAGAGCTCCGTGACTGTGCTACAAAATTAAATAATATTGAAATCAATACAATACAATTAAAAGAGGATATACAAATAAAGTAGCAAGATTGAAAATGTTAAAATACTTTTTCTATATTTGATTGCAAATTAAACTACATATTTCAATATTTGAGTATTTGTGTGGTGTATGCTTGTTTTTGTATTTTTGTGTATTGTTTTGATGTTCAAATCATTCAAAATGCTTAGACCAGGGGTCCCTACCTTCCAGAAATGACTTAGAGGGGATCCTCAGATTCCAGTAATGATTCAGTGGGGGTCCACTTAAGTCACAAGGTTAAGAACTGCTGCTCTACCCCACTGCACTCTATGCCACTCTACTCTGCTCTGCACCAATACACTCTATGCTGCTGAACTCTGCATTACTCCACTCTATGCCACTGCACTCTATGCCACTCTATTTTACTCTGCACAACTGCTCTCTATGCCACTGTACTCTACGCCACTGTACTCTACTCTGCACCACTCCACTCTGCACCACTGTACTCTATGTCACTGCACTCTACTATGCAACAATGTAATCTACACCACTTCATTGTACGACGCTGCATTGTTATAGACCGGTGTATTCTAGGCTGCTGCACTCTATGTCAGTTTACTCTGCAATACTCTTCTCCGATGCATTCTGCACCAGTCTACTCTACTCTACGCCACTCCACAATACGGCACGCTACGCGACACCACTCTATGCCACTCCAATACACGACACTCTGCAACTCCACTCTACTACACTCTTTGTCATTCCACTCTATGACACTTCGCGACACTCTTCTCTATGCCACTAACTTTTAACCTTGCTTAACAGCAGCCACGCTAGTGTACAACATGGCTGAAACACATTGGCAAAACCAGTAGCTCTTGCAAAGGCGACACCTATTGGCTTTGCCAATCCTTGTTTTTGTTGACATGGTAGATCTCCAAAAATTAAACAGGGCCTTGTCACACACATGCATTCAAACATTTTCGAACAGGAAGGTGGTAAAGTTTGACAAAAAATCGGGGGAATTTTCTTTATCCCAGTACAATTTTAGGTGGAAGACAGCTAAAACAAAGCCATTTTGGCTTCAAGAATCGTGAGTCTCAAGCCTAAATCGAGTCTCGTTTTTAATTTTAAATATTTTCACACAGCTATACTGCCTCTCATATTAACCGCAAATGAAAATACAGAGCGCTCACTATGTGAAAATTCTTAGCATATGATGGCAGTTTTACTTTTGTCACTTAACCTTTGACATTGATGGTAGCGCAGGTCGTGACATCAAAGAAATGATGAAAACTGATTCAATATATGTAATAAACGTAAATCAAGTTTCATATTTAAATGTACACAAGCTCTACAAATGCACTGAAGGGGAAATGTAGGCAGCAGCCCAGCTTAAATATGGAAAATAGATCATTCCCATAAGGTGAAAGAGAACTTAGCTGCGCACAGCTGTTGTGTCCCCTTCTGGTGGGAGGGATTCCTGTGCCCTTCTGTGCTGCCTGAAGTGCTCTACACGCAGATATGTGTTACATTTGGATGGCAAAGTCTAGTTGCGGTCACCAGGAGTAAGATGTCATCTGGTACGACTGAGAGCTCAACTTGACCTCCAGATATGTGTCTCACTCATGATGAGTGACACTTGAAGTCTTCGAAAATATTTTTCTCTTTTGAAAGCAAGGTCGATAGCTTGCAATGTGCTCTGCGCCACCATTTGGAAAGTGGTTGCAGTACAATAATATATCCTTAGAGCCCGACGTAGCGGGCTTTACCGCCCATTTAAGGCCCACTCCAGCGTTAAAGGCCCAAGGCGAGGGCTTGTAACAAGGGAGCAGGCCTTTAATGGCCAGTAGAGCCTGCTACAGAGGGCTCTAAGGCCATTAGAATGTTTTAATTTGTAAAAACAAAGGCCTCACCGAGCCCAAGGGGGTTTAAATCCCCTCGAACTCCGAGAGGGCTTTGTTCACAGCAGCAGCTGTGAAATGGAAAAAAATTGGAATGTTGCACTGCAGGCTTTTACCAGCCAGTAGAAGCCCGGAGCACTCCATTGTCTTTAATGGAGTGCTCAACAGTCCAATGTTCTAATCTTTTTTAGAGCAGTATAAGCTTAAAGTAGGCATGGCCAGTGCATACTTTACCTCTTTTCACTTCTTGCCACTACCTCTTTGTTTTCCTGATCAGAGAATGAACAGGGCCCGTGGTACCCTGAATGAGGGGTCTCTGCTTGTTAACAGTTCACTTCAGGTGCCCAGTACATGATGCCCTTGAGTCGTTTTCCCTGATCCACTGCACGAAAAGTGCTGCTGTGTATCGTGTGTCACCTCCTCAAGTGCCACTCATGGGGTTCCTTGTTTCAGAGCTTCTCCTTCTGGTGCACTGCAGGCGTGCTGCCACAGCATAGGCAGTATTTATTGGTAGACCTGGAGCATAGCCGCCATTCATGCCTTTTTAGGTTGAAGCCTACCACACAGCACAGCTGTCTGGTTTGCTAACGACATCTTGGGGACATTCGGAAAGCTTCCCTGGGAATGCATTCCACCAGTTGCTTACCATTGGCTTTGTGGTTTGTAACTCACATTTGGTTCCTTTCTATTTGCTGGCTCTATTTGTTTTAGGCTGTCCAGCTTGAGTTTGTTCCTTCCCTTGCCCAAACCCCATTTACTGTATTCTTCCACCAGTACTGGATTTCTGTAAACAGGCCTTTAAATATTGTTCATATCTTGCCACATTTGCTGTGCAGTCAGACAGAGGTCAAATGTCAGCCTGTGTCTTCCAGGGATCTTGGTGTTTATTTTTCTTTCACTGACTTCAAAGTGAGAGGAATTGTGTGACAAATCATGCTGGCTACTGGGGGAGTGCTTCAGGAAGGCTGTAGGATGTTATTTTTTTCTAGCACACAACAGAATGTAAATGTCTGTAAAGGAACTGAGCAGATATTTCAGACTATATCAGAATTAGAAAAGCAGAAATTATGCAATTTTTTGGGTAATTGTGATGCATGGTGGAAACAAATATTTAGATACGATCGAAGCAAACCAATACACTAGGTGATGACATTTCCACACATTATCATTTGTGCGTTGTATACTTTTATCAGGAAAACTCTGTCTGTGCAAATGTAATAGTCATTTCAGTTGAATATGTGTTGTCTGTAATGGCAGTGTGCTACCACACCATGCATACACCATTCTACTCTGCACCACTCCACACTATGCCACTCCACTCAACTCTACACTGTGTCACTGCAATCCACTCTGCACCAAGCCACTCTATGCCACTTCACTCTACGCCTCTCTACTCTACATCACTGCACTCTACACCTGTGCACTTTATGCCACTCTATTTTGCACAACTCCTCGCCAGTGCACTCTATGCGAGTCCACTCTACGCCACTCTACTCTACAACACTGCACTCAGCGCCAGTGCACTCAGCGCCGCGCCACTCCACTCTAGTTGGCACCACTGAACTTTACTCTGCGCCACTGCACACTACTCTGCATGACTCCACCCTGTTCTCCATCATTGTACTCTTCTCTGCATCACTGCATTCTACACCAATCTACACTGCACCACTGCACTCTACGCCACTATACACTACTCTGCACGTCATTGCACTCTATGCCATTGCACCCTACGTTGCTGCACTCTACTCTGCTCTACTCTACTCGGCACCATCATACTTTATGTCACTGCTGTTTGTGTCACGCTACTCTGCACCACTCTACGCCACTGCACTCCACCAATGCACTCTACTATACCACTGCACTCCACGACAGTCTACTCTGCAACTGCACTCTCTGCCACTGAACGCTATGCCACTGCCCTCCACACTGTGCCACTCAACTGTACTCTGCACTACTCTATTCTACGCCACTCTACTCTAAAACTACTGCACTCTATGCAAATGCATTAAACACCACTTTACTCAAAACCAATTCAATCTACTCCAGCTACTCTGCACCACTGCACTCTACGCCACTATACTCTGCAACACTCTATGCCACTGCATGCTAAGCCACTCTATTCTACTCTGCGCCACTCTACTCTGGGCCAATCTACTCTATTCCACTGCACTCTACGCCACTGCACTCTACGACACTGCACTCTACGACACTTTACTGTGCAAGACTGCACTCTCCACCACTGAACTCAATGCCACTCTACTCTGCACTCTAAGCCTCTGCACTCTAAGCCACTGCATGCTATGCCACTCTACACCATTGCGCTCTATGTCACTGCACTCATCACAACTCTATTCTACTCTGCACCACTGTACTTAATGCCACTGCTCTCTGCACCACACTACTCTACTATGCACCACTCTACTCTGCGCCTCTCTGCTCGGCACCACTCTAGTCTATGACACTGCCCTCTATGACACTCTACTCTGCAAGACTGCACGCTCCGCCAGTGAACTCAACAGCACTCTACTCTGCATCACTACACTTTACGCCACTACACACTATGCCATTCTACACTATTGCGCTGTACGCCATTGCACTCTACGCCACTATATTCTGCTCTGTGCCACTCCTCTCTGCACCACTCTACTCTGCACCACTCTACTCTGCGCCACTGCACTCTACGCCACTGCACTCTACGCCACTGCACTCTAGTTTGCACCACTCAACTCTAACATCACTCTATTGCACTCTACGCCAGTACACTCTACGCCACTACACTTTGCGTCACTCCACGCCACTCTAATATATTCTGCACCACTGCACTCCACGCCACTGCCCTCTACACCACTCTACTCTACGCCACTGCTCTGTATGCCACTCTGCTCTACACCTCTGCACTCTACCCTGCATCACTCCACTCTGCCCTGAACCACTCTATTCCACGCCACTTCACTCTACTCTGAAACAATGTACACTATGCCACTGCACTCTACGCCATTGCAATCTACTCTGCACCACTCTACTCTACGCCACTGCACTATACGCCAGTGCACTCTACACCACTTTACTCAAAACCAATGCACTCAATGCCACAGCACTCTACGCCAATCTACTCTGCACCACTGTACTTTATGCCACTTCACTCTAGGCAACTCTACTCCACTCTACGATACTCCACTGTGACACTCTACTCCATTAAACTCTACTCCACTTTGACACTCCACTCTATGCCTCTCTACAACACTACTCCACTCTACGACGCTCTACGCAACTCCCTCTAAGCCACTCCATGCCACTTTTCTCCACAGAATTTTATGACACAGTGCTTCACTCTACTCCACGCCACTCCACTCTATGCCACTCGACTCTACAACTCTCTACTCCACTCTGTCATTTGACTCTTACACTACTCTACGCCACGCCACTCTACGACAATGTACTCTGCTCTATGCCACTGTACTCTACAACACACTTCACCACTCTACGCAAAACCCTCTACGCCACTCCACTCTGCTTTACACCACTCCATAACACTGTACACCATAACACTCTATGCCACTCCACTCTACAACCCACTACTCCACTCAACTCTACGCCTTTCCACTCTACAACACTGTACTCCCTCCATGACACTCCACAACACTTTACACCACTCTCCCAGGAGCGGCCCGTGCAGGTAAGAGCGTGGGACCAGGGTGGAGGGGGGATTCGACAGACGACCATGAGGGAAAATTAAATAATTAATTAATTTTTCCTCGTTGTTGTTTGTCGAACTAACCACCCCCCTCCCCCCCCCCGGCCTCACCGCCCCACCGCTCTTACCAGCATGGGCCACGGCTGCACTCTACGTGACTTCATACCACTGCTTAACACCCCACTCTACTCCACTTTACGACACTCCACTCCACTCTCCTCTATGCCACTAACTTTAAGTCATGCTGAACAGCAGCCACTCTTGTGTACAATATGGGTAAAACACTTTGGTGAATCAATCAATCAATCACGGCATTTATAGAGCGCGCTACTCACCCGGGAGGGTCTCAAGGCGCTGGGGGAGGGGGTAAGTTACTGCTCGAACAGCCAGGTCTTGAGCTGCTTCCTGAAGGAGAGATGGTCCTGGGTTCGCCGAAGGTGAGTGGGGAGGGAGTTCCAGGTCTTGGCTGCCAGGTAGGAGAAGGATCTTCCTCCGGCGGTGGTTCTGCGGATGCGTGGTACGGTGGCGAGGGCGTGGCTGGTTGATCGTAGCTGGCGTGTGGGCGTGTAGAAGGTCATGCGGTCGTTGAGGTACTTTGGGCCCAGGTCGTGGAGGGCCTTGTGTGCGTGGGTGAGGAGTCTGAACGTGATTCTCTTGCTGACGGGGAGCCAGTGCAGGTCTTTCAGGTGCACGGTGATGTGGCTGTGTCGGGGGATGTCCAGGATGAGTCGTGCGGCGGCGTTCTGGATGCGCTGGAGTCTCTTTTGAAGTTTGGCTGTGGTTCCGGCGTAGAGGGTGTTCCCATAGTCCAGTCGGCTGGTGACGAGTGCCTGGGTGACGGTCTTCCTGGTTTCAGTGGGGATCCATCTGAAGATCTTGCGGAGCATGCGCAGGGTGTTGAAGCATGAAGATGAGACGGCGTTGACTTGTCTGGTCATCGACAGGGAGGAGTCCAGGATGAAGCCCAGGTTGCGTGCGTGGTCCGTTGGCTTGGGCGCGGTGCCCAGGGCCGGGGGCCACCAGGAGTCGTCCCAGGCGGAGGGTGATGAGCCCAGGATGAGGACTTCCGTCTTGTCTGAGTTCAGTTTAAGGCGGCTGTTCCTCATCCAGTCGGCGACGTCTCTCATCCCGTCGTGTAGGTTGGCTCTGGCGGTGGTGGGGTCGTTGGTGAGGGAGAGGATCAGCTGGGTGTCGTCGGTGAAGCCAATAGCTCTTGCAAGAGAAAGACCTATTGGCATTGCCAGTGCTTGTGCATTGTGGTTTTCTTGCGTTATTGCACCGGTCTGCTGCTCGAGATTGCTAGTTGAGTCTGATGGTTGGATACTCAGCGACAGCCACATTGAGTAAGACATCTGACTAACATAGGTATTCTGCCTCTAACTGGTGTCATGCCCAGATAGGGTCATTTGAAATGAGGTGCCCATGACAGGAGGGATTCCTGGTGATGTTGGCCCCTTTTACCCAGTTATCGTTCACCTAGCATTGATACGCTTTATACTTTAGCACCACCCTTGAGTTACACTATTCTTTACTGCCATCCTTATTATACACGAATCTCTACTGCTGCCCTTCTCCTACAAGGACTATTTCCTGTCGCCACCTTTCATCTACATGGTTTACTTTTGCCACCTCGGCCCTATACTATATTCTACAGTCTTGGCTGCTTCTGACCTTTCCCATGACACACTACTTCTACTGTTGTCCAGTGACATTCTTCCATCAACCTAAATCAATCAATCAGGGAATTGTAAGCGCGCTACTCACCCGTGAGGGTCTCAAGGCGCTGAGGGAGGGAGGGGGGGGGGTCCGCAGATCTGTTTAGCCGAAGAGCCAGGTCTTGAGGGTCTTCCTGAAGGTGTTCAGGGAGGGGGCGCGTCTGATGTCTGCCGGTAGCTTGTTCCAGGTCTTGGCTGCAATGTGAGAGAAGGATCTTCCGCCTGCTCTGGCTCTGTGGATGCGCCTATGAACCACTTTATATTTTCTTTGCAGGCCCACTCTTTTTTAGCTCCACATGCTCTTTTATAACTCTTCTCCCCTCTCTTGCAGGTACTTCTGAGTCCGCCCTCAGTCTTGAACACCGAACGCCCCCTCCCCCATCTCCCGTCTTCCGAACTGGCAGCGACCCCGTCCTGAGAGCCAATACCTCCCGCCGCAGTGTCAGGCTTGACTCTACAGAGGGAGCGGCCCAGTGGGGGTCCGACGGGCAGCTTCACGCTAAGCCTCCCCCCAAGCCATTACGTGCCCCATCACTCCTCCTGCCGGATCCACCCGAGGACCTGGGACCAGACGCCACCTATTGCGAGCTAGTGCCACGCGCCCCCGCAGTCCCGCCCAGCTACGTTGACCGCGTGCTCGCTGAGGAGAAGTGGAAGGCGCGGGCGCGTGCTACAGAGACCACCTTCGGCTTCCTGGACAGTGTCGTTGTGGTGCCTCCCCTATCTCCCTGCGTGGAAGAGGAGACCCCACAAACTGAGGGGGAGGAGTTTGTTCTGCCAGAGATTGAGACGATGTCTTGTTTCCAACCAAAGACCTTTTGCTCTCTGATGCTGCCGTCGGACAACAAGCCTCTGGACGCGGGAGTGCTGAAGCGTTTGAAGAGAATTCTTGTGGAGAGCGACGGTCGCCAGACCGCCCTGCACATCCTGCAGGTAGATTGCCAGGTGAGTGCACAATAAGCAAGCCATCCATGTAGACACTGCAGGTCGACTGCCAGATGAATGCACAATGTGCAAGTGGTATCTGTTGAGACGCGGCAGGTGGCCTGCCATGTGACTCTGCCGCAGGGGCCTCTTTTGGAGACTGCCATCCAGACAAGAAGGGTTGACTGCAGATGAGAGCATCCTGAGCAGCTGCCACTATGTACATTATGCTGGTTGATTGCCATGTGAGCTTGCTCTGGGCGGAATAGATGTGTGAATGAGATGCAGATTTCCAGGGTACTGCACCCTGTGGGGCTCAAGGTGGGTGGATGATAATCCCACAGAACATGCACGCCAACTGCCCGTTCATGGCTGAACGGTGGAGAATCTGTAACCTATGTACCTTTATCCTATTTGGGTACCTGTCCGGATATTGGCCTAGCGCACACATGTACCTTACCGTATTTGTGCCCATCACATTCCCTTTTGTTCCCCAATACATCATGCCTCATCTGTGCCCCAACAGGTAGTCTTCCTGCCTCACCTGGGATCCAAAATGAAATTTTCTGTGCCCTAACCCATTGCCTGTTCTGCAGTGTGCAGTGAGTGTAGCCCCTGTGCAGATCGTGTTTTAACAAGTCTTTCTTGTCCTGTATGGTTTCCCAAGCATGCCCTTTCGGTGCCCGTCACAACCATTCAACACAGTCTGCTATTAAACACCCACAGCCCCTTCAGCATCCCAAACACACACTATTCCTGCAGTATGTGTGATTGAACACACACACATCCATTCCTGTCTGTGCCTTACAGATACACATACATATCCTGCTTTGACTGTGCATCATTCATTCCTCCCCAATAAGTGCCCCCAACCACACCCAGCTACTTCTTTACCAAAACACAACCTGCCTTCACTGTTCTTCAACACAAACACTTACTCACCTTTGCTGTATGTGCCCCAGTGCACCCTGCCTCAGCAGACACACACCCTTTCCTTTATGTGCCAAGACCTCATGAATGAGCACACTCCCAGAGGCCAAGATTTGCTAAATCTTTGCACCGGGTTTGCTTCATAAAAGGGACGGAGACTGACGCAAAATGTTGAATTTGGATCAAGGTTCGGATTACTAATGCTTTGCCCCGAGTTTGCATTACATCAATTCAATTCAATTTTATTTGTTATGGAACTCCAACGGAGGTCCACAAAAATACACCAGTACAATAAAAAAGACATACTTTAAATACAATACAAAAAATGTTTCTTTTTTTAAAAATACACCAGTAGATTAAAAAGAGGAAAGAAGGAGAGACATACTTTGTATACAGTGCAAAATTCTTCAATGTCCAACCATCAGACGTTACAACATACAAACTAAACTTTAAAAATGTCCTAATAAATAGCCAGAAATGTTTTTAAAAATTGAAATATCCTATGGCAAACCATTTCTTTTGGTGGGGACAAGACAAATGGTTTGGCCTCCTGAGCAGAATGAATGTTAAATTTAATAAATGATGATCTTAAAAACATACGCCTGGCCCTTTGTAGTTCCGGGCACACAAATAGCACATGATTGAGATCCTGAATTTGTAAATAACACAATTCACAAATTCTCTCCTCTCTTGGTATTTTATCCCATATACCAGTAACTTCTCTTAAAGGCATCAGGTTGGTTCTCAAAAGAAGTATCAGCCTTCTAATCCCATGTGGAAGATTCCATGTTAAATAAGGCTGTGGTCTATTCCCCACAGCACTCCCACAGACCACCTCATTGCGGGATTTAGATTGACTTAAAACTGTATCTCTAGCCATGCTAATCGAGCTTGCGGACTTCTTTAAAAATAACTTCAGTGCAGCCTTTGGCATGGGTGAATCACTATTTAAACTGAGCCCAAATAAATCATTTGCGTAAGCAAATGATCTAAAGAATGCTGATTAATCCTTTAATTTGTCAAAAATTCCCATTCTCAAAGCTGCCCTAAGGGTGCCCTCATCCCCCCAAAAGAGGGAATTCCCCCACCTCAGGACCGCTGACAAGGATGAAATATATGAAGAGACTAGACGGAATTCCAAGCGTAGAACATATGGGGCAGCCAGAGAGTTTAAATTACAAATTTGGCTGAAGAACCGGCCTTCAGCCTTATCAAAAGCGAGCCAATAGTTCGTATCCAGTACTTCTGCAGCATTACAAAAGTGATGCAAAGCGCGCAAAGTGTTGAACTGCAATATACTTTTCAATGCAAAACTTGTTTCGAGCTTGAAAGTAGCCCTAAAGTAAAGCAAAGTAGCGCTATGTGCTGCTTTGTGTTACTTCGGGTTAAGGGGGCATATAATGGTGGTACATGGGCATTCTCATGCATTCAACCAGGGTTTTTGATACAAAGTTCTACCTACTAAATAGGTGGACAGAGCTTTGTATTCAAAATGTATGCCTCTTCGAGTTTTCTTTTCTCAAAACCTTTACAAGTTTGCATGTGTGCTGTAATGCACAGCACACATACAAAATGTGTACATTTTTTTAACAATATGCAAGCATAGTGTTTTGTACTGGAAGGGTACCTTTCCACACAAAACCTGTGCTAGACATTACCATAGTGCAGGGGTATGTACGTCGCACAGGGCAGCATAAAGGGCACCAGCTCAGGGCTAGAATACAGCACCATAACTTAGTAGATATGGCGCTGTTCTGCTCTCTCCCTCTCTTTGGTTGCTCTACCACTTTGTAGGGGAAATTAGTACATTTGTCCCAGAGTGTGTACAGATGCCTACTGCAGCTACATAATATATGGTTGCTGCAAAAAACCTGGAGCTGGGTGTTCTTACGGTATTGCACCATAGTTCACTCATGCGTTCCAGTCACTCTCCCTCTGATTTAGACCAAGACAGGAACTCATTTAGGTGGTAATTTAGACTTTGCGTGCCCTTTCAGGTTCAACTGCTCTGTCCTGCCCCACGTATGCCTGTCAGGTTTTGCCTGTCACCCTTAGGATTGATGGCACGCACCTAAGCTTGCATCTTCGAGGAGTGACCTTATAGTCCCAGACCAAGTTTCTCCAATAAGTAGCTTGTGAGCTACTGGTAGCTCTCCAGCTACCTGTAATCGGCTCTCCTTTTCCTGTGTGCAGCCCAGCCTACTAAATTAGAAGTGTGCGCTTGGTTGAATTAATAGATGAATACTAAAATTGAAAAGCATGTATTTGAGATGAAAGTGTGTATATGTTCAGAACTCATTAGCTGATGTTTGGAGTAAAATGGCTGAATTTCCATAATATATGTAAAGTTGATATTTAAGTGATAAATCATGTGTCTTTGGAGGAATTTATTACCTTTGTGCTAGGGGCATTGCAGTTATGACTGTTATGTATTACCCAAGTAGAGGCATTCCAAGTTGACAAAGCCTTTTTTTACATTACTGTTTGCAACTGTGCCTGATGCACTGAGGTGACCACTGCTGATAATGTTGCATATGTCGGCCACTAATGTAAGCTTGTCTGGTGTGGTCTCTTTTACAGTACTAATAATATTAGTAGCTTTGCATTATTTTACTGAACATAAGTTGTTCTTATTACTGAAAGGTTGGAGGGCGCTGTCTCAGATCTTTCTGATCTGTTTTCGGCCTCTCTTAGCTCTTGTAGGCCTGTCTAGGTCTCATAGACCTGCCTCTCCTAGGCTTGGTTTTGTTCTTCTCTGCCTCTGTAACGCCTCTATTTGGTCTCCTAGTGCCGTCTAAGCTGCTCTCCTAGACCTGTGTAGGCTCACCCTGGCCTGGTTCAGCAAGGCTTGCCCTGGCCTGGTTCAGCAAGGCTCGCCCTGGCCTGGTTCGGCAAGGCTCGCCCTGGCCTGGTTCGGCAAGGCTCGCCCTGGCCTGGTTCGGCAAGGCTCGCCCTGGCCTGGTTCGGCAAGGCTCGCCCTGGCCTGGTTCGGCAAGGCTCGCCCTGGCCTGGTTCGGCAAGGCTCGCCCTGGCCTGGCTCGCCCTGGCCTGGTTCGGCAAGGCTCGCCCTGGCCTGGTTCAGCAAGGCTTGCCCTGGCCTGGTTCAGATCTTCCAGCCCTCTCCTATATGTGTGCAGACTCTCCCGGGCCTGGTTCATCTCTGTGGATCTGGCTCAGCTCTTCTAAGTCTTCCATGACCTTTCTACGCATGTCTCAGCTTTCTTAAGCCTATTTCACGTCCCCCAGGTCTGTCACAGCTCTTTCAGACCTGTCTCGCCTCCCTCAGTCCGTCTCAGCTCTCTCAAGTTTCTGAGTCATGGTTGTGGGAAAGACAGAATTCCCTCGGAGTGTGGACACTTATGTGTGCGATTATTGCAGGTTCTCAGAATCCGAGGAGTCTCGCGAGAGCAGCAGAAGAGGATGGGCGTCGCCTCGGGCCTAGAATTGATAACCCTGCCCTATGGAAGTCAGCTGAGAAAAGACCTGCTGGAGAGGTGAAGCCTTATCTCTGTCCCTCTGCTGCTAGAGAGGAGTCCTGTCCCTCTCTCTGTCACAGAGATGCTGCGATGTCTGTCTGCTCTTCTATCCCAACTGATAGTGCACTTTCTGTCTGCCCTCATCCTTCCTGCTGGAAAGGGGAAGGCCTGTCTCTGTCCTTCTGTCTCTGCTTCTAGATTTGAAGCACCCTGTCAGTCCCTCTCTCTTGTTAGCAGACTGGCGCCCTGTCTCTTTTCCCTCTGTCTATGCTTTTAGACAGCTGACGCCATGCCGGTCTATTCCTTTAGCCTTCTTGCTAAAGGACTGCCTGTCTTTCCCTTTCTTGGGTGCTGTAGAGGTGAAATCCTGCGTCTCACTGTAGAGGCATCAACTCTGGTGCCAGAGTAAGCCGCAAAACATAAGGATGCCAGTGTCACTGGAATATCCCATGATCCTTTGGGACAGATGCATAATCTCCTCCCTGAAAAATTTGATTTTACCACTAATGACAGTGGAGAAGGGAGAGGCCATATTCCTATTTAAGATTAGTAATAATAGTAATTATGAGTTTGGGGAATGGAAGCAGATGAAGGGGGTGTTTCTAAGCTCCCATTTTAAGAACTGGGAAGAAAGAGTAAATAAAATAATAAGCTAAGAATGAGGACGTGTAAGTAGGGAGCAAATACATTTGGTTGGATTGCTTCATAGTAAAAGCACTGCAGAGTGTTAGGGGGTGTTCCAATGTAAGTGTTCACTGCGAGGGTATGGGATGGATGTCTAGAAAAATCCCAGTCCACAAAGGTAGCAGTGCAATCTTTATATGTACAAACCCCTACACCGGCTGCAGGAAGGCACTAGTTCACAGCAGCGTTCTGTGGCTGCTGGATAGCACCTCCATCCAGACTGCATTTCACCCAAACATTCCAGGCATATTTGAACACCTCATTCCTAAGCAATAGTAGTGCAGAGGTCCAGTGGGCACACACTTTCTCTCAGTATGTTGTAAAGATTTAGCTATAATCCTGCTTATTGTTTCGACTGAACCATTGCACTTGGGACTACACAAGGCAATAAACCTATGTCGAAATCTAAATTCCTCCAAGAATGTCTTGACCTCACTTGAACAGACCTGAGCCTGTCATTTTTTTTATCACTGTACTAAGCAAAACCTCCTCTATGAAGATTTTTTTCAAAACCAGACAAACTTAAAAGAATCCTCTCCTGCAAGATCTACTTTTCTGTTGGCTACAGCAACAATGGCATACCATGCTCCCCTTCCCACCTTTCCCCATTTGAACCACCTATATCCATGGCAACCTCATCTCCCCAGGCCCATCTACCTTTTTGTGCACTGATACCCTTGTTTGGCAATGATTTTTGCATACATCTTTTTCACAATCATCTCAATCGTAGACTCCATACCACACCACCAGTGATTTTATTCTGCCTGTATGCCAGTCTGTGCTCGAAGTGACCTTCATGTGCCATGAGAACTATCTTTTATCTTACCTCCTCCGCTGGTATCACTCTTTCACCCCTTCCTACGACTAATGGCTCAGGTAAATATTTTACGCCTCTCTATCTTTGGTGCTGCGTTCTTCCACTCCTTCAAAATGGATCCCTTTACCGCACACACCAACAACTAGAACCTGATTTGGAGTTGGATCATAAAACAAAATCCTCTGATTTGTGGAAGAACTGCAAAATCTGATGCAAATTCTGCTGGTGTATTTCCTCCACCATGCTATCCCTCTGACAGAGGAGATGGTGGGCCTGATTCAACCTTTCCTCCACCCACTCGAAGAGTTTCTGTTGCCAGTCAGTTTTAAATTAGGGTCCTCCTTCCTTTCATACATGTATTCAGTGCACTCTATGGTATCCACCACCAATCTTTGGGGAGAGGATGTGGCCTAACGGCTAGAGCGGTCAACCTCGAAGTTAGGGAACCAGGTTCGAGTCTCGGCAGGGACGATCAACATCCTGTGATTCTGGGCAAATCACTTAATCTCCCTGTGCTCAACAAAAATGAATGTGTCCGTCTGTAACGCAACTGGTGCTCTTGTAAAGCGCTCTGATACCTTCGGGTCAAGTTCTCGCTATATATAATTCCGAAAGAAAAAAAAAATGCAACCTGGTCGACTTTCAAATCAACACTGGTATCACCAACTGCTGCATAACCCTGCTTCAAAAATGTCTTTGTGTCCGTCCATCCATCGGTCACTTTGACCAAAGAACTGAACACTGAATTCTTCTCTCCCCATGTACATAATCCACTGAACAATTCTGTTTTTGCATGTAGATTGTCAGTCTTGCCGGCAGTAACCTGTTCGACCCCATGGTCATCAAAATGTGTGTAAATGACACATGGCCAGTGCTAGCTTTGAATGGTATCTCCCCCCCACAGAAATACCTGGTTACCAAACTTTTAGATGTCCACATGTCATACCAAATGGTAACATCTTCTTCCAATTAAATTTACATCAGAATCACTCGAACACCCACCTTGAAAATGTGCAGTAACAATTGAGCCAAACCAAATTAACCAAACAGTCTTGCTTCGTATATCGACTAAATGCAACATTGATGCCATTTGACTCTACTTTTCGACACTATGAAATCCTTCCTTACATGCATTTTTCCATTAATAGACGCTGACTTTTTTCAAATGTTGGGTTTTACTGGCAAATCGATTAATTAATTTTGAATACAATTCTATGTCAATCCAAGATGTATTTGAAGTGGTCCTTGCCCCTCAGACTCAGGTGCAGGCATGACCTCAGCGTTATTACCTGGGGTTGAATCCTCTCCTTGCTAAACATATGTCCTAAATATGCTGTTTTCCAAGATGCAGCCCTCACGGGATGGAGCCCGGGACTTAAAGTAGCTCATTGTGCAACATCCTTTCTAGGCCACCATACAATGCATCTAACTGGAACAATAGGAACTGTAATGATGTCTTTACGGAAGTTACTCCTTTCTCCCCAAACTGAAATACTTCTTAGGTTGCTACATTGAGCCACATCGACAAGACACTGTCGCCAGTTATGACCTTGCATCTAAACATGATGACCTAATATGAGATCCAAGTGATGGCCCTCAGTAGGAAGCCAAACCTATGCACCCAAGGTAAAAAAAAAAAAATGAAGTGACTTCTTCTCCATTTGAGTTTTCCTCCCACCAAACCAGTTGCCCATAAAATGGAGCACCTGGACATGCTACTCCAAATGAAGTGTTAGTGAATCGAGAGCACCGTATTAATAGACCATCATGCAAATCCATTTCTGCACTAGAGGGTGACACTTGACCTCTCTTCCATTCCCCAGGCATCACTTGATCGCGCTGGGCATTGCAGTGGACATACTGGGCTGTACAGGGGCGCTAGCAGAGAGGGTCGATACCCTGCACAGGATCATACAGCTGGCAGCTGAGCTGAAAACAACTGCGGGAGACCTCTATGCCTTCTCTGCAGTGATGAAGGCCTTGGAGTTTCCACAGGTGAGTCCTGGTATCAGCAGGGGTCCAAGCACTTCCACGGGTGAGGGGGCTAGGTGGTTCCACAGGTGAGTCCTGATATCACAAAAGACCCTGACGTTCATATAAGTAAGACCTGATGTCATCAGGTTCCTTGGAGCGCTCACGGCATGGGTTAGTGCTGATATCACCAAGTTTCTCGCATGCATATATGAGATATTTCTGTACTTTCAGCCTGCCTGTGTGTAATGTAGCATGTGGGACCCTTTGAGTCACATTTTATTGCAGGCAAAAAATGGTGTAAAACGGAAATTGCCAGTCCTATTTTTGAGTCGTATTCAATCTTATGCTGTTTGTGTTCATAATGTATACATCAAAACTACAACTACCATAATGCATCGGAAAATTACATGACCCGCTGAACTACATACTCTTTGCATGGGGACATTGAACAGGTCAAATTGAGATCTCTGTCCTACATCAGGCACCAACCTACTTTCTTTATTGTGGATTAGGTATGTACTTATTTGGAAGAGCAGAAAATGTATGTATTTCAGACAAAAACACATCCTGATATTTTTCTACATTCCTTATAATATGGTGATTCAGCTTACTCTGTGTCAGAGTGAATATCCAATCTATTTCTGTGCATACTGATTTTATTTAGTTTTTCTGATTAGAAATACAAACCTATGGAAGGCATGAAGATGTCTGCCTTATTAGGTGCGAGGGTGTATCTCCTTAAAGCTCTGGCATGCTGCTGTATGCTGGCTCCCCAGCCCCACCAACAAATAAGATATCCCAATTCAAAATCCTTGCCTTAATCTTCTGCTGAGGGCGGCTGGAGACGCACGCGACTCCCCCATTCGAATAGTGACAGTTTTCTTGGTGATTTCATGAGGCTTCAGGCAAGGGCAGGAAGTGGCCTGTTCTATGTGGTGTGCGGAGTCAGTGGAAATGTCAAGGTGCAGGGGGAACCCAAGCTTGGTGAGACGGATGAGTGAGGACACAGAGCGGTGTTCGAGGTCTGCAGCCTGTGCCATGGACCCTTGACACGGCATGATAGGCAAGTGAACCAAGTGGATCTGACGAAAGCGGGAGTTGAAGTGGTACCGTCATTGCTTGCAATGCCAAGGCCTACCACTCTACTCTGCGGTGACCGAAGCCAGCAAATTGTCTGGACTGTGAACGTACCCAAATCCTGGCGGTGCAAGAGTTGGTGCAGGACTGCCTTAGGATCTATATAAGTGGGGACCATCTTGGGCTGAGCAGTTTGGCAATGGCAACCTAGGGTGATATGCGTTATGATGCACTTGAGGGAGCCTACAGTAGTATGAATAGTTTTTTCAACTTGCATCAGTCCATTGACAGGGAGCTGCCGTTGCCATCATCATTTGTGAAGATAAACAGATTGCCGAGACTGCCAGTGACTAGGCAATACTGGGCGCCTCCACCATTTGTAACATTGCATGAGGGGTCCCCATGAGTGTTAAAGAACATAAATACTGAGCCCAAGACTTGATATGCTTACCCAGCGGCTTTACTCAACCCATAGCCAAAGCGAACTGAGAAAACACAATACTAACACTCTTTACAGATGCTGAAAAAAGTTGAATACTTCTTGGGCTTCTCGGTTTCTCAGCGAGACGGATAGAAAGCCCAAGAAGTATTTAAAGGCGATTAACCAGCCTTGGATACCGCTGCTAAGTTGTAATTGGAGGCGGAAGGCCCCTACAAGTAATCTCTTGAATAAAAAGGAGATGAATCTATGGAACCCCGTGCGCCAGACGCCGGAGGAAAGCGTTACCACAGACTAAACGCTATCGAGTGACCAGAAGGCATATGTCAGAGTCAGGTCATCCGTCTTCGCACGAGTACAAGTTGCCGTGCTGTAATACATATCAGGGTGGAACCCATTTGAAGGCCACACACAGACTCATTTTCTAGTCCTGAAGAAGACCCCACACAGACGATTACAATATCGTTATTTATTCCAGGGGTCGAAACGTCGACGCTTTAATGCCAAGTGTTAATGATCACCCAGAATAATTGAAAAATAACAAGAATAATTACCGACTGGGTTGATACCTTTTGTTCAAGAACTACACACTGTTTCTATTATGTTTTTGGAGTATATGTTCATGTGTTATGTATATAATGTGTTGTGATATGTAAATATATGTATTTTTGTGTTCACTTCACGTCTCAAATCTAACTGTTATTGTATAGAGTCTATCTGTGTGTGTACATATATGTGTTTAAATTGTCTACACCAACTTATAATTATTTACTATAAAATCATATCGTGAAATAGAACACATGAGTTTTTCTTTTTGGTTTGGATATAAGTAAAAATTCATTATCATTAATGGTTGGTCTCATCTTAAAGGAGAGATAGAATTGATTGGATGATTTTATGTTTTATTTAAGCAAAATGGTGGCAGAACCACTATTCCCTTAGATATTTGTCAGGCTGCGATGTGGGCACTGGTGCATAAGTTCTCAAAACACTACTGCCTTGGCATTCAGGTCCAGAGGAAGATCACCTATCTCTGCTCAGTTCTGCAGGATGCTTTTGGTCTGGGTCCTCTCCCCTTCCCCTCCACCTTTGGGGATTGCTGTGTAGATCTCTTCTAAGGTAAGGAATTTGTTCGAAGTATCCATCAAAAGAACAAGTCACTTACCTTCCGCAACAATATTTTCGGTGGATACTCTAAATGCAGATTCCTCACAGCCCTCCCACCTCCCTGTTCTGCAGAGTGGCCTCTTTAACATCAAAAAAAAAAAGTCCCAATTTAAAAGACCAGGACACTATCTCAGTCAATTTGTTCAGCTTCCTGTGTGTGAGGGTATGGAATGAGAAACCTATAAGAAATTGGCATCAGCACACTGGGGTGGTGCTTCTTTGGGGTTCGCTCTTCCGGGGGGGTATGGACTCACTGGGAAGCCACAGGGCACCACCTGCCGATGAAAGTGAATATTGCTGAAGTAGTCTCCTTATCCAGTCTGGCGCCTGAGGATATTCTGAAGGTGAGGTATCTGCTATTAGATAGAGTACACAATTATATAGAGCATTACTGAAGGTAAGTAACTTTTTTGTCTTATTTAGGCTAACTGTGCTTCTTGAACTAGTGTTCAAGGTTCCTTACGGCTCCTAGGCTCATTCTCTGTTCTGTTTTTATTGTAGCAGGTATGCTGTGGCACTCTACTGTGGTGTGACTAGATTCTCTGTGGTCAGGGCTGACAGGCAGTACAGGCTACAAGGAAACCCTCAGTGGGCTAGGGGCATTGGTACATTTCAGGGCATCGTAGGGTGACAAATCCTAATGTCATTGAAGTAGTCCGAGGGAGTGGCACATTGTTTTCGTAAAAGAACGCACACAGTTTAGGCTATCTTGTTTTCTAAGCATGTCCACTGTGATGTCACTGGTGATATAGGATCTACTTCTGATATTATGAGCTAACCATAGTGCTTCAACTGTTGTTTCTGTTGTTTTACACACTATGTACAAGGTTATAGGTTTTGTTTCTGGTTTTTTTATCTATTTTTCTATGCTTTTGCTATCATGCTTGTTCTGGTGTTATATGGCCTGCTGTTGTCTACCTGGTGATGTGTGTTCAGTCTGTGTTATTGTGTCTTGTGGGATCTGGTGTTCTGAGTTCTGTCTGTGGTGTTGTGTCTGGTTGGATCTAGTGTTCTTTGTTTTGTCTGTGGTACAGTCTAGGTGTAATCTAGTGCTCTTTCTGTGGTACGGTGTCTGGTGGGATCTACTGTTCTATGTTCTGCCCTTGTAATGTCTTGGTGACATTCTGTGTGTGGGACTGTGTCTGGTAGAATCTAATGGTTTGTGTTCAGTCTGTGGCACTTTCCCTTCGTTGGATCTAGTGTTCTTTGTTTTGTCTGTGGTACAGTCTAGGTGTAATCTAGTGCTCTTTCTGTGGTACTGTGTCTGGTGGGGTCCACTGTTTTGTGGCCTGCATGAAGAAACTGTCTTCATGGGATCTAGTGTTCTGTCTAGCTACTGTGTCTGGCAGGATCCTGTGGCTTGTGGTACAGTAACTTGTAGGATCTAGTGTCCTGTGTTCTATCTGGGGTACTGTGTCTCAGTGAGCTATAGTGGTCTACCTTTGGTACTGTGTGTGATGGGATCTAGTGTTCTGTGGTGTCTGTGTGTCGGTAGTCCTGATGTCTATATGTCTGATAGAATCTAGTGATCTGTGTTTGGTGGGATGTAGTGGTCTCTGTTCTGTCTGTGTTAATCTTGGTTTGTCTGCTATACTATACCTGGTCTTGTAAGTTGGATTCTTTATGGTGTAACTCTTGTTTTGGGATCTTTTCAGATCGTTCGCCTGCAGCAGACCTGGCAGGCACTACGGCAGACCCACACGGACAGCGCCATAACCTTCGAGAAGCAGCTAAAACCGTACCTTAAAGCTTTGAATGAGGCCAAAGGTCAGAATCTGTACTTCCATTCCTACACACCCCTATCATACCTAACCTCTTCCTGCACCCTCATACTCCTCTATCTATGGCATCAAACTACTACCACAACTAGTACCCCAAGCTGCCTCTGTGCCTGAGCTCTCACACTCTACCACGCCTGTCCTCACATTACAGTCCCACGCTCGGTTTTTGACTTTTACCCCTGTTATTTGCAGTTGCATTGTCAGCCTGTGCTGGATCATTGTCTGGTAGCAACATCTGCCTCTTTCATCCTGCAGAGAGCCCTCCCATAGGAATGGGGGGCATAGCCGTTCCTCACATCATACCTCTTTTGAATCTCATGGAGGGGGTAGAGGTCTTGGAGCACACCGAGGACAGCTGTGAGCTGCTGTTTCGGGTCCTGGCATCGGCTCGGAGCATGGCCATGAACGCAGCAGTATACCAGAACAACGCGGAGGCCAAACTCGTAGGTAAGGAGGAGATGAGGTAACTGAAGGAGAGAGGAGGTCACGATAGACGAGGGGTGAGTGAATGAATGAACAAGGGCATGAAAACCGCTCACTCCACATTGTGTAATGTCACTAAGTGCTAGTCAGTGATGAAGTTGCTTAAAGGTGAAAGAAAAAGGGGCGGAAGGAAGTTCTGCATGAGGATTGATCCAAGAATGGAGTTCCAAAGTTGTACCTCCAAATTGTAGAGGCATTTACATCCCATAGATGGGTTGGGTAAAGTTGTAAAAGGAGTACCAAGAGAGCTCATAATGTAAAAGAATTGGAGCTGTTCCATAGTTGCATTTGTAGAGAATACATTGGCAATTAAACAGAACCTGACCTTTGTCTGGCAACCAATCTAGCGTGCTCCTATCCAGGGTCACACAGTTTATTTTGCGTAGTCTATATATCGGACAGATGGCAGTGTTCTGGGCATTTTGTAAGTGAAAAATTCCTTTTTTGGGAGTCAGAAAGTATGTGCTACAATAGTGCAGCACAGTTTTTTCTGTGGCTAGACCAATTGAATGCAGCCCTCTCTCTTAACTCTGATTGGCTGTTTCCAACCAGTCAGTGTGTTGGTGTGTTTCACAACATTGAAAGTGCGTTGAAATGACAAATAGGGATGATGGATGAGGAGTTGGGATGAGAAGTAGGGATGATGGATGAGAAGTAGGGATGATGGATGAGAAGTAGGGATGAGAAGCAAGAGTGATGGATGAGAAGTAAGGATGATGGGTGAGAAGTAGGGATTATGGATGAAAAGTAGAGATGAGAAGTGGGGATAGAAGTAAGGATGATGGTTGAGAAGTAGGGATTATGAATGAAAAGTAGAGATGAGATGTAGGGATGATGGAAGAGAAGTAGGAATGATGGATGAGAAGTAGGGATTATGAATGAGAAGTAAGGGTGATGGATGAGAAGTGGGGATGAGAAGCAAGGATGATGGATGAGAAGTAGGGATGAGGGGCCATATGTACGACCCTATTTTGCATGCGCAAACGGGCTTGCGACCCGTTTGCGCATGCAAAATACAAAAGGGCCATGTACTAACCCTATTTAGCGAGTCGCAATTTATTTGCGACTCGCTGAATAGGATTAGCGACTCGCTATTAGGAAGGGGTGTTTCAAGGGCGTCTCTTCCTAATAGCGAGTTTGAGCCTTATGTATGACTGTTTTGCGACCGCAATTGCGGTCGCGAAACAGTCGCAGTTTACCACCCTTCTCAGAAGGGTAGTAAAGCACTCACAAAAGGGAAGGGGTCCCCAGGGGACCCCTTCCCCTTTGTGAATGCAGGGGGAAATATTTTTTAGGGGCAGGCAGTGGTCCCAGGGACCACTACCTGCCCTTAAAAAATGAAACGAAAACGTTTAAGGAAAACAGGCTGCATTTAAAAAAAACTGCTTTATTTAAAAGCAGTCCCAGACATGGAGGTCTGCTGAGCCCAGAAGGCCACCATACCTGGGAGGGCCAGCCATCCCCAATGGGCTCGCAAATTGCGAGTGCCTCATTAATATTCATGAGGCATGCAATTCGCGACCCCATTGGGAATCGCAAACAGTCTCTCAGACACTGTTGTACATTGTGATTTACGAGTTGCAAATTACAACTCGCAATTTGTCGCAATTTGCGAGTCGCAAATCACAGTGGTCCTACATCTGGACCGAGAAGTAGAGATGATTGATGAAACGTTACACACCACACTCGTTTAACACATTGGTTCAGATTATCTGCTATCCACATTTTAATATTCATAAGCCCACTTTCCATACATATATATGTAGTACCATACATTAGCCTGTGCCTCAGAATAATACTGTTCTGTGCATAAAATCCTTCATCTGCCCTTTGCCTGTTGGTTACCAAATGTAGTACCTCTGTTCTTGCTGTACTGACTGCTTCTCTTTACTCTTCTCTCTTTGACTCCAGATTTCAAGCCCTGCCCAGAGCTCTTGGAAGCTTTCCATAGCGAGTTTGCTCTCCGACTCTTCTGGGGCAGCAAAGGAGCCGAGGTGGGGCAGGCTGAAAGATTCAAGAAATTCAGCCAGATCCTCACAGTTCTGTCTCAGAAGCTGGAGCCTGACAAGAAGCCGGACCGCTAGCCCACTCTCTCCACAGGAAAACCGCATCGCCGGGTGTCTAGTGTCTCATGGGGTGGCACATTCATGCCATAGGAAACTATCTGAATCTGAGGGATCTCTCGCATGCATCAGAGCTCAGCCTAGGAGAACTTAGAAATGCTGCCGGTCTCCAAGACTATGATGTATTTCAGTTACCTTGCTGTGCCTAGGAGATTTCTTAAACACGCCAGGTTATTGAGTCTTCAGAATCCTTTGAAAACCATCTACATTGTTTCGTTGAGGTGTTGCCAGAGGTAGCAGCTACTATCCCTGGATTTCCATTTGGTGCCCCTGCTCTGCCGGCTACCCCTGGCCTCAGCGATGAAGAACGCAGCAGCAGAAAGTAAGCAGGTCTTTGAACTGTTCGCTTTCATTGCCCTTTCTATAGTCACTCAGCAGCAAACACAAGGTCATTGAAGAGCTACTCGAAGGTCAATGACTCTAACCTAATTGTCAGGTGGGTCAAACAGTGTGTAATGTCCCTTTGGCGACCCCAGTCATTTGGTAAATTGGCCTTCTGGTAAAATGGCGTATATGTCAGAAACTCTTCAAGTTTTAGCGCAAGGGCAGAGCTGAGCCTATTAGCTATCAATAACACTGGAGGATCTAGAGAATGGGAGAGCTTAGAGAAACACTGCAGAACCTATGGGATTTCAGAAACACTGAGGGTTTTGCAATAAAGAGCATTTCTCACACATTGCAGAGCAGAATCTATAGAATTTCCTAAAACCTCAGAACTGTTTTAGGCATATCAGCAGCACTGGAGATCAGGCTCCAGGCGGTTTCGGAAACACTCCAGAACTGAATTGAGAAATCTGAGGGGAAAAAGAACAGGTTCTCGTTCTTGCAGGATCTGTCAGAAACTTTTGCAGAGTCTCAATAATTTCAGAAACACTTCAGGAGAGATCAAAACACCCAGAACTAGATCGGCGGTATTTCACAAATACCGCGGAGCTGGGTTTATTGGATATCAGAGAACTGAATGACTGTCTCTCACAGGTTTTTTTTTTTTTTTTTAAACTGCTTATTGGGCAGTAAGCGAGTGCCAGAAACACTACAGAATTGCACAGAAAGGATTTTTGGAAAAACTGTAGACTCAAAAGCCTTTTGTATATTAGATTGGATATTTGACACTGTCTACACTGGACGTGAAACTTTTAAATTTTATCTTGAAGATACTGCACTACTTAGACCTAGTCTTATATGTTCAAACTTGAATCCACAGCACTGTGTAAACTAAAATACATGTGTTACTATGAATGTACAACACTGTACAGCTTTATATATGTTATGTTGAAAGCATGCATTGTGCACAAATACATAGACTTATATAGACATACATTTATATTTTCATAGGAAGCTGTGTAATATGGTCCTTCCTATATTACCATCTAAATGTTTTGGCTTGTTAATTTTAACAGAACCATAACATGGAAATCTAGAACCTTATTACAGATTATCCATTATGTACTTGTTGTATGACATGTTTGTTTTTGGGGAGTTAGATTAAAAAATGTGTTTGTTTTCCAAACAGAGAAATGTCAGTTGAAAACAGTAAGTGAAATACTGGACTGCACCTTTTGGTTTTCTGCAGTAAGAAGAAGATACAAATGCTTCATTGCATATATTAAAATGTAGACTTTTAGAAACAAACACCTTTTCCTTTGATGAAAAACATTCTATCTGTACAAGGGAGAGATTGTTGGGGATGTTCTCTGCAACGTGAGACATCTAACAGTGGGCAGTGATTGGAATTTGAACGGACACGTTTTGTTTACCTATCATGCACTGAATGTTGATTAAGCAATTGACAATTGCAAAGTTCTGGAGAGCGGTTTGGGACTGTTGTCATGATGACGAAACCCACATTTCAGAGGGACCTGTGAAGTATTTTCCATATTTCACAGTGACCTGTGCAACATCTTTTTATAACACTATTTTTGTGCAATAAATGCAGTGGAACAGGTTTCAAATATATGTGTCTCTGTGTAACAGATTTTAAATGTGCACACGTTGGACAGTGACTTACAGCAATCTAGACTTTACATTGAATGTACTCCACTGGTTACAATGTGCCTTTTTTTTATCTTTAAACAACAGTAAAACCAATAGCCTCACAACTGTCCACTTTTCTGGCAGTTTATTAAGCATTTTCAACTTTCTATATGTTTTTGTGAATGACAAGGCTGGTTTATTGTACATGACCCTAACCAGCAATAATGACAAATTACAGTATAAAACAGTCTGTGTGCTCCAATGGCCTTTTCAGTGTGGCCACTCTAGATTTTTTTGCCTATTACTTGACCCTATATTTTTACTGGCTTTAGAACTCTGCACTTTACCCTTGCTAACCAGAGGTAAAGTGCCTGTGCTCCCCTTTAAACATTTCAAATTTGCATATTCCTAATTGGTATATTTCTCTTGCCTAGAAGTCCCTACAATATGGTACAGAATGTACCCAGGGCCATAAAGGTAAATTGCACTAATGGACTGTAGCACCTATTGTGTCATCCTCTATAGTGGCAGTGCAAACACAGCTTCAGCCCTACCACTGTAGCTTGACTGTAACAGAGCAAAACATGCACTGCGACCTAGCAAAATAAACCCTTTTAATGGGTAAAAACCTTACTTTTAAATATTAAAATGTCACCCCTGTGTTAGCATTGTAGCCCACAAGGCAGGGTGCATGGTATATAAAAGTAGGAGATGTAGAAATTCGATGTTAACATCTCCTTACATTGACTAGCACCCAAAAGCTATTTTCACTGCAGGAAGGCTGGCTGGTGCAGACAAAAACACTGGGAAGAGATATTAAATACTAATATTATACCTTGGGTATGGAACCAGCTAGAAAAATAATGAAAATTATTTTTTTAATAGTTATTAAAAATCCAATTCAATGGTGAATTCAGATTTTTAATAAACACTAAGTAAAAGTATCTTTTAGAATGTTACTTTTCCCTGCCTGACGTTCCTGAAGGCTAATTTGCATTGGCCCTCCAGCTTGTCCCAGGCAGTGATTATACTAGAATAGGTGTGAAAGGGTGCGAGATGCCTCCCAGGAGCAAACAATAAGCCTGAATGGGCAGAGATGGCTCCTCAGAACGCCACAGAATATACAGGGTGGGAGCTGTGGGCATCCTTTTTGACACTACAGTGTCAAATCCTGCTTAAGTGTTACATCCTGCTTGCCAGGTCTTTTGGGTTCACATATGACACTTGAGGCGTACTTAAAAGGGAGGGAACAGAATGCCAAGACAATTCTTGTTTATCCGCTGTCTGGTTGCTGAAGGGCCCTCCTTTTTTCCTACCAGACTTCTGCCTCTGGGTTTGTTTTGGATAGGCTACCTACTCCAAACAGGATTTTAGTGTTAGTTGTGGAGGACACTAGGATTACCATAGTACACTCCCCATACACATTCCCCACATCAGAGCCCAAGTTTAGTGTGGCCTTCGACTTTCACCACCTTGGATTTTCCCTGACACATTGCATTTGAGGTTTGTTTGCAATAAGGCAAACAGGAACTACTGAAAGAGTAGGTAAGTCAGGGAATGGGAGCTTATACCCCATTGGTTGGGAAGGGGCCAGGAGTAATCCCACCTACTAGCTAATGCCAGGGATACATGTGGCACCTCCAGGCACCCACTTCAGAACACTTTCTGGACCTGCGGAAGATCAGAAGAGAACTGGACCAGTCTGTGACCTGTGAGGAGCCCTGACGGACTGGACCTGCTTACTTTTGTACCCAGGACAAAGAAGTTGACTCCAAGGGTCAAACGGCTGACTTCCTTTGTGGCTACAGGGAGATACCAAGCTGCAAGAGGCCTTTTCCTGCAAGTACCCAGCTGACCAGTGGCATCTGGACCGGAACTGGACCCTGCTGTTGGGTTCTGCATGACATATACCCTGTAATGCTCTAAATGCCTTCCCCGAGGTCCTGAGGGGCGGGCTTTAGAAGCGTATTCCTGTGGTAGATTGGGACTTAAAAGACTAAGTCATAAGGTTAACTCTTTGACAAGGACGAACCTGGTTGGTGCATTCGACCTACGCTCCATTGTGGTCAACCTCAAATTGTGCCTCGGTCCTGATCTTTTGTGACCACAGATTGTCATCAAAACATTAGAAACTCATTTCTGCAGTTCCCCTATTGGATTTTTGTAATTTTGGTGTCATGTTGTTTATTACATTTTACTCTATTTTTCTAATTCGATTTGGGATCTTTATTGTTTAGCATTTTGACTTATTACTGTTTTGGTACTGCATAAATACTTTAATTATTTCCCGACGTTAAGCCTCTGTGCTCTGGGCCATAGCTACCAGCGAGTTGGGCTCAGGTTCATTTAATGTTTTTGAGAGTTCCCTCCGACAAGGGTTGTGATTATTCCTTGAAGTGGGTAGTCACCCAGCCCAAATCATAATCCAATTTATTACATTAGTGTTCTGAGGTGGGAAGCAGGGCTTGTGTTTTGCTGTACTGCATAGTGATTTAAGTTGAAATTTTAAAAAACTTTTTAAACTGAGAGCAAAATTTGGCTGTTGGGAGTTTTAATTGGGTTTTGGTTTTAATTGGGTAATTTTTCATTTTATTTTATAAATTTATTCTTGCTATCAATTTGGGGATTTTGGGAACATAGAGGTGGATTTGTCTCACGTGGAGAGCCTTTGCATGGCAGAACTGAGGCGCATGTGCAAGCAAAGGGGACTGAAGCTGAATAAGCAATCCAATTTATCACATTGCCCTCAGAGCCTGGAAGGAAGTCCAGCAGCTACAGTGTACCTCTGAGGAGAATAAGGATGAGGTTGAAGAGTGAAATGAGGAGGCTGTGCCAGACAAGTGTGCCTTTCAAGGAGCAGATCACCTGCTTTGTCCAGGGCAGGGACCAATGTGTCTGCCCGCAGTGTGTCCGCATCAGCACTGGAGGGCAGGCAGAGAGGGTCTTGAAATTGCAGCTGGCTACCCTTGCACTGGAGGAGAAAAAGTTGGCTCTGGCTGCTGAAGAGAAAAAGGCAGCCGTGGAGGCTGAGGAGAAAAGGCAGCAGCAGCGACTTTGACCTTGTAAGAGAAGAAACTGGCCCTGGCCTTAGAGATGAAAAACACCCTGCTGGCCTATGAAAAGAGCCAGCACATAATGGCCTTGAGGTCCCAAAGGGCCTCTGAGTCCAGTGATGGTGGCAACAATACTGAAGGGCCTAGGAGAGGTAAAAGCCTCCCAAGAGACCTGGTGCCTAGTTACGTAGTGGGGGTGATATTTGTAAGTGGTTTGCAGCTTATGAGGTGACCTTGCAAATGCCAAGAGTCCCAGAGGAGGACTGGGGAGTGGACGTAGCCTGTAGAAACTCATGCCAATTACTGGGAGGGATAATCTGTTGGCCCTAGATGCTGCTGACCGCTTTACATGTGACCCATGAAAGAGGCCATCATAGCCAGATTTGGTCTAACCCCCAAGAAGTGTCACCTGATGTTCAGGGATAGCCAGAAACCGCCCTCTAGGTTTATGTGGACTTTTTAAAAGCCTCTATCAAGGCAGTGGAATGGCACTAAAAGGTTGGGGGAAGAACAGTAAGATAAAGGATTGTGATGGGCAGTATAATTTGATCATGTGGGAGCACATCTATAGTAATTACTTTACAGAGTTACATCAGCACCTGATAGCTTCCAAGCTCACTGTGCCCAGAGAGCATGGGAAGGAAGAGGACGTTTAGCTCAGTACTGGAGTGTCCAAGAAGGTACTTGGGAGTGACCACAGGAACAGTGGTCCAGGTTCTCCTCCGCAGAGGGAAGTAGAAGGCCAGGATAATACAGTGAACCTTCTCAAAGGACCCGAAAGAATTTTGAGGGGGGGGGGGGGATACCAGACAACCTCTGAGCAGAAGAAGGGGACTTCTGGTGGGAAGAAGTCCATGGTGCCGTATTATCAGGCCCGGTCTTATGACTGTCTACAGACAGGGCACAAAAGGGAGACACTGTATGTGCCCAGAGGCCATCCACAGATGGACGCTCCACAGGGGTGGCTATAGCGGCCCTAAGGTTAGGTTATTCCCAGGAGTAGAGGGTAGCGCATGCCCTAGTATTCCTTACCTTCGAGGTGGACCAAAAAGGTAAGCTGGTGATCCCTGAATGTGGTAAACATCACTTCTAGGAGTGTGTAGCAAATGGGGTCCCTCTCACTGCTGTGCGGGACCCTTGTGCCAGCCAGACCATGGTGGTAGCAAGGCTCATTCCCCCAGAACAGTAACTGCCAGGCATGGCACGCAGGGTGATGCATGTCTGGCCTACGGTTATTGTATCTTTAGAATTGGAGGGGGTACATGCCCAGAGGAAGGTCATTGTCAGTTCCCAGATTCCCATTGATTGCATCCTTGGCAATGAGGTCCCACCAGTGAGACAAGAACCGAGTGGTGGCTGCCCAGAACCTGAAAGCTCAGATTTCTGGAGAAATGTGGCTGCTGATGCTGGGCATCGGGGCTCCGCCCTCCCAATACTTTGAATTTTGTAGATGGTAATTGCGAAGAGCAACTACCATCCACATTTCTCATAAAACAATGCCTGGGCCTCCTGACTGTTACGCTCTCTAACAGTAACAAGTCAGGAAGCCAGGTATTTTTCAAGAGGCACAAGCCCTATTGAGCATGTTCTGCCTGATCGTGGGTGAATTTAACAGAATTTAGCCGAAAGGGCTGGTATGGTGTCAGCACTGGCCTGCAATACTCTGGGGTCTTCAGGGACTATCCACTGATGCCGGGAACCAGCATCATATTTTAAAGCAGCCCTTGGCATCATCCCTGTACTTCCCGGAGCTGCTCGTCAATCTTGAAGCTGCTGGACAGGTAATCTCGCGTCACAGTCATGAGACTCGCAACTTATGAATCTGTGACGTCGGGTCACATGGATCTGGGGCATGATGTAAACAGATACACTGCATGCTTCTTTAAGCCTTGTGTACCTGTTTATTGCATTTTGGAGCGCTTCAGGAGTGGTGGCGTGCACTACTCGGCAGCGGACCAATGCACAGGTAGGTAATGGGGACCGAGGTGCACAAGAGCAGGTATCTAATTTTCAGTCCTGCTTATTTTGGAGGAACGGGTGTGGCATGCCGCGTTACACCTGGAGCTGTGGCAGCTGTATCACGACATGCCGCATCCTCTCCTCCAAAATAAGATGCCTTCTGTGCCATCGTCTGAATTATATGTCCCTTCACCACTACTGCCAGCATCCCCTACTGGTTGTTCCAAACCACGGTGGTGCTAATGGATGCAAGCACCCAGTACCATACTGTGCCACTGCTGAATTACAGACCAGAATGTCTGTTGGATGGAGAGGGGAACATTTAGGGACACCTTTAATTAAGTTGCCTTGGGGATTGGGTTGATTCTGAAGGGATATTGTCCAATATCCAGGCAGGGTTTAGGAATGGTAACCAGACAAGTCCTTGGTTGCACCAGTGGTCATTTATGGTAGAATACTTGAGAAACCTAACTTCAGACACCCTGTAAATATGAAGCAAGAAAAAATCTCTAATGTTGTTTGTACTTTATACTGTCATCGCATTGTTGCGGTCATAATTTTGAAGCATACTGTGCCCAGGACAAGTTGTCTATTAATGTTGCCAGGCCAAAATTTGTTCTCCGAAGATAGAATTCTGAAGATTTGGGGTTCTACTCAGTAGAGCATTTATCAGTAGTAACCAAATGCTGTATCACATGCACCACTTGCTTTAATTACTTGGGCATCAGTTTTGATACCAGTGTTGCTGCATATGCCTGAAACAAGCCACTGGGACCACATTGCAGGAGAGGATGTGGCTTTATGGGCAGAGCTGCCGACTTTGGAACTGGGGAACCAGGTTTGTATTCCGAAGTTGGCTTAACATCTTGTGATTCAGGGAAAATAATTTAACAATCCCTGTGCCTGAAAAATAAAACCTAATCTTAACTTGTGTACTGTAACTGGTGCTCATGTAAATCACTCCTTGGGCCGAGTTTTCGCTTAATAAGACTAACATTTTTTTTTTTTTTTTTAAATAAGCAAAGGATCGGGTACCAGTCGCAGAGCCCATCACAGCATGTCAGCAGATGAAGGTGGTGGTGGTAGCAACAAACTGTGCCATGTGTATGTCTATTGGAAATGGCTCTATGCAATTGTAATGTCTGAAGTCGGGCATGCCTTTGGTGTGTCTGCGATTATTACATATCTAGTTGCACTCACTTCAGTTTGTACCAGAGGTGAGTGCACAAAAATCTTCATGCAAGTATCTAAAGTACTCTCAACAATCAGGTTTCTCTTGTGAGGAATACCAAAGAAAACAATGTGCTCCTGGCATACATGGCTGTAGATACACATGCTGTGCAACTCCTGCCGTCTACTGTTGGGCTCGGACGTGTACACTTTGTTTATCTTTGAAGAAGTTCTTTTTGAGTCACGGAACCTAGTGACTCTACCTATTAGTGGTAATGCACATGGGATCGGCTCCATTGTTAGATGTTTTTTTTCTCCACAGTTGGGTTCAAACGTGTTGATGTGAGTCCGGTTCAACGCCATGTGGTGCTCTGCCCAGGTCATCAGATCTGTTCCTCGTTGGTAGAAAAAATTTCACTTACTCCTCGGTCTCCACCATCGTGTACAGCTCAGCTCGGTTCTGACCAAGACCTCCCAGAATACCATCACTTCGATCAAGACTGGGGGCTCTTTTTTGGTTCTGCCCTACTAGGCAAGCCAGGAATCTGAGGTCAGACTTCCACGAAGCCCCCGAACACCGTGAGGACTCCTGTTCGGCGTGTCACGTATTCCGCAACAAAAAGACCCTACAGAACAGACGACGCATCGCTTCAACCTCGATGACGCACAGACGAGAGACAGAATATACCCCAGACCCTTTTGGAAGAAAGTGGAAGCTATAAAACTACTGTATGCCCCAGATGCTGAAGTTGAGGCAGCCTTCTTGCCAGAAAGCGTGATTTCCGACGCGGATGTCAAAGCAGACGAGCTTCCACCAGCCCGGCACCCACTGAAGACCAGAGGGAGTAACATCCTTACCCCTCCTACTCACAAAAGAGGCACAAGCTTCGCGTTCCCGTGCCGCATCGAGTTCCCGTGCCACTTCTGAGTTTTCCAGTGCACCACTGCCTATCCGGCCATGGTCGACACCGTCATTCCGTGCCAGAGTCGACGCCCGTTCCACATTCGATATCCAAGTCCTCCTTGAAGCCTCGAGTGTCTATGTTGACAGTTGCTTTGGTGCCGGATCCGAAGACGCATACCCGAACACCGTCATATCTGAAGCGTCTGGACTCAAAACATTCAGACTCAAAGCACTAGGAGCAGAGATCAAGCTCGACACTATCTGGACGTCCACTCTCTTCTGCTCCATCCACACAGCCTTTGACAGCTGTTGTCCTTCACCGCTTCCGAGGATTTCAACGAACCAATCCTCCAGCGGCTTCAAGAACTTAACACCAAGCAGCAATGCACTTGTCAGATCCTGGTGAAGCCTCAGCATGTGCCAAAGGACTCAGTTCCTCACAAGAAGAAATTGATTTTTGAGGAAGCGCTCAACTCTTATGGAACATACGCCTAAAGAGGAAACATGACAGTGCCACCTCTCCACTGCCTCCTGCTTGCCCCTCTACTTCACCTCCTCCTCCCCTCCTTCTCCTCATTCACCTACCTCTCCTTTGCTGCCAGACTCTCCACAACACTCACCACAGGGTTTCTCACATTTTAGGGGGTGGGGACAGTCCAAGGTAACCCTTTGGTCCCTATGACCCCCTCCTTACCGCCCACAGGTCCCAGATCCCTAGAATGACTATGATACAAAGCCTCCACTGGACACAGATCCATATCTGTACCCCACAAAACCCTCACCCCAGATGAGGGCACCTCTTACCTCATGGTTTTACACAGGACAGCTAGCTTTCATAAAGTGGAGATGCATGTCTAACATGAGGAGGGCAATTTCCTTATGAAGACACTTTCCTCCAACCAAAGCTGCTTACAGTAACTCCCTAGACGCGAGGGTGTCCTCAGACTGCCTACTCACATCTTTAAAGAGCCAGTCAAGGTGGGGGTGGTCACATCTACGGTCGACATATAGTTCAGGGTCTCTCCCACCAACTCTCCTCCCATACACAAGGGGCCAGCTGCTCCCTGACTCCTGAATGGTCCACACAGCTAGGAAGCATGCTAACAGCCAGGGGACAGGTGGCACCCCCTGACAGACTGGGAGAGCAAGAAAATCAATGCCGGGGGAAAGAGAGTAGGAGCGCAGTCCCCCACTCATTAATGGATAGCAAACTCCTTCAGCCTCCTTTCTCGGTACAGCTGCTCCCACTGGGATGAGATGGCAGATCTTGTCCAACATCTCCCAGAGCAGGTCCACAAGATTGGACAGGAGTTGGTGTTGGAGGGCAAAATCATCTCCAACACCAAAATCTGCTACGCACTGGATGCCGCTGACACAGCTGCTCACGGCATAAACACCAGCATCCATTTACGCCGTCACATGTGGCTTTGCATTCTGGCTTAAACCCGGAGGTCGAGCAACACTTCCTAAATGTGCACTTTGATGGACAGCATTTCTTCAACCCTCAGGTCGACAAGATGCTCAAAAAGATTAAGAAGGATACAGACATGGCTATAGCTATTGGTGCCCCCAGACCCCTGCTTCCAGTTGCTCCTTTCGCTGCTCCAAATACTGCGGTACAGCCAAAGCTCTCCCACCAGAAACATCTTCCACCTTCCCCAGGTCCACCCAGCAGTCACCTTCACTGGGCTAGAGGGAAAACAATGGCAAGGGTAGAGGAAAGGGCTCAGACCCCAAAGGGGCTGCCCCCACCAAACACTGACTCTCTTTTCCTGCCCGGCCACACAACACCTGCGGGGAAAGGTTATAGGGGGTTTCTGCCCACTGGGCAGAAATCCCCACCGACCAATGGGTTCTAGACATCATAAAGGAAGGATACGGTCTAGAACTCACACATACACCACCAAATATTCTTCTCTGCCACACAAACTATCTGCAGATCATCTGCACCTCCTCTAGGAGGAGATACAGGCTCTCCTCGCCAAGGGCGCCATAAAGCTTATTCCGCTACAATACTACGGAAAGTGGGTGTATTCACTATACTTCCCTATTCCCAAAAAGACAGATCCCTCAGACCGATCCTCGACCTCCTACTGCTCAACAAATACATTCTTTTGCAGCATTTTCATATGGTGACTCTACAAGACATCATACCACTGCTGCAGCAGGGGGACTTCATGGCCGCCCTAGATCTGAAGGATGCCTACTTCCACATACCCATCCACCCAGTGCATCAAAGATACTTGCGGTTTGTGGTGAGTGGACAACATTATCAGTTCAAAGTGCTTCCATTCGGGGTAATGACTGCCCAGGATGTTTGCCAAATGTCTGGTCGTGGTGGCAGCTCAACTCAGGGTCGGTGGCACCTACATATTTCCTTACCTGGACGACTGGCTGATCCAGAGCGCTACGCACCAACAATGCCTAGCGCACACCCAGACCACCATTCAGCTCTTGCACATTCAGGCTTTATGATCCATCTGGCCAAATCCCACCTCCAACCCTTTCAAGTATAGCCCTTCCTCAGGGCTGTCCTAAACTCACAGGTGGGAAGGTTTATTCCAGTCCAGCAAGGGTGCAAGCATTCCAAAACATGCTACCTCTTTTTCAGCCAGATCACCAAGTAAAAGTAAGAACGGTGATGCGCATGCTCGGAATAATGCCATTGTGCATTGTGATAGTTCCTCACACCAGACTGAAAATGTGCCCATTGCAAGAATGGCTAGTAGCACAGTGGTCTCAAACATAGGGTCATCTAGAGGATCTAGTGTTGGTTTGGTGCCCCACACATCGCTCTCTGCAGTGGTGGAACTCGCACAACATATTGCCGGGACGGCCCTTTCTAGACGCGGTTCCACAAGAGACCATCACCACGGACGCTTCGCTCACCGGCTGAAGCATGCATCTCAATCCCCTTACCATTCAGAGAAAGTAGACACTCGCTCAGCAGTCCCTCCACATCAATCACCTGGAGTTGCTCACTATCCAGCTGACTCTCCGGACCTTCTACCCTCTCATTAAACACAAGACAGTCTTAGTTCAAAAAGACAACACAACTGTCATGTTTTACTTACAAAAACAAGAGGGGACACACTCACCACAACTATCCGCAGTAGCCCAGAACATCTGGCTGTGAGCGATACATCACAGAGTACATCTGCTCATTGAACACATTCCTGGGGTCGACAAAGATCTGACAGACCTGCTCAGAACAACGCATCAACAAGTCCACAAATGAGAACTCCACCCCCAGGTCCTACCCACATACTTCCAGCATTGGGGGTTTCCGCTAATAGAACTGTTCATCAGCAGCGAAAATGCAAAATCCCCAAACTTCGCCACCAGGCTACCACAGTCCATGAGCAATGCATAATGGATTACATGGTCAGAGTTATTTGCCTACGTGTTTCTGCCTCTCCCACTTCTACCACTTGTGGTCCAGAGGCTGAGACACACATCCATCACTGTCATTCTGGTAGTGCCAACCTGGGCATGCCAGCCATGGTACACTACCTTGCTGGAGCTCTCTACAGTTCCCCACAAGAAGCTCCACAACAGGCCGGACCTTCCCACACAAAACCATGGCACTTTCAGGCACCCCAACCCTCAGCAGCTCAACCTTGCGATATGGCTCCTGAAGTCTTATGGTTCTCAACTTACTGGAAGAATGCATGTCTATTCTCAAGGCATGCAGGCACACTACCAGGGCCTGCTGCACAGCCAAATGAAAATGGTTTGTACACTAATGTCTCCCTAAACACATCAGTCCTCTCACAGCATCTGTACAGGACATTGTGTGTTACCTCCTTCATCTGCAGAGGTCAGGCCTTGCTTAAACTTCCATTCGGTGACACCTGGCTGTCATAGCTCCCTACTTACAGAATAGATAACATACTTCATTGTTTAAAATTCCAGTCATTATGACTTTCATGTAAGGCCTCAAAGAGGTTATCCCACCCAGTATGCCTCCTGCTCTGGTATGGACCCTAAACATAGTTCTCACTAGACTCATGGGCCCTCCTTTTGAACCTCTCTACTCTTGCCCTCTGCAATTCCTCTCCTGAAAGGTGTCCTTTCTTTTAGACATCACTTCCCATAAGACAGTCAGTGAGATACACGCTCCTACTTTGCAGGAGCCCTTCTTCCAGGTCCATCATGATAGTGTAGTTCTCAGAACCAATCCCAAATTCCTCCCTAAGGTAGTTTCAAGTTTTCACCTTAACCAAACAATCGAGCTCCCAGTATTCTTTAAACAACCAGAAACTGTAGCAGAATGCACCATGCATACACTGGATGTCAAAAGAGTGCTAATGTATTATGTAGACAGAACTAAGGGCCACATGTATCAACCAATTTTGCCTTTGCTAACGGGCAATTCGCAGAATCGGCACGTTTGCAAACCCCAAAAATGCAATTTACATGTATCAAACCCTACTTTGCAATTCGGTAACCTGTACCACTGCCTGCTCTTACAAAATGAAAAGAAAACTTTTCATTTTAGTTTTTTAAACGCAACGCGTTTTCCTTTAAGGAAAACGGGCTGCATTTTTTAAAAACTGATTGCTTTATTTACAAGCAATCACAGACATGGTGATCGGCTAACCCCAGCAGACCACCAACCCTGTGATTTTAGGGATTCCCAGGGGGTTGCAAATTGCGACCTACCTCATTAATATTAATGAGAAACTGTAGCAGAATGCACCATGCATACACTGGATGTCAAAAGAGTGCTAATGTATTATGTAGACAGAACTAAGGGCCACATGTATCAACCAATTTTGCCTTCGCTAACTGGCAATTCGCAGAATCGGCACGTTTGCAAACCCCAAAAATGCAATTTACATGTATCAAACCCTACTTTGCGATTCGGTAACCTGTACCACTGCCTGCTCTTACAAAATGAAAAGAAAACGTTTCATTTTAGTTTTTTAAACGCAACGCGTTTTCCTTTAAGGAAAACGGGCTGCATTTTTAAAAAAATTAGTGCTTTATTTACAAGCAATCACAGACATGGTGATCGGCTAACCCCAGCAGACCACCAACCCCGTGATTTTAGTGATTCCTAGGGGGTCGCAAATTGCGACCTACCTCATTAATATTAATGAGGTAGGTTGATTTGCGAGCCCCTATGAATCGCTATACATTTGGAATGGCGATTACCTAATTATGATTTTCAGCCAATCGCAATTAGGTAATCGCTATTCAAAATCTTGATACATGTGGCCCTAAACCCTTCCGTAAGACAGGCATTTGTGTCTTATTCCAAGCCTCACATGAGGCGGGCCATTTCCGAAGCAGGCGTTGCACTTTGGCTGGTCAAGTGCATACAGATTTGTTACGCTAAAGCTAAAAGATCCCTGCCTATACCTCCACAGACCACATTCCACTTGAAAGAAAGGCTCATCTATGGCCTTCTTGGGTAACATACCATGAGCTGACACCTGTAAAGCAACTACTTGGTCCTACGTACATTCTTTCAGTCTTCTGCAACATCCTTAGGATAAGCCACCGCTTTTGAGAGGACTGCTTTACAGTCTATGCACAGAATGTGTATTTACAGCCACACATGCCACGAACGGAAAATGTTACTTATCCTGTAAGCATCTGTCCATGATATGTGGATTCACGTGTGCCCACCCTCCTCCCCGGTCACCTGTGGTTATTGAAGAAATTCTTTCCTTTAATTTTCTTTAATACTTTACTTTGCATGGTCATCTTTACTGTGTCTCTTGGCTCAGTATCTAATCTCACCCTCTGTGCGGGAAAAAACAATGTAACAATGGAGCTGATGCCCATGCGCATTACCACTAATAGGAGGGAGTCACTAGGTCCCGTGACTCAAAAAGACCTTCTTCGAAGAAAAACAAGATGTATGCATCGGAGGCCCATCACTAGATGATAGGAGGATGCACAGCACGTAAATCTACAGCACTACATACCACAAACAAATGCTTACAGGGTAAGCAACATTTTCCTTTTTCCATTTTAGAGGCACTTTAAAGGAAATAGGTTGTGAGAAACTGTGGTCTATTGTTACAGTTATTAAAACTGATGCTTGCACTGCGGGATGATGAACGAATAACTGTGCTGCTAAACATCTAAGAATCCCCCATAGCAACAAGTGTGCGTCCTAGGCAGCCATATACCCTTAAAGAAAATGTTGGTTTTTCAACCATACATTTCAGCCAGAAGCTCGGCGCCCACTGGATTTCAATTTCAGACCTGGTACATTGCTTAGTATGAGACTACATGTTCAAATGGTGCACATCTGATGGCATTTGGGGGGAGGGTGGGGGTGAGCTGGGGTGGCTATTGGGATTGCATATTGAAAGGCAGAGAAACGGTCTTGGATTTAGTTTTTCTGTACCAAATACTACATTGCTTGTAGGAAGTGGCAGCTGCCCCAGGTGAGGTATCACAGTTAAACAATGCCACAGCCTTGTTTTACAGCCTCATGGCCAAAACTGCTGACTTTGGAAGGGGGTCAGTGGACCAGGTTAGAGCCCCGGCTCGTATTGTATTGCAGCATGTATATAGAGCTTACTACCCCTATGTGGGGTGCTGAAGCACTTGCCTACATGAGTAGCACGCTACACCACGTAGGGTGTGTGGTTGGAAGAATGCTTTTGTTGTGATCCTATGTGGGAGGTGTTTCCATGTTGTGTGTGATGACCACTGAGTTGCAGTTATTGTGTTATGGAACGTACCACGTAGCAGTGTGTTGAATGATGAAGTATAAGGGACAGACGAGAAGTTGTATGGTTTTCAGCATGCTGATCGCTTTGAACAGCTCTGCAGGTCCCTTTATGGTGTTTCATATTATATAGTGTGCTTTACTGGTTACTACATATCCTGTGATTGTGCTTAGTATTTGGGCAAATAACTTATTCTCCACGGGCCTAATACTTAAAAACTGAAAAACAACTCTGACCTTGTGTGATCAATGTAATGTGGTGCCATTCTGTTCCCACCTGCAGGGTGGTTATCAGCTGGATAGGAGGGCGCGGGTGCTGTATCACCGCCAAAGTAACCATGCTGAAGTTCAAAGGTGAATAGGCAATAAAGAGGCCTTAAGATTTTGCTTTTATCTGGTCGCATTTGCTATGGTTCGAAGTAAAAGGTCAACACGATAAAACTTTTTATCCATACAGCTGGAAAGAAATATTAACTTACAGTCCCAGGCATAACTCCTTATCAAATATCAATGCAAGATGTTTTGTTAGAAGACTTGACATCATGCTTGAAGATTATGGCTATTACCCTTTATAACTTTCAGCTTTGAGACAATTATAGAATGGCTGTGTCTTTTTGGTATTTTGTTGTGTCGTGTAGTTCCTATATTACCTATACAGGATCTGCGCGTTCGGATAACAAACTGTGGGATTGGTGGCAAACGGATTCCGTACACCCCCACCGGATACGTTAGCCTGTCTGTATTAGCTAGCTCACAGTGACACTAGAGTCTCCTCTTACCCCAAGTGGTACAATCCTCTAATTGTGGTGTTATCCCCATGGGCAAGCAGATTGTTAGCATTCTGTGTTTTTCATACAGGGTAGTATTCGGGAATACTGCCTCTAGCTGCGTTATTTTCTGAGCTACCCAGAATGGTATTTGTTCACGTTTTGTGGCCATTTTACCCATCACTGCGTGTAATGTTTGCAGTGTAATTTTAGTTGCTGTACCCTGAATTTGAGCTCCATTTGTTGCAACTATTGCTAGTTGGACTGTGAGTGTCCTCATGACGAATTGCGTCAAGTTCCTATAGATTTTAATTAAATCTTTATGTTGTATGAGTAAGTCTCCCGGTGGCATTGTGTCAATGTCAGGATGTGGTGTGTAGGCCGCTAATATCGGCCATGTTGCCCCTTCTCTTCCGAGCGGGCCTAGTCTTACTCTTCTTCTTATGTGGGGTAGGGCGCCTTTAAACCAGTATAAATGTTCCTGGTACGTGAGCGGAACCTCTATATCCTCGAACGGATAATATTCTGCTGTGCATCTCCATCTGTGTAGGAGTGAAATGTTTTTGTTCTTGCATTTGCTGCTGGGAATGTAACCCACGAATAAAATACCTCTGTTTTGTTTGATTCGTGTGCCTCAATCACGAAAACTACTATGCCACCCCTACCTGATAAACCTTGTGCTAGTAGTTTCAGGGTGACTGTATTTCTAAAGTTTGGTGCAATTTGTATTGCGTCTACATCGTCCTCATCTGTGAGGGGCAGATTCTGTTGCATTGGGTCTAATTCTTGGTTATTTCTTTCCTCAGTCATTTTGTAAAGAAGAAGTTTCTCAAGGGAACTAAGAAAAGGTGTTTTGCACAATTTTAGGAACACTGTCCTTCAAGCTTGATTAACCAACAGCCAATAAGTAGGATTTTTTTAGCCTACTCAGCTGTGGCGGAGTTTGTGCCCACCCACTCCAGACGTCTCTGGTGTTTTGTGAGTTGGGGTCTCTGAGAATAGCACGACTGAACTACTCAGATTCTACTGTTAAATAAGTACCCAACCAACGTTGGCGGCGCCATGTCGTGTAGTTCCTATATTACCTATACAGGATTTGCAAATTCGGATAACAAACTGTGGGATTGGTGGCGGACAGATTCCGTGCACCCCCACCGGATACGTTAGCCTGTCTGTATTAGCTAGCTCACAGTGCCACTAGAGTCTCCTCTTATCGGGGAGAGAATAGTTCTTGGCAACCTCAGAACATGACAACCCTGATCCCCCAGGATCGTGGAAACAATATACTACCTTTCGCTCAGTCACTCGTGCTTACTTATTTTGTCTCAGAGAGATACACAGAATAAACAGGCTGGGCGTTTCAATAAGTATTTATGGAACAGTTGTTATTCCTGTGCGTGCATGCCCTGTGCGTGCTGTGGCACTGTCGAGGAGCCGGTAGATAGGGCTGGGTCGCTCATGGTGCCCTGTTTGCTGCGCGGCAGGGAGGACCGAGCCGATGTGGAGGAGAGGTTCCCGACCAAGGAGGTAGAGGCGGCCGCTTCTGGCATGCGGATCCCTCCTGTAAGCGCTGCCACCGCTATTATGACCGTCCGCACACCCGCGGTGGAGCCATCCCCTCCCTGCCTGGCCGTGTAAGTGGAGGAGCAACCCCCGTCTGCGAAGGTGAGGCTTTCCGCTTCTTGACGGCAGACCATCACGGTCGGGCACTGGGGGCCCCTTATCTACGCGGAAGAACACCGAACCTGTGCCTGGTTCGGAAGTGGGAAATTATGAAACTGGAAGGGCCGCTGGGTGCCCGAGTGCTGCGACCTGATGCTAGCTTCGCGCTGGTTTTGCCTGCGAGGCCGCCCCATGTGGTGTTCCTGGCTTATTGAGCAGAGGCTGCTCGGTTTCGTCTGAGCGCGCTGGGAATAATTACGCGCTGCCTCCTTGTCTCCTCGCACCCGTAGTGTTCTACTTGGCGAGCCTGTCTTAATGCTGCCTTGGTTCCCTCTTGCCGGGAGCTGCGGGGTTGTTGTGGAACGAAGCGCGTTTTGCACATGTGAGGCCAAAAGTGAATTGTGTGCCAGGGAGAGGAGCCCACTTTAAACGTTTGATTTGCGGGCGTTCATTTTGAGAGTTAAGCTCCATTAGAATTAGAAAAGGAGACCAGTGCCCTCTTCACGGGATCATCACGACATTAGCCATGGGAATAGAAATAGGGAGCAACCTTCTTCAAAGGATGGCAGCCATCTTGGATTAGTCTATTCCTCTCTCCATGGAAATAGAAAAAGGGTGCAATCCTCACACACGGTTGGCAGCCATCTTGGACTGGTCAGTTCTATTCAATTCCCTCACATTATTAAGTCCAACCACAATCCTCAACAAGACCAAGCAAGAAAGAATAGACCTGCCTTTAGGAATCCAGATGATTATTGAAACCGGTCTGCCCAGGAGAGATCTAACACAACCAATGAAGTTTAAAACAGACCTATGCTGCAAGCAACAACATCAAGGCCGGCATGTTGGACTAACTCCCATTCAAGTAGGTATCCGATGGCAGTTTATATCCTACATCACAGAACTCTAAACAACCGAGGAATCACATAATTGTAGATATCTTTACATTCTTCCTCCTGCGACAAATCAGACAGTTTCAGAGGACTCAAGAGCAATAAAAACTGCTATCACTACTCATAATCATGACAGGGTCCTATCTAAAACCGGAAGGAACTCCTATACAATCTCATACCCCCCCAATCTCTCCAAAAACGCCACCAAATCCTTTAAACACAACCTACTCAGAAAAAACCCAGAAATCTTAATCTCAGACCCCTCCTTCAACATAAAAAAAGGCGCCATTATTAACGACCTAATATTTTTCACTACTAAAATGGCTAAATGGCGCAATACCCTAAATAAGATGCTGAAAGTACAGGAAGTAAGAAACATTCCTTACGGCATTAAGATGCTAACAACACCCTCTCGAACACTAAGAGCTACACTGAATATAAAATGCAATAAGAATGGCACGATTCTCATAGAAGCAGCCAACAACGAGTTGGAACGTTTCGTCGAATATTTCTCAACCTTGAAAGAACACGTTCTTAACAGCCTTCACTCAATAAACCTGCCAAATAATAAATCGCAAGCCATCTCCCCACACAGAATTCAATCTGCCAAGATAGAAAACATCACCGCTATAGAGCCCCAACAGTCGAAAATGGAATCCAGAAGCTCCGTAGCCAAGAGTAACAGCCCACATCTATCTAAATCCACTATATCCCCTACTAACCATAGAACCCACAGCTCTGAAGCAAGCCCTAACACAGGTCCTAACCCTATTTTGGAAAAAGTCATTAGAATAGAGTAAGCAAGCACTGACCAGGATAATTGGGAATGTACTCATAGGACAGGCTCTAAGAACCGCGAAACAGCAATAAGATAAGAAGAAAATATGCATAGAAAAACCCGATAGTAGCTTAAACCATCAAGAGACAACCTATCCCAACATACCACCAGAGTCACCCTTACTACCTCCGGTCTCTCCGCAACCTGGCATGGAGTTTGATAATCTCAGCTCTCCTCATTCCAGTACGGAGTTGATAATCTCAGCTCCCAATCGAGCAAAACTTACAAAGCCATACAACTAGCTATCAGGGATATGAAGAACCTACTACTCTTATCAGAAAAATGTCTTTTAAAACTGGAGCGCCTACAGAAATCCGATCACGATACCCATAATAAATTAAAGTCTATCCCAATGGCAGTGACAAACAGACTATACAGCTCTCGCCATCAATTCAGATATCTGACAGACATTGAGTTACAAACCCTTGTGCTATCATATGAACCTTCCCCCAATCTTCCCACCAAGTTAGACGAACAGCTCATTCAAATCAGTCCCAATTAACGCAAGCAGAATTGCAAAGACTAACCTTAGAATGCCAAACTTCAATAACCTAAAAAATGTGATTCTAATTCCCGAGAAGCAAGAATCATTATTGATCAAACCACAGAAACCCATATTGTGTCTACTACTCAACTGTCGGTCAGCAAAGAAACATGCCGCTGACATAGCCGACCTCATCTTAAACCAGGAAATAGACGTAACTATCCTAACAGAATCTTGGCTCTCTGATTCATCCTCCCCTTGCCTAGATCCATTAGTCCCCCCGAACTATTGCATTGTGAGTCTAGACAGACCACACAAAAAGGGCAGAGGTATAGCCTGTATACATAGATCTGACATAGCCATTACGAAAGTACAATCAGACCCTTTAGAGTCTTGTGAATATCTTGGACTGTCCTTAAGATCCTTAGATAATCAAACGTGCAAACTTCACGTATTTTACCACCCCCCTCCCCCCCCGGTTAAAACACCATGTTCATAGACCAGCTGATAGAAATCATCACAGCAAACACTACTCCCCATTCTAATGATATTTTCCTAGGAGACTTCAATCCTCACTGGGAAGAGAATACGGACAATCAGATCAATCTACTCAAAACCTTCCTTGTAGATCAATCGCTGGTTCAAGAATGCCATCTACCAACCCACTCGAAAGGCTCTACCTTAGATTGGATCATCTCTAAAGAAAAAGCTGTCAAAAATATCAAAATCACCCCCTTGCGACGGGTCTGATCATCACATCATTACCTTCCAAATACCCCACATAAAAAAGAAAACCTCCTCACAATCAATAAAATCCAGAAAATGGATTCGTGACACCAGAGGGTTCAATATGGAAATCCTCGCAGCACGCTGTGAGAAAGAACTGCAAATTCCCAATAACCTGGAAGACGTCAATGACCTCACGGATCACTACAATAATACGATGACGAGCATAATGGAGGACATAGCCCCATTAAAACTCAAAAGGGTCCCGGACAAAGACAAAAACCCTTGGTTTAACGGTTCCCTCAACGAAGAAAGACGATCACTCAGACTCACAGAGCGGAAATGGCGACAACACCCTTCCTCACCACACTTAATCCAACTAAGACAGGCCAGAAAGATCTACAATAAAATCATCCCAAATTCAAAAAAAGACTTCTTTAGAAAAGAACTGGATAATGCAAAAAACAGACCGAGGAAACTCTTCAAAATATTAAAAGATCAATCCAATAAAACGGCCAAATCTGCACCAACAGCTTCAAAATCAAACATAAGCAGTGAAGAATTCTCCTCCTTCTTTATAGCCAAAGCCATATCGATGGAGGTGGAGCTCAAAAAGGCAGCGGATTGCCTTTTGATCAGTAAGAACACCCTAGCCAAGCCTCAATCTCAACCAGTGCTGGAAAGGCCTAAAAACAATGCTCTAAGGTCAGAATTCAAGCCTGTCTCTGACACAGATATCGCAAAGATTATCTCGACCATAAAACCAAACAATCACTTGCTGCTACCTGCTTTGTTTATCCTTGTGCCTATGCTCCGCTCAATCTCCCTCCCCATCGCCCTTTTTACATTATCCCCTTACCCTCTACACGCCATGAACCAACGGATGCAACTCGTAATTGACGTACCTTCTGTAACAATGGGTAACTTGTAACCTATGTAACCCTACCAGCCTGACTCCCTTAAATGGCCCCCTTAAGTATGCCCTTGTCCAAAGAACTCCTACTCCCCTTGTTGGGGATGGATCCAGCATCTTTGCCCTGGAGTCTCAGAGACCCTTCTGAGAGAGTCCACAGTGACAAGGGAGTCTCACATTGTAAAGGACTGGGATTGATCCCCTTACCTCTGGGAACTGTCTCCTACCCGCCGGAAGTCGGACACTGTGTTCACGCTGGGTTTTTCTACCCCCTCCCCCTCCTCTTCCCTCCTTCATTCTTCTAAGTGTGCCCGTGACCAAAGCACTCCTCTCCCCTTGTTGGGGAGGGATCCAGCATCTATGCCCTGGAGTCTCAGCGACCCCGCTGAGAGAGTCCACTGCGTCAAGGGAATCACACAAGATGGAAGACTGGGAATGACCCCTTTTACCGCAGGGAGCCGTCTCCCACCCAGCCGGACATCGGACACAGTTACTTCCTCGTCTCCTCCCTGTGTCTCCTACCCCCTCCCCCTTCTCTTCCCTCCTTTCATTCTTGGCTTGCCTCCCCTTTTCCTTTCCTCTCTCCCCTGAATCTCTCTCCCCCTACCTACTTTGTTTTTCCTTACGCTTACTCTCCGCTTAATCTCCCTCCCCGTCGCCCTTTTACATTACCCCCTTACCCTTCTACACGCCATGAACCAACGGATGTAACTTGTAATTGATGTACCTTTGGATGTAGCTTGTAATTGATGTACCTTCTGTAACAATGTGTAATGTGTAACCTATGTAACTCTCCTCATGTAAAGCGCTCCGATACCTCCGGGTCTAGCCAGCGCTATATAAAACTCAAATAAATTTAAATTTAAATAAAACGATCCTCTTCCTGCAAATTGTTGGTCTACAATAAACCACCTGCTCATCCCCTCATGGACAAAGATTATTAACGCCTCGCTATCGCAAGGCTCACTACCGGACTGCCTAAAAATAGAGCAAGTCACTCCAATCTTAAAAAACACCAACAGAGAACCCAGCAGACCTAAACAACTTCAGACCAGTAACAAACATTCCCGTGCTAGCCAAAGTCCTGGAAAAGGTGTACAACAACAACTGAGCCAACACATCTCTGAATTCAACCTGCTGAATGACTTCCAATCAGGATTCAGACCAAACCACAGCACGGAAACAGCGATTCTGCACATTGTGGACGATGCTCTACTTGCCCTTGACCGCAACGAAACCTGTATCCTAATCCTGCTTGACCTCTCAGCAGCATTTGACACTGTAAACCATACCAAAATACTAGATCGCTTGAAAAAAAGGATGGGCTTAGAGGGTACAGTCCTAAAGTGGTTTAGTTCGTTCTTAGAAAACAGATAGCAAAAATTCATAGTGAACCAAACTATCTGCCTCAGCCAGAAATTTGATTGGAGTACCACAGGGCTCAACATTATCCCTTGCTCTATTCAATTTGTACGTAGAGCCACTCACAGAAATTTTACAGCAAGCAAACATCTCCTTCCACATGTACGCTGACGATACACAGCTTTACATCAAGATAACATCGATAGAAGAGATCGGTATCATGAACCAGGCATTAAAGAAAACCGTCCACTGGCTAACTAGTAATCGCCTCAAACTTAACCTACAGAAAACTGAATTCCGTTTGATTTCCCCCCAGAAAAGCGCTATGAATATCGTGGAGTGGACCAAACTAATCACAGCGCTAAACTGTATTCCGAGGATTGTGGATTCAACCAAATCCCTGGGCATTACGCTAGACAAAAACCTGAACATGCTTACACATATCAACACGATGGCAAAAAACGCCCGCTTCGATTTAAGCTACCTCAGAAAACAAACCTTTCATAAATCATTCAGACCTTAAAACTGCAGTCCAGGCTCTAGTCATATCAAGGATCGAGTATGGTTGCACAACACTAGCCGGTCTTCCTAAGATTTCAACAGCACCACTAAAAGCCTGTCTTAATGCAGCTACAAGACTTATAACCGGATCCAGAAAATTCGACCACATCACCCCTCATCTGAAAGCGCTCAACTGGCTGCCCTACGAAGCAAGAATACAACTAACAAGCATTGGCATAGCCAATAGGTCTCGCTTTCCGGTTTTATAAGTTTTTACTTATGCAGCACATTATGTTAACTGCTATAACATGTACTGTTTTTTAAGATGGAAGCATTGATAGTAATGGCTACATTTTAGCACTGCTTTGCGAAGTATGTAAATTGAAAGTAATTTCTATACAACTTGTAGTCTGAAGTTATGTATGTGGAAATGCTTTTATATGCAATAATGAATAAAGATTTAGAAGCATGGGTGGAAGAGGAGCAGCTGTGGTGAAATGCTGCTTGTTATAGTATAAGATGTGCTAAGGTTCTACTTGTTGGTATTGATAACCCCATTGTTATATTAGTGAATAGAACTTGCTCTGATGGCACACGGTTGTTAAAAACACTGAACAAATAAAAGCATTTTTTCTCTACAGTGCTGCATTTTTAAATGGATGTAGTTATAAGTGTAAAGCGAAGATTATTCTTTGAAAGAAGCTAACTTAAAAAACTAAGCACTTTAAAATGTTATTAGTAGTAGTAAATGTTTGTAAATTGGTATATGTAATACTATAAAAAGGCAAGTAAACAGTTGTAAGATTATAAAGTTGGCTGTAACATTTTTATTTGCACAAAAAAGTTTGTAATATGAAAAAACAGTTAGAAGTAACATTTATACAGGTTTTTGTAAAATGTATTTACTCGTATGAAATATTTTGTTTTATTTCCATAATAATGTCATTGCAAAAAGAACTTCGCATATACATGGCAAATATGGTATAATTGCATCTGATAATTCTTCAACTTCTGTATTAATACTAAACCAGTCCATTAGAATGTCGTTGCTTATTTTCATAGACTGATATGTATCACTATTTAGCACTTGTGTGTTGTAATAGTGCTTGTTTCTTGATCGGTCCTTTCAATTCCATATATTTGTACTTGGATTGTTTCAGAAGGAGGTTCTGTTGCCTGTAAATAGATGTTAAAGTAAAGATTAGGTTTGTTTAAAATTTGTTAGTGTATTTTTTCTAAACAGTTTTAGAATTTGTGCTTACTACTAATAGTATCGCAAATAATGTTGGTACTTGTTTAGAGTAGTCAATGAGTATAAAAGAATATGCGGCTTACATAGCTGACTATTTTTCTATGTGCTCTGTTTGTTATGTTTAGTGTATGTTTGTTCCCTGTGTGTATACAGACCACTTTTATTGAGATATTGGTAGTAAGTTGCTTGTACTATTGTAATGCTTTAAATATTTTAGGTAATTAGCCTTTGCTAAGCACACTGTAGGTAGTTTAAAAAATTGCAGTGTGCCTTGTGTGGAATGCTTAATTCATAATGGTTTTTGTTGTAGTTTTTTAAGAGAGTTACTGTTTCCCACTATGGAAGGAAAGTAAGTTTTCAAATTTCTTGCATTGAGTAGAAAGCCTTGTATGAGAAGGCTTTTAAATACTGTGTAAGGATACCCAATTACTACATTTGAACAAGGTTTTTTGCTTAGGAATTAAATGTGTCCTTGTTGTTTTTTTGCTCTAGAAATTAATGTTGGATGTAAAAGCTTTGTTTTACTGTCCTATTTTTGTATTGGAACTAGCTCCTTACTTATATGAGAGAATGCTATGAGCATGTTTGCTTTGTAAGGATTTAGTAAAGTGTCATATTTTAACTTGTTTACTATTTTGGCTTTTTGTCCTATGTGTATACTGTCTAGATGCTTGTTAGGGAGCTGATTTATGGTTGTATAAAAGAAATAATTAAATATATACTTACTTCAAATTGACTGTTCTTGTCGTATTTAATATTTTCTCCCGTTGAACTCATGTACTGTGACATGAGTTATTTTTACATATTGTCCAATTTGAATATTGAAGTTAGTTGCCTCTCTCCACAATGTTTTCTACATAGTCTGTGGAATCCTTTATTGTAATGGATTTTCTAAGAGTTTCTTGTCCGGCAACAAATATTTTTTTGGTTTCTTCTTCCTAAAAAATATGAAATTGCTATTATAATTTAGTTAAGTTTATTAGTTAGTTATTGAAGTAGTAGAGATAGTGAGATAGTGAAAAAGAGAGTTAGTTAGTGAGAGAGATAATAGTAGTTATTGAAAGAAAGTGTTAGATAGTGATGTAGTTAAGAAGAGGGGGAGTAAGTGAACGAAAGAAAGATAGTGGGAGATTTATTTTGTGAGATGTATAGGAAGAGAGTAAGATAGTGAGAGTAAGTTAGCAAGAGAGATAGTTGGAGAGTAACGTAGTGAGATAGTGATAAAGCTAGGTAGTTAGAGAGAGAGATAGTTATGTTGCTAAGTGAAGAGTAGGTAGTGTTTGGAGAGTTATGTAGCGAAATAGTGATAAAGTTATGTATTGAGATAGAGAGTTAGGTATGTTGGTAAGTGAACAGTAGGTAGTATGTAGGTGCAGTTAGTATTGTTTTATTTTTTTAAGGTGTTTTAGTGTTTTGTGTAGAAGGAAGGAGTAGTGAGTAAGGTGTTAGTGGTGGATGTGTGTGTGGTGTTGTTGTTGCTTATTATATTGTGTTGATAGAAAATGTGTGTTGTGTTGCTTGGTGTTAGTTTTGTTGTAGCTAAGTGTTATAGAAGAGGAGATAGAGTTTATTGTAAGTTGTAGTGTGGTGAGGTATTTTTGAATAGGAAGTTGTGTTAGTTTTGTAATGGTGGTGTTGTATTTGTAGATGATAAAGTTGTTGTGGAAGAGGAGATAGCGCTGTGTTGAAATGCGTTGTGTTTGTTGTATGTTTGGATGGGTTATTTATTGTGAAAGAGGATATAAGTGTGTAAGAGTAGTAGTGTGTGTGTTTTTAGCTGTGCGTTGGAGAGGAGATAATGTTTTAAGTGAAGTGTATTGTGTTGTTTGAGGAAAGGTAGGAATATGTGCTGAAGTGAAGAGTAGCTAGTAGTGCAATGTATTTAGTAGTGCAGTGTGCGGTTGTTGGAGTGTTTAGAACAGTTTGTAAAGTTGAAAGAGTAGTGTTAGCGTTGAAGTCTAGTAATTAGTTACTGTAAGTGCTGTTTATTGACTTACCTCTGTAACTGTGCCGCAAACACTCATCATGGTTTTTAATTTTGCTTCCTTTATTGCCTTTATCGGCGATGCTGGAGGTGCTGGTGGTTGCAATATTTTTTCTGCTTCTTTGATTATACATTCTGTTAATACCATTGCTGGATATTTTGTTACTTTGGTTTGTTTTGTTATAATAATTGCATTGTTTTTGATTAAAAAGTTGCGAATTAGCAAACCATTCCTTTCGTCTGGTTGTAGAATTCTTCATTGTAGCAGGTTGCTTTAATGGTTCCAGTTGTGTCTGCTAATGCCAAATGATAGAATACTTTGTCTTCTTTTGCATTCCGGTAATATGTTTTTGGTGAACATTTCACAACGTTTACTCTTATTGGCTTTTGATAAGGTTTGCTGTTGTCTGTTGCCTTATTAATAATTTCTTCAATTGTAAGCATCTGCAATGATAGAAAAATTTGTAACATTTCAAATTGACAGCCATAATGCTTTGTGATCACTATAATAGCATTCTAATGTTCCAAATGCTTTAAGTACTTCATTTGTGTATATGTGATCTAATAATGATTGGTAGTTTGTTGTGTAAGTGTTTATAAGTTGTTTGCATTGTAATTGTGTTTCCATATATGCTAGAAGTTTTGTACTTTTTGGGCATTTTGTTGTTAAATCTATGTTAAAATCTCCCATTATTATATATAGATAATTTGGGTAGAACTGAGTTATATTATTTATTGCTTGTAATAGTGTTTGCAATAATATATGTGGCGGTTTATATAGTATTATAACTAAGTAGTTGTTTTTATTAATATGTAGCGTAAAATGTATAATGTCAATTCCTTGTTGTGTTTCATAAATAGGTAAAATGAAAATGCCTTTTCTGTAATATAATATAATGCCATGGCTTGTTTGGTGATTATGATATTTATCAAAAATCATATGATGATATTGCTCTATAATAAAATCATTGTGTGCTGCTTTTCTAGTAGTGTTTATTTCAGTCAAACAAATAATGTCGGCTTTCATAATGTTTTTATCTGATGTTAGGGATATAAAATGCTTCTGAATTGAGCGTATATTTTGTGTAATAATATTTAATTGTGTGTTGTAGGTTCCCATTTGTGGTACAGATATTTCTAATAGCATACATGTTCTTAATCTTTGCATTTCTTCTTCAACTTTTGGATGTACTATAATTTTTTGTTCGTTAAAGTTTTGAATGTATATGTTTGATATAGATTTTGCTCTGCTTAAAGCAACATAATGCAAGTGATGTATTTTACTGTTATTAAAGTGTATATAAAGTGGTTCTATAGTTTCTCCTTGTGTCCTATGTATAGTCCGTGCAGATGCTTGTCGTAATGGAAATTGTTTGCGTATAATTGTTATAAATTTTTTCGTAAATTGAAATGGTCTTGAAATTGGATGTATGGGTGTCCACGCTGATGAAATCTGTGAGTGATATAAGTGTTTGTTTTGTTCCCGTGCATTTCTTCCAACTGTTTTATTATCAAATGCAATCCAAACAATAAATGGTGTATTATTAATATTTTCAACCAATTCCACTAAACCTGAAGCTCCATTAGTTAGGCCATCATTAACATCGACATTACAAGTTAAATCATAGCGTAGCTTTAAAGCTATGTGTAGTGTGTGGGCAAGTCCCATAGTTTTTGTCGGATCTTTTGGTAATTGTTGTAATATTGCCTCTTTAACTTTTTCTGCAAGATCAGAACTAACGATATCTTTTGCTATTGTAGTATAAACTTGATATTGCTGGCTATGTTGCAATAAAACTTTCTGATTAATAGCATTTACTTCGTTGTTAGTTGACATTATATATGAGATATATTTAGCAATGGTGTTATCTGGTTCTTTTTCACGCTGCTTTATGTCTAATATATCTTTGGCTGTATGTTTACCTTCTCTTAATCTGTTTAGCAATTCAGCAAATAATAGGTCATTTTGTTGCCGCATGATTTTTGTCAACTCAAACAGTTTAAAATGTGTTGCCCATAAGTTAGTGCTTAGAGGTCCATATGAGTGTTTACCATTTTCAAATATATAGGTGTCAAAAACAGGTTTTAACTGATAAAAGTCCCCAATAGCTAAAATTGTAATGCCTCCAAAAGGCTGGTTAGATGATTTTATTTCTTGTAGCCTGTTATGTATAAAGTTAAACATATTCCTCCCAACCATGGAAATTTCATCAATTATTAGCACTTTAAGATGTATTAGTTGAGCTTGTAGAGTACTTCTGTGCTCATGTGTTAGTGGTTTATAATTTAAACTTTGTGATACAGGTATTTTAAAAGTACTATGTAGTGTTTTACCATTAATATTATGTGCTGCTTTCCAAGTTGGAGCAGTAAGTAATATATAAATATTGTTTGGATCTTCACCAGCTTTGGTATTGTAATACCGTAGCAATGTTTGATAAAGTGCAGTAATAAGAAAGCTCTTCCCAACTCCTGCACCACCAGTGCAAAATGTATAGCATGGTGTTTCTTTTGTTTTTAGCCAGTGTAAATGATGATAGACAAAATTTAGTTGCTCTTCTGTTAAATTATGCATCATTTCATAGTACTTATCGTCTGTTAATATAGAATTAGTTAAAGTTTGTTCTTCAGTTATGCTTCGGATACCTAAATCTAGTGATAAGTCATATATAGTCTGTTCATTATTTCCGATCTCACTGTTTACTATATTTGATGGTATTATTACTGTCGGTTGAAGAGGGCTATTTAGCATTTCATTGTCGCTCTGACTAGTAAGTTCTGTAATAATCTCGTTGTTTTTATTGTAATTATTATAATGGGTATCTGCAATATTTTTAACTTGCATATATCTTTCGTAATATGTGGTGTTATTTAATATTATTTTGCTTTCTTCTCTCCATGGATAGTGAAGCATTAATAATTCCCGATAATAATTCTCTGAGTCAGTGTTTTTGTTAAATTTGCAGTAGCGTATAATTTTCCTACATGAACGCTTTCTGAAAGTATAATTTGTGTCTATGTGTATATTTTCTGTATTTTGAGTTATGGTGTCTATTTCAAGTTCTTCTTCGTCTGAGCTATAAAAATTTGTTTCAGCGAGTAAATTTTCACTGTCATTTTTATTTTGCTTTAAAAAAAGTTTACCATTATAATTATAAGTTGCTACGAAATCAGCTAAGGTACACTGTTCTAATGGTTTTGGTCGTTTGCAATATTTCTCGATAATATTTTCACACTGTATGTTAGTTGATGTATCTGGCAATGAATTTATACTATCTACATCTCTCAATAAATAAGCTCTTTGTTCGGGGGCTAGTATTAATAAATATAAATGACCGAGAACTTTTCCGTAATGGGATTTGAAGAATGAGGTAAGCTGCTTCCTGAGCACTTATTTCTGAACAGTTTAGGAATTTGTTGCCTATGTGTTTAAGTTGTTCTTTTACATTAGTATTATGATTTACTTCTTTTGCAGCTTGTGCAATTATTTTGCTCATTCCTCTTTGTGATTTACTGATATATGAAATAATGTAAACAGCGCAAGCATATGCATCTAATATAAACTGTAAATCTATGTTTGCTCTCCAAGCTTTTAGAAGAATTGAATTATAGTTATTAATAAAACATTCTGCTGGTGTTCTCTTTAAAAAAATAGTTGTTTTTCCTATTAATGATCTTATACATGTAATATATTGTTGATTATCTAAATGTATTACTTCTAAAAACTGTGCAAAATCTAGTGTACTAAATTCCGGAGTATTCATAGCTTCATGAATAGATTTAATGTTTTCCTGCAACTGTTTATCTGTTGCATCATATGGTAAAGATTCTAGTATTATAGTTTGTGGCATTGGATATCTAGGATATTGATATTTGCATGTCCGTTTGTTTTTTCTCCTGCAATTTTTGGTGTGTGCATGCTTTTGTAGAGGTATTAAAGGTTCTAATTGTGTGTCTTGTGATTTACTGCAAGTTATACATTTGTCAATAAATAAAATTACTTCTGCTAACTCAGCTATCCCATATTGTGGTGCATTTTCAATCCATAATAATGCGTGTATATGTGGGGAACCTCTTTGTTGAAATTCTACACTGTAAAAGAAGTCAATTAGTTTCCCAATAGGGTTTGTTTTATGCATAATAATGCAATTAAATAATTTCCGAACTTGGAAGTCAAAATGCCTTGCACAGGTAATTGGATCTTGTTGTATTAATTTGCATTTTGTTTCCCAAGGCATATCTTTAAACTCTTCCTCTGTGCATTCATTTAGTTTTTGCACTCGTAATAATATATTAATTAAATGAAGCCATTTTGTTTCTGCAGCAGATAAAGTGAGGAAAAAGGTTGGGATTCCAAGTTGTCTTATCATAGCAAACAGATCTTTTTGCAGTGTTCCCAATATGGTGGTGAACTGCGGATAGTTTTCAGTATTTTATATCCTTCATTATAGTGTAAGATGCTTTCTAAGTTACATTTTATGTCTTTTGCAGTAATACATTCACCATTAGTGAAAAATTTCCGTAGGGAAATGTTTATTTTGCCCTGTATTTGTTTTATGTGCAATTTTTTCAGCTTAAAGAAAATATTAGTTATTGATTTAGCTACTCTTCTATCATAGCTCCTTAATTCCCATTGGCATATTGTGCTATAATGTACAGGTAAGTGTCTGTCATTATTGTTTGGTCTTCGAGTGCCACCAAAAATCGTTGGGAAAGCCAAACATTCTGAATCTTTGTCTTCATATAAACCTCTAGGTGTGTTATATTCAGCAGGTGCTAAACATAAGACATTGACACTATCAGTGGTAATAGTTTCATTTGTTAACAAAGTATCTAAATTTCCTGCTTCTATGTTATCTGAAGTGTTTGATGACTCATCTTGTTCTGATGTTTCATTGCAATAGTTTATTTCTGGTGGTATATACTCCCAATCTGGATTAATAGTGACTCCATATTCTTTAAACATGTCACTATTTGTTGCTAGCCATACTGCTGCTTGTTTCACATGATTTGGCCTGACATTTTCAAAATGTGTATATGATTTATAAGCTAACTTCCTTTTTAATTTTATTGGAATTGTCATGTTGTCATTAATTTGCCTTGGTAAAATTGTAACTGTTGTCATAACATCTGCAGGTACATTAACAACAGCCCCTGTTAATGATTTCTGTGATCCACGAGGTAATGCTCTAATTTGTAGAAAAGGAATTCTTGGCGAAACTAATCTTTCCTCCAAATTATGCAAATTTAATTGCATTGGTATATTTTCAAACTTCATTCCATTTATAAAAGAGCATGGTGGTATTTTATCTTTACTAATATATCTATAGCAAGTGGTACATATATAGTTTGTTTTGTCTAATGTCACATTGAAAAACACAAGAGGTATTTCCACACATCCAAGATTTATACAATGATTGTTTATGCCATAATTGATTACAAATAGTACAAACGTACTCTGGGCCATAGATTATTGGTTTATGAAAGTCGATTAATAGTTTTTGGGTTTGCAATATATTTGTTTGTATATCTATACTATTGGCCACTACACTATGTATGTTAGGTTGTACACGTTGCTTTTTGCTCGATAGTATTGCTTCTGTGACAGGAATAGTGTATGTTCTTTTTTGTGAGTTTGACAACATGGTAGCATCTAAATTCATAATCTCACTGCTACAAAGGCTTGTTTGCTTTGTAGGTATTGTAGTTGATGGTCCGCCTAAACTGTTACTCTCTTTATCAGCAGGATTTGTTCTTTGTATTTTCGTACTATTAGTAAAAGGCATGACAATATCGTCCATTATATTTATTGTTTTCCCTGTTTTATGTATACATAGTTTTTGGGTAGCTGTTAATTGGACCTTTTTCTTGTTTTCCCTAAAGACATTTTGGAATGTTTTTTTAGTAATTCTTTTTATATCTATTGGAGTTAATTCAAATGGTACATAATTTTCATTTGGCACTTTTATACTGTTAGCAAGTTCGAAGATATATTCTACTAGCCCTTTAAGTTGTTTTTTCAATAGCAATGCATGTCCCATTAGGGTGAGGCATTCCTTTGTTATCTCGGCTATGTGAATCAAATACAAAGTATGTTTGTTGGTTTGAAAAAATCGAAATAACATATGCATTCATACAAAGTAAAATACCAGTATAACGATGTATACCGAGATTCAATGCAGTTTGAATATCTGGGTAGGAAGGATCAATGCAATGTAGCACGTCACCATAATAAGGTTGTTTTAGTGAGAGTGAGTATATATTGGTATTGTGCTCTATATATTTAGGTAAATCATCTGGATGCATAAGTACTTCTTTATTAAAAGAATGCATTTCTGTATATAAAGCATCTCCTAACTCCATAATGGAATGTAAATCGTTTGAATTCCATGTATTGACTGATTTACAAAGATTATGTATAATAGCAAAAGTACTATTTGGTAGGCATTGCTTTCCTCGCGAAATACTATTAAATTTTGTATGCCCTTGGTGATACTTTGCTTGTATTATTCTATTCATATTATATGGTTTTGCTTATATGTATTAAATGTTATATTATCTCCTTGTCTAAATGTTGTACTTTTAGTTAAAAGTTTATTTGTAGTGCATATACAGATGGTGTTCTCAGTTCTAAATACTTCGTGTAAAAAATTGCTACCTTCCTTTTTTCTGTAGTCTTGTCGAGTGAAGTAATCTGTATAGAAGTAAAACAAAATTTATTGTAAATTGTTAATTTGTTATTAAAACCAAATAAATTAAACAATTTATTGTACGGTACTAGTTGCATTTTTTAGAAACAGTTTTTCTTAAAGTAAAGCTATATAAATTATATACTTTAGATTTTGCACCAACTATATACTCCTGAATAAGGTGATGACTAGCAATGCTTTTGACCATACCCTCTGCTTGCTTCCTGTGTTTCTGAATAGAACACCAGCTTTATAGCGCGAGCAGAACATTTAGGTATATGGTGCAGCTATTGCACTCAGGTAAAGACGTGCAAACTTTAGTACACTAATTGTGTATTATTTTATGCTATTAATGTGTTACATGTTATTCGTAAATTTGCATGCTTCGGTTTACCGAATTTGTCAATGTGGATGCTAATTTTGGGCTGGTCCTCCCACCAACTGGAGCAAAAAAGACGGAGCAGCGCATGAAAAGGAAGGGTAAGACTGCTTTTCTAATATTGTTTTTACTATGTGTTTATAATGTATAGCTAGGATAAAGGTAATAGTATAGTAATTGTTTTTATCGCTGTTAATGTACTATATGTAAATATGCGTACTTGTGTTTATCGAATCTGCTAATGTTGATGCTATTTTTGGTGATGGCCCCCACCCACCGGAGCAGAGAAGGAGCAGCGCAAGAAGAGAAAGGTAAGTGTGTTTCTGTAATATTGTGTTTACTATGTGTTTATAATGTATAGCTAGGATAAAGGTAATAGTATAGTAATTGTGTTTTTTAGTGCTGTAAATGTACTATATGTAAATATGCGTGCTTGTGTTGATCGAATCTGCTAATGTTGATGCTATTTTTGTGACGGGCCCACCCACCGGAGCAGAGAAAACGGAGCAGTTCCCGAAGAGAAAGGTAAGAGTGTTTTGTAATATTGTTTCTACTATGTGTTTATAATGTATAGCTAGGATAAAGGTAATAGTATATAAATTGTGTTTTTTATCGCTGTTAATGTATCATTTGTAAATATGTGTACTTGTGTTTATCGAATCTGCTAATGTTGTTGCTATTTTTGGTGATGGCCCCATCCACCGGAGCAGAGAAGAAGGGGCAGCGCACGAAGAGAAAGGTAAGAGTGTTTTCTAATATTGTCTCTCCTATGTGTTTTTAATGTATAGCTAGGATAAAGGTAATAGTATAGTAATTGTGTTTTTTATCGCTGTTAATGTACTATATGTAAATATGCGTGCTTGTGTTGATCGAATCTGCTAATGTTGATGCTATTTTTGTGACGGGCCTACCCACCGGAGCAGAGAAAACGGAGCAGTGCACGAAGACAAAGGTAAGAGTGTTTTATAATATTGTGTTTATAATGTATAGCTAGGATAAAGGTAATAGTATAGTAATTGTGTTTTTTATTGCTGTAAATGGGTTATATGTTATTTGTAAATATGCGTGCTTCTGTTTATTGAATCTGCTAATGTTGATGCTATTTTTGTGACGGGCCTACCCACCGGAGCAGAGAAGAAGGAGCAGCGCACGAAGAGAAAGGTAAGTGTGTTTTGCAATATTGTGTTTACTATGTGTTTATAATGTATAGCTAGGATAAAGGTAATAGTATAGTGCTTGTGGTTTTTATTGCTGTTAATGTTTCCTTTGTAAATATGTGTACTTGTGTTTATGGAATCTGCTAATGTTGTTGCTATTTTTAGTGATGGCCCCACACACAGGAGCAGAGAAGGAGGAGCGCACGAAGAGAAAGGTAAGAGCGTTTTATAATATTGGGTTTACTATGTGTTTATAATGTATAACTAGGATAAAGGTAATAGTATAGTAATTGTGGTTTTTATTGTTGTAAATGCGTTATATGTTATTTGTAAATATGCGTGCTTCTGTTTATCGAATCTGCTAATGTTGATGCCATTTTTGTGACGGGCCCACCTACCGGAGCAGAGAAAACGTAGCAGTTCCCGAAGAGAAAGGTAAGTGTGTTTTATAATATTGTGTTTATTATGTGTTTATAATTTATAGCTAGGATAAAGGTAATAGTATAGTAATTGTGGTTTTTATCGCTGTTAATGTACTCTATGTAAATATGCGTACTTGTGTTTATCGAATCTGCTAATGTTGATGCCATTTTTGTGACGGGCCCACCTACCGGAGCAGATAAAACGTAGCAGTTCCCGAAGAGAAAGGTAAGAGCGTTTTATAATATTGTGTTTACAATGTGTTTATAATGTATAGCTAGGATAAAAGTAATAGTATAGTGGTTGTGGTTTTTATTGCTGTTAATGTATCATTTGCAAATATGTGTACTTGTGTTTATCGAATCTGCTAATGTTGTTGCTATTTTTAGTGATGGCCCCACACACAGGAGCAGAGAAGGAGGAGCGCATGAAGAGAAAGGTAAGAGCGTTTTATAATATTGTGTTTACTATGTGTTTATAATGTATAACTAGGATAAAGGTAATAGTATAGTAATTGTGTTTTTTATTGTTGTAAATGTGTTATATGTTATTTGTAAATATGCGTGTTTCTGTTTATTGAATCTGCTAATGTTGTTGCTATTTTTGGTGATGGCCCCACCCACCGGAGCAGAGAAGAAGGAGCAGCGCACGAAGATAAAGGTAAGTGTGTTTTCTAATATTGTTCCTCCCATGTGTTTTTAATGTATAGCTAGGATAAAGGTAATAGTATAGTAATTGTGTTTTTATCGCTGTTAATGTACTATATGTAAATATGCGGGCTTGTGTTTATCGAATCTGCTAATGCTGATGCTATTTTTGTGACGGGCCTACCCACCGGAGCAGAGAAGAAGGAGCAGCGCACGAAGAGAAAGGCAAGTGTGTTTTGTAATATTGTGTTTACTATGTGTTCATAATGTATAGCTGGGATAAAGGTAATAGTATAGTGATTGTGTTTTTTATTCCCGTTAATTTGTCATTTGTAAATATGCGTGCTTCTGTTTATTGAATCTGCTAATGTTGATGCTATTTTTGTGACGGGCCCACCCACCAGAGCAGAGAAAACGGAGCAGTTCCTGAAGAGAAAGGTAAGAGTGTTTTCTAATATTGTTTCTCCTATGCGTTTTTAATGTATAGCTAGGATAAAGGTAATAGTATAGTAATTGTGTTTATCGTTGTTAATGCACTATATGTAAATATGCGGGCTTGTGTTTATCGAATCTGCTAATGTTGTTGCTATTTTTAGTGATGGCCCCACCCACCGGAGCAGAGAAAACGGAGCAGTTCCCGAAGAGAAAGGTAAGAGTGTTTTATAATATTGTGTTTACAATGTGTTTATAATGTATAGCTAGGATAAAAGTAATAGTATAGTGGTTGTGGTTTTTATTGCTGTTAATGTATCATTTGCAAATATGTGTACTTGTGTTTATCGAATCTGCTAATGTTGTTGCTATTTTTAGTGATGGCCCCACCCACCGGAGCAGAGAAGAAGGAGCAGCGCACGAAGAGAAAGGTAAGTGTGTTTTATAATATTGTGTTTATGTGTTTATAATGTATAGCTAGGATAAAGGTAATAGTATAGTAATTGTGGTTTTTATCGCTGTAAATGTACTATATGTAAATATGCGTACTTGTGTTTATCGAATCTGCTAATGTTGATGCCATTTTTGTGACGGGCCCACCTACCGGAGCAGAGAAAACGTAGCAGTTCCCGAAGAGAAAGGTAAGAGTGTTTTATAATATTGTGTTTACAATGTGTTTATAATGTATAGATAGGATAAAAGTAATAGTATAGTGGTTGTGGTTTTTATTGCTGCTAATGTATCATTTGCAAATATGTGTACTTGTGTTTATCGAATCTGCTAATGTTGTTGCTATTTTTAGTGATGGCCCCACCCACCGGAGCAGAGAAGGAGCAGCGCACGAAGATAAAAGTGTGTTTTCTAATATTGTTCCTCCTATGTGTTTTTAATGTATAGCTAGGATAAAGGTAATAGTATAGTAATTGTGTTTATCGCTGTTAATGTACTATATGTAAATATGCGTACTTGTGTTTATTGAATCTGCTAATGTTGTTGCTATTTTTAGTGATGGCCCCAACCACCGGAGCGGCGAAGAAGAAGGAGCAGCGCACGAAGAGAAAGGTAAGTGTGTTTTATAATATTGTGTTTATTATGTGTTTATAATGTATAGCCAGGATAAAGGTAATAGTATAGTAATTGTGGTTTTTATCGCTGTTAATGTACTATATGTAAATATGCGTACTTGTGTTTATCGAATCTGCTAATGTTGATGCCATTTTTGTGACGGGCCCACCTACCGGAGCAGAGAAAACGTAGCAGTTCCCGAAGAGAAAGGTAAGAGTGTTTTATAACATTGTGCTTACTATGTGTTTATAATGTATAGCTAGGATAAAGGTAATAGTATAGTGGTTGTGGTTTTTATTGCTGGTAATGTTTTATTTGTAAATATGTGTACTTGTGTTTATGGAATCTGCTAATGTTGTTGCTATTTTTAGTGATGGCCCCACCCACCGGAGCAGAGAAGAAGGAGGAGCGCACGAAGAGAAAGGTAAGAGCGTTTTATAATATTGTGTTTACTATGTGTTTATAATGTATAACTAGGATAAAGGTAATAGTATAGTAATTGTGTTTTTTATTGCTGTAAATGTGTTATATGTTATTTGTAAATATGCGTGCTTCTGTTTATTGAATCTGCTAATGTTGTTGCTATTTTTGGTGATGGCCCCACCCACCGGAGCAGAGAAGAAGGAGCAGCGCACAAAGATAAAGGTAAGTGTGTTTTCTAATATTGTTCCTCCTATGTGTTTTTAATGTATAGCTAGGATAAAGGTAATAGTATAGTAATTGTGTTTTTTATCGCTGTTAATGTACTATATGTAAATATGCGGGCTTGTGTTTATCGAATCTGCTAATGCTGATGCTATTTTTGTGACGGGCCTACCCACCGGAGCAGAGAAAACGGAGCAGTGCACGAAGAGAAAGGTAAGAGTGTTTTATAATATTGTGTTTACTATGTGTTTATAATGTATAGCTAGGATAAAGGTAATAGTATAGTAATTGTGTTTTTTATTGTTGTAAATGTGTTATATGTTATTTGTAAATATGCGTGCTTATGTTTATTGAATCTGCTAATGTTGTTGCTATTTTTAGTGATGGCCCCACCCACCGGAGCAGAGAAGAAGGAGCAGCGCACGAAGAGAAAGGTAAGTGTGTTTTGTAATATTGTGTTTACTATGGGTTCATAATGTATAGCTGGGATAAAGGTAATAGTATAGTGATTGTGTTTTTTATTCCCGTTAATTTGTCATTTGTAAATATGCGTGCTTCTGTTTATTGAATCTGCCAATGTTGATGCTATTTTTGTGACGGGCCCACCCACCGGAGCAGAGAAAACGGAGCAGTTCCTGAAGAGAAAGGTAAGCGTGTTTTCTAATATTGTTTCTCCTATGCGTTTTTAATGTATAGCTAGGATAAAGGTAATAGTATAGTAATTGTGTTTTTTATCGTTGTTAATGCACTATATGTAAATATGTGGGCTTGTGTTTATCGAATCTGCTAATGTTGTTGCTATTTTTGTGACGGGCCTACCCACCGGAGCTGAGAAAACGGAGCAGTGCACGAAGAGAAAGGTAAGAGTGTCTTATAATATTGTGTTTACAATGCGTTTATAATGTATAGCTAGGATAAAGGTAATAGTATAGTAATTGTGTTTTTTATTGTTGTAAATGTGTTATATGTTATTTGTAAATATGCGTGTGTAAGCCTTCGCAAGGATCAGGCCGGACACGGGATCTGGGTAGACTCGGTTTTATTCGTCTACTGGGTTTATCACGATGGGCCAGCTTTACAATTGAGGGGGATCTAGTCCAAGGTATGTCCTGGTGTTCTTCCTCTGGTCTGGTCCGGTCCTGTTCACTCCACAGGTCACGGATTCCCTCGCTCTTCGGGTTTCTCCCTGGAATCCCTCGGGCTCGTTTCCCATCAGGTGCAGGATAAAGAAAAGAACAAGAGGATCTGTGAGACTCCCGTTTTGCTCTCGCGGGTTCAGGGTAGGAGTGAGGGAGCACCAGTGCCACAAACACACTACCGGCGGCGTGAGGGGCTGTGCTAGGGGTCGGGGAAGTGCAGGGGTAGTTGGAGGTGCCCTATTAAAAAGCGGCTGATCTCCTCCCCATCCACCCAGTCATACGGTTTCGTACCTGTTGGAGCCACACTCCTCCAGGAGTGTGGCGGAGGCGCAGAGCCGAACCGTTGGCCTCCTGGCGTCCTGGTGTCAGGTTCTCCCTCTGGTACGGTCAGCAGGGCCAGTCGTTCCTCCTCTCGATGCCTGCCTTCGCGCTCTCCCTCTTCGGCGTCCTCTTCTTGCTCCGGTCTCCTTGGTTCTCTTCCGGGTTCGTTCTCCTTCGCTTTCCTGGGCGGGCCCGATATGACTGCGGGGGCGGGGTCTCTGAAGGTGTCCTCCCTGTTAAAGGGACCCGGCCCGTAATGCACTACGTCGTCCTCCGTGCTGTCAGGATCATCAGGGTCCCAGTCATCTGGCTGGAAAGAGAGGAGACGGCCTGTTTCAGGGGGGACGGACCACCACTCGCCCCCCTGCTCCTCCCGAGGTCCGTCGAATCTGTGACAGCGTGCTTATGTTTATTGAATCTGCTAATGTTGTTGCTATTTTTAGTGATGGCCCCACCCACCGGAGCAGAGAAAACGGAGCAGTTCCCGAAGAGAAAGGTAAGTGTGTTTTATAATATTGTGTTTATTATGTGTTTATAATGTATAGCTAGGATAAAGGTAATAGTATAGTAATTGTGGTTTTTATCGCTGTTAATGTACTATATGTAAATATGCGTACTTGTGTTTATCGAATCTGCTAATGTTGATGCCATTTTTGTGACGGGCCTACCTACCGGAGCAGAGAAAACGTAGCAGTTCCCGAAGAGAAAGGTAAGAGTGTTTTATAACATTGTGTTTACTATGTGTTTATAATGTATAGCTAGGATAAAGGTAATAGTATAGTGGTTGTGGTTTTTATTGCTGTTAATGTACTATCTGTAAATATGCGTACTTGTGTTTATCGAATCTGCTAATGTTGTTGCTATTTTTAGTGATGGCCCCACCCACCGGAGCAGAGAAGAAGGAGGAGCGCACGAAGAGAAAGGTAAGAGTGTTTTATAATATTGCGTTTACTAAGTGTTTATAATGTATAGCTAGGATAAAGGTAATAGTATAGTAATTGTGGTTTTTATCGCTGTTAATGTACTATCTGTAAATATGCGTACTTGTGTTTATCGAATCTGCTAATGTTGTTGCTATTTTTGACGGGCCCACCCACTGGAGCAGAGAAGACGGAGCAGCGCACTGAAGAGAAAGGTAAGACAGCTTTTATAATATTGTTTTAGTATGTATTTGAATGTATATCTACCCTAAATGTTATGTTCGTTAAATTGATTGATGCAACATTAGTATAGTAATTTTGTTTTCCGTATGCTGTAAATGTGTTAATATGTGTGCTTCCGTTTGCCTAATCTGTGAATGTTAATGCTATTGTTGCGATGCCCCCCTAATTGACTGGATCAGAAAATAGGAAGTAGCGTAGGAACAAAAAGGTAAGACTGCTTTTCTAATATTGTTTTTACTATGTGTTTATAATGTATATTTATTGTAATTGTTATGTTCGTTAAATTAGTTTATGTAACTTTAGTATATTTATTGTGTATTTTGATATGTTGTTAATATGTTAATATGTGTGCTTTTGCTGACTGAATCTACTAATGCTGATGGTATTGTTGTGATACCCCACCCCACCCCCCCCCCCCCTCCACCGACCGGAGCGAAAAAACACAGCAGCGCATGAAGAGAAAGGTAAGACTGCTTATGTTTAAAAATGTTACTATTATAGTAGATTGGTGTATGTTGTAAGACAGAGGGCTAGTATTTGGTAGATGCTGCTACTGGACTGTGTATATTACGGTATAGGAAGTTAGGCGATGCAGCTTGGCGAGCGAAGTGGTGTAAATAGCTGTAACCAAAAGCGAAATTTAGGTGGCAGACGACATTGCAATGGAGGGCAGTTGAGAGCAAAATGTGCGCACATAAATAGGTATGCTGTCGGGATGGGGGGGGGGGGGGCTGTAAAAAAGAATTAAAGTTGCTAATGTAAAACTGCTACCTGAAAAAAGGGACCTGTGTATGTAAGTAGTATATGTTGTGTAAAGTTTTTGGCGTGTTGTGCGTATTTTTGCTAACGTATTGTACACAATTGTACGGGTAATAATTTTACAGTTACTGGATTGTGTACACTGTGCGATAGGGGGTAGTATTTGATAGGTGGTGGTACAAGATAATGAATGTTGTGGAATAGGAAGTTAGGCGATGTAGCTTTGTTAGGGGAGTGGTGTAAAAGCTTGAACCGGAAGAGCAAATTAGGCTTGAACCGGAAGAGAAATGTAGATGGCAGACGACATTCTAATGGAGGGTAGCGGAGAGGATGTTAAGAGTACTAAAAGCAGCAAAAAGCGTTATAGCGTGGTGAGATATATTTGTTGTGGCGACTGGAGTGGTGTAAATAGCTGTAACCAGAAGCGAAATCTAGGCGGCAGACGACATTGCAACGGAGGGCAGTTGAGCGGAAAATGTGCGCACATAAATAGGCATGTTATGATATTCTTCTGCCGCGTTATTTTACAATGCTATGGCATTCCTATGGTGCTTTCAGTGTTAACGGTGCGCAAAGATACGTTTTGTTTGTAATGTACTTACCAAAGCAGGAATATTATTGATAGTAAGCTGGCCGCAAAATGTTTTTAGGACAGGTACAGTAGTATTCCGAGCTAGGAGCTGTTGTGTTCTGTGGGTACAAGAAATTAATAGTATTAAAACAGAAAGCGAAAGGCAAACAGACGTACAGTATTTAAATTGCTTGCTTAATTTATAAGTGCAAATTGCTGTTTGAATTGACAAATACGTAAAATAAATAATAGTATTTTTTGCCTGCTAATAAAAGGGAGAAAGTAAAGGGGAATAAAGTATGCAATCGGTATTTTAAATTGTATTGTAAAAGCGGAAATGTACTCACCGAAAATGTAAGACTGGCAACCGCAGAAGTACACAGATGTATAGGAACAGCAAGGAGGGAGCGTTTTCCAAGAACAGTAAGGAGGCAGTGTTTGCAACAGTTTAAATAAGGTGAAGGGCAATAAATTGTAGCAAACGAAGTTAAACGCTAAGAAAGGTTTATTGCTCTTGCCCTAAAAGTGGAGATAACGTGGAGATAGAGAAGGGGCAAATTGCTGATGGGGAGAGGGGGGTATTCCTAGTAAGGCGTTTATTGCAGTGGTTTCTGTTTCGCTTTAGGCAGCTGCTTATATTGACTCTTAGGGCATTTGTTTTTTTTTTATTTTGTATTAAATAAAATGAACAGTGTGTTTGTGGGTAGATGTATATTATGTAAATGCCCCTATTTTTCGGAGAATATTCAGTTAGGTGTTGTTATATTAAGTGTTGCATAAAAGAGAATGTTTGTAGCCTTAATAAAGTATAGTTGTGGAGGCTACACGTGCGAGAAGTTGTAGCATGCTTTATAGTGCAGTAGGAATGGGAACACATTATTACTGAAGCATAACAAGAAAGCAGCATTTGGTATGCAAGTGATTTCTTAAAAGCAGATAATGTTTAGCAGGATAATAGTTTTAAGTGGTATATTGTTTACTAGTTGTATTGTGTAACGATATATCTGTAAGAGACAGTAGTTAGTGACAGATTCCTTACCTTAGAATATCCCCAGGCGTCAGGCTGGATCCGGAAAGTTTTTGCGTAGCAGTACCCTTGCGCGTCGGTAGGCGGCGTCGTACGGCTCCGCGTCCGTCGTCGGCGTCGTGATCGCCGGGATGACGTCGCGGGCAGTACTTAGACGCCGCCCCTGCGCGCTGGACGTCAGTTCTGTACACGACTTTCCGCGCCAGGAACGCAGAGCCATGCAAGAAGCTGACATAGGTGTCTGAAAAATACTAGGGCCCTGAAAGGGATGTCCTTAACCCTAGAAATCAGTTCGCAGAACGGGGAGGATGGGTGGGGCGGTAAGGAATCTGTCACTAACTACTGTCTCTTACAGATATATCGTTACACAAGTTAGTAACTTGTGCATCTGAAAGAGACACGTTAGTGACAGATTCCTTACCTTAGAATAGATACCCCAGCAATACCAACCCCGGTGGTGGGTCTGCGAACAAAGATCAGACAAGGAAGTCCTGGAGGACAGAACGGCCAAAGAAGCCGTCCCTCCGGACCTGACTGTCAAGGCAGTAATGCTTTGTAAACGTGTGCAGCGAGGCCCACGTAGCTGCCTGACAAATAACCGGCAGCGGAACACCGCGGCCCAAGGCCGTGGTAGCAGCCGTTGCCCTGGTGGAATGGGCACGCAGCCCAACAGGAGGCTCCTTCTTAGCCAAAGAATAGCAGGTCTTGATGCACAAGGTAACCCAGCGGGAGATGGTCCTCTTGTGCACCGCCCGACCTTTTTGGCGCCCATGTAGCCAACAAAGAGCTGGTCATCCACCCGGAAGTGTTTTGTGCGGTCAATATAGAAGGAGAGCGCACGTTTTGGGTCCAGACGGTGGAGCCTCTCTTTCTCTCTGGAAGGATGCGGAGGCGGAAAGAAGGTGGGCAAAGTGATGGTCTGCCCAATATGGAAAGCAGTAACCACCTTTGGCAAGAAGGACGGACGCGTCCGAAGAACAACCTTGTCTGGATGAACAGACAGAAAGGGAGGTTTGCAAGATAGAGCCTGGAGCTCACTCACCCGCCGAGCGGAGGTGATGGCCACCAGAAAGGCTGTCTTTAGAGTCAGAAGACGAAGAGGACAGTTATGTAGAGGCTCAAAGGAGCGCACATTAAAAAGGTAAGAACCAAGTTCAAGTCCCACTGAGGCATCACAAACGGAACAGGAGGGAAGAGGTGAGTAATGCCTTTTAAGAACCTGTTAACAACAGGGGACTTGAAAAGGAGGGCTGATCAGGGAGCCCGAGGAAGGCCGAGATAGCACAAAGATAACCCTTGATGGTACCCAGGGCAGAACCCTGTTGGGCCAGAGAAAGAAGGAACAGAAGGACCTCAGAAAGAGGGGCAGAAAGGGGATTCACAGCCTTTGCTGTGCACCATGCCACAAATTTGTTCCACCTGCAGGCGTATACCACCTTAGTGGAGGGACGCCTGGCTGCCAGAATCACATCACAAACTTCGGGAGGCAAGTCGAAAGGAATCAACTGCCGCCGCTCAATCTCCACGCAAGCAGGTGTAGACTGGACAGGTTCGGGTGGAGGACCGTCCCCTGCTGCTGCGACAGAAGATCCTCCCGAAGAGGCAGACGGATCGGGGATCTACGCTCATATTGAGTAGCTCGGGATACCAAACTCTTCGAGCCCAGTCCGGAGCCACAAGAATGACTTGGGCCCGGTCGAGCCGAATCTTCTTCAACACTCTGGGTAGAAGTGGTATAGGCGGAAAGGCGTACAACAGACCGCAACTCCACTCGTGACGAAAAGCGTCGCCGAGCGAGTGCCGCCTTGGAAATTCCAACGCGCAGAACTGATGACATTGCGCGTTCTCTTCGGTGGCGAATAGATCTAACCAAGGCTCTCCCCATTGTAGAAAGAGTCCTTGCGCCACTTCCGAGTGAAGACGCCATTCGTGATCCATCATGCACCTGCGGCTGAGTTCGTCCGCCCTGGCGTTCAGGGAACCTGCCAGGTGTTGAACCATCAGGAACATGCCCTGATGTTTCAGCCATGTCCAGCGACGCAGAGCCTCCTGACAGAGGGTCCACGACCCCACCCCGCCTTGTTTGTTGCAGTACCACATGGCGGTGGTGTCTGTGAACACCTGCACTACCTTCCCTTTGACAGAGGGAAGGAATGCCTTGAGTGCAAGTCGGATCGCCCGGAGCTCCAGAAGGTTGATATGGAGCCGGGACTCCGCCGGAGACCAGAGGCCTCTGATCTCCGCCTCTCCCATGTGACCGCCCCATCCCAGAAGGGACGCGTCCGTCACAACTGTGTGCTCTGGCTGGGGAAGGGAGAGGGATCTGCCCATGACCCATTGCCGGTTCGAGAGCCACCACTGCAACTGTCTTGCAGTCCCCTCCGAGATCTGGACGTGATCGGACAGGTTGCCCTGGTGCTGCGCCCACTGGAACTTCAGGTCCCACTGCAGAGCCCGCATATGCCATCTGGCATGATTGACCAGCAGGATGCAGGAGGCCATGAGGCCCAGCAGCCTCAGGGTCATCCGTGCCGAAACCCAGGATAAAGGCTGAAAGATCGGAATCATAGCCTGAATATCCTGGACTCGCCGTTCGGGAGGATAGGCCCGAAACTGCGTCGTGTCCAGAACTGCTCCGATGAAAAGGAGCTGTGGAGAAGGAATCAGATGCGACTTCGGCACATTGATGGAGAACCCCAGCGAGTGCAGGAGTTCGGCCGTAGTCTGGAGGTGGGAGACGACTGCCTGGGACGAGCCCGCCTTCAGCAGCCAGTCGTCGAGGTAGGGGAAGACTGAAACCCCTGCCCGGCGCAGATGAGCTGCGACCACTGCCATCACTTTCGTGAACACCCGAGGGGCACTTGTAAGGCCAAAGGGGAGCACGGTGAACTGAAAATGCTCGGGGCCTACCGTGAACCGAAGGTAACGCCGGTGGGCCGGCAGGACGGGGATGTGGAAATATGCGTCCTGCAAGTCCAACGCTACCAACCAGTCTCCAGGGTCGAGGGCAGTCAAGACCTGAGCTAGGGTGAGCATCTTGAACTTCTCCTTCCGGAGGAAGCGATTGACGTTCCGGAGGTCCACGATAGGACGCATGTCCTCCTTGTCCTTTTGGGCACCAGAAAGTAGTGGGAGTAGCAACCACGCCCTACTTCTGGTGTCGGAACACGCTCGATGGCCCTCTTGGTCAAGAGGGCCGTGACTTCCTTCTGTAGAAGCACCAAGTGATCCCCTGACATGCGGTGGAATTGAGGTGGCATGGCTGGGGGTGGTCTCGAAGGGAGGGAGTAGCCCCTTCGGACAATGTCCAAGACCCACCTGTCCGAGGTGATGGTACGCCAGTGGGGAAGGTGATGGCGGACCCTGCCCCCTACTGGCGTGCTGTGCACCTGAAAGGAGGGACTAGGAGGGCTTGGAGGCCGCGGGACGGGTTGGAGGTGGTGGCCTGACCCGCACGCTGGTTGCCCGATCCGCCACGGCGGAATCCACGTCCTCGGCCACGCGAAGACGCCTGCTGCGCGGGCCGGTGGCTGGGCTGCTGACGTGAAGGGGCGCCCCTACCGTGGCCACGATAGGGGCGAAAAGCAGAAGTCAGCGGAGGGCGTGTAGCAGAAAGGCCCAGGGACTTGGCAGTAGCCCGTGAGTCCTTAAAGCGCTCCAACGCATGGTCTGCTTTGGACCCAAAAAGACCGACTCCATCAAAGGGCATGTCTATGAGAGTATTCTGGACATCCCCTGAAAAACCAGTGGTTCTCAGCCAGGCGTGGCGTCTGAGCGCCACCGTCGTTGCAATAGACCTGCCCAGCGAGTCGGCGGTGTCAAGGCCACAACGTATTGTGTATTTAGCCGCATCCCTTCCTTCCGCAATGGCGCGGGAAAGCAGTGTCTGGACCTCCTCAGGACACTGGGGCAAAACATCCGCCACCGAATCCCACAGGGAGTGGGTATATCGGCCCAAAGACAAGCGGTGTTAACGGACCGCAAGCCAGCACTGGAGGAAGAAAAACCTTTCTTCCCAAACTGATCCAGGCGTTTGGATTCCCTATCCGGAGGAGCGGTAGGGAAGGCGGTTTGGGAAGCGGAGGCTTGGACAACCAAGCTCTCAGGAGTGGGGTGGACAGAGAGAAACAGGGGTCGCCCGGAGCCGGGCGATGGCGTCGTGACACGTTCCGATCCACAGGAGCCCCTGTGTTGGGCTTGGACCAGGCGCCCAAAGAACGTCAGTGAGGGCGTCGTTAAACTGCAGCACAGTCTCCGCAGAGGAGGCTGCCGGCTGAAGCACCTCTGTCAAGATGTTAGGCTTGACCGTCAAAGTAGGGAGTTGGAGACGTAAGGCCCCAGCTGCCCTACGCAACACCGTACCAAAATTGTCTCCCTCCTCCGTAGCCACGGGAGGAGACAGCATGCCAGTGTCAGGGGAAGTATCCAGACCACTGGCCTCCCCTGAGACTCTCTGTCCAGTCCTCATCGTACTGACAGTGTCGTGTCAGAGGGTCATCAGACCCCTCCCAGTCCAACTGGTCCTCCTCTGGTTCAAAATAAGGAGGAGGAGGGACAGTTGGGACCCAAGGTCCCATCGGCGCCGGAGCCGGCGTCGGCGGCGTCGGTCCGGATCCATGTCCGGAGCCGGAAGGAACTGGGGACGACGCCGCCCGGAGCACAGGGCGGCGTCGAGAACGGCACCGGAGACATCGGCGCCGGCGGTGTCGTTAGGTCGACCGGCGTCGATGGGGGTTGTGGAGCCGGGATCGAGGCCGGGGCCGAAGCCGGAATCGAGGCTGGAGGCACGGGCGACGCCGGGGCCGGAGCCGTCGGCGACGCCGGAGCAACCCCATCAGGGCCCGAAGGCGCACAGGAGGGGCATGGAGGCCCGAAGAGGCGGGCCATGGCCGACAGGAATTCCTGCACTTTGGCCGGATCCGCCCCCGAACCCGGGAAGGGCGGGTATGGCGGGGGCGACTCCACAGGCATGTCCGGGGCCGCGGGGACGGTGCCGGGAGGGGCCTCAGCCGAGTCGTGAGACCGGCGAGGCGAAGTCCTAGAGCGATGATGCTTTTGGACTTCTTGTGTTTGGACTTACCGGACGAAGAAGACTTCGACGCCGACGACCGGTGTGGACTCCGCGATCGACCCCTGGACCTCTCACGCGACTGGGCTTCCGCGGAGCCGAATGCCGGGCCTCGAGGAGCTTTCGAGACCGCTCTCGCAAAGCTTTTGGGTTGAGGGCCTGGCAGTCGGTACAAGACTCCGTGTCGTGGCCTCGGCCGAGGCAGAAGAGACACTCCCAATGTGGGTCGGTGACGGACATCATCCGCGCACAGGCGCCGCAACGTTTGAAACCGGGCATCCCTACGACACCTTGAGAGATGAAAAAACAGTGAAAAAATTCACCAAAAAGTATGGTCAAAAAATGACCAGGGCACTGCTCTTCCCGGATCTGCGCTTGCTGGCGCGGAAAAAGAAGAACTGACGTCAGCGCGCAGGGGCGGCGTCTAAGTACTGCCCGCGACGTCATCCCGGCGATCACGACGCCCGGCGACGGACGCGGAGCCGCACGACGCCGCCTACCGACGCGCAAGGGTACTGCTACGCAAAAACTTTCCGGATCCAGCCTGACGCCTGGGGATATTCTAAGGTAAGGAATCTGTCACTAACGTGTCTCTTTCAGATATTTGTAATTAGTTATTATTTTATTTGTATTTAGGTAGGTCATATGTAACATTGATATAAAGGGATAGGTAGTGTAACTAAAAGTATTGTGTGTAGTGGACAGAAGCTAGTTTTAAAAGTGGAGGGACGGAATGTAGTAAGAGTATTACTTTTATTACTAGAGGAATAGTGTTTATTAAAAGGAAGTGGTAGTGGGAGCAGAAGTATTATTTGGAGCAATGAGTGCTGGTAGTGTGAATAGAAAGATAGTATGGAATGAAGAGTGTTAATACTGCGAGGGAATTTACAGCATAGAATGAAGAGCTGTTTGTGCTGTGAGTAAATGGATGGCATGTATGATGACGAAATTGATAGTGTGAGTCGAGGAATGGGATATAATGAGAGGAGTTTAAAGTGTGAAGAAAGAGAAAGTATGTAGTGTAGAGTGTTGACAATCTGAGTAAACGTATGGTATAAAGTGAGTAAGAGTATGTACTGCGAAACAAAGTATGTAATACAGTGAGGGGTGCTTGTTATGTGTCGAAAGAGATGGAATAGTATAAATGTAATAGATGTAATAAATAAACGCGCGTGTATTGCTAAATAACTCAAAGTATATCAGCAGTGTAATAAAACAGTGGGTATTGTAAAAAAATAGGCATAATACTTAAAGTTTTTAGTGAATCTGCAAGTTGCAGCATCCGAATGTCAATTACATATAAACGTGTAGCTTGAGCAGTTTGGCCTCATTTGTGCACAGCACCTAGAAGTGGGTGAAGGCAAAGAAGCCCCAAAAACATTCCTAAGCTTTTGCCTGCAAAAAGAGGCAGTGTGTGTAAAGTATGTCTATATGTGTTGTCTGGATTTTTTGTGTGTTTGTCTAGTCATTCTGCTTAAAGCTTTAGAATGTATTTCATACGTTATAATGCTGGTAGCAAAGTTTTTAGTGAATCTGCAAGTTGCAGCATCCGAATGTCAATTACATATAAACGTGTAGCTTGAGAAGTTTGACCTCATTTGTGCACAGCACCTAGAAGTGGATGAAGGCAAAGAAGCCCCAAAAACATTCCTAAGCTTTTGCCTGCAAAAAGAGGCAGTGTGTGTAAAGTATGTCTATATGTGTTGTCTGGATTTTGTGTCTTTGTCTAGTCATTCTGCTTAAAGCTTTAGAATGTATTTTATACGTTATAATGCTGGTAGCAAATGTGTTTTTTTTTAGCTCCCTAAGAAAGCAGTCTCTCCAGTTACTGGAAAGCTATTTTAATAATAGCAGCAACATTGGCAGATTAAGTAAACAAAAGCACACAATTACAATTAATATATTAACAGCAATAAAAAGCACAATTACTATACTATTACCTTTATCGTAGCTATACATTATAAACACATAGCAAAAACAATATTACAAAACACTCTTACCTTTCTCTTCGTGCGCTGCTCCTCCTTCTTTGCTCCGATGGGTGGGGCCATCACAAAAATAGCATCAACATTAGCAGATTTGATAAACAGAAGCACGCATATTTACAAATAACATATAACACATTTACAGCAATGAAAAACGCAATTACTATACTAAAGGTGCATTAACCAATAAACATAGACTACAAACAGTAACAGAAAAGCACTTTTTTACGTTTTCCTTTCTGTACTGCTGTGTTTTTTGGTGCTACAGTTGGTGATAGGGGCCATTGCAACGTTGTAGCAACAATATTTTTTTATTTGGTAAACCCAAAAAGGAAAATGATAAATGCAATAAAAAAGGTAGTACTGGGGAAAAGAATTATATTTACTGGTGTATTCCAAATATGTCATTGTAATTTATTGTAATGTAAATAGCGCAGCGTTTTTTTGCGCGTTGTGAGGCAGCTGTGTGTAGCATTTTGTAGGATATATTGAGTGTGGACTTGTAAAATAGGTTGTGTATGTTTATGTATGCACAGTACATATGAGTGGGAAGGCTGAGGAAGAACGCTAAAAGTTATGGCGAATGTTTTGTTTGTAATTAGGAGCTAGTGTGCGTAAGCAATACCTATATGTGTAGTGCGTTTTTTTTTAATGCTGTTGTGTGCATGTTAATTAAGATGTAATGTATTTGTATAGTGTAATGTAGGTGGTGCAGTGTAATTTGTTTTTTGTAAAGCTGGTAGTTGTAGTGTATTTTTTTGGTACTTTGTGTGTATTTGCAGTATATGTATTGTATGTATTAGTTTGTAAGAGATTTGGGGACAGAGGTAAAAAACAACTGTAAAATAGCAAAAGCTATTTAAAAACTGTTGGCTGAAAAAAGGGTTAGTGTATGTAAGTAATATGTGTGTGTTATGTATAGTGTAAAAGTGAATGCTAAGGAAGAAGACTAAGTTATCGCAAATTGTTTTGTAGAGAAGGGCGCGCATTGTGTGTACTGAATATGTATGTGTTGTATGGAGTGTGTGTGTGTTTTTGTATGTGTATTTAGATGAAGTTGCACGGATTGTGTGTACAGAATATGTATGTGTTGTATGGGGGTGTGTGTGTGTTTGTGTGTGTATTTAGATTAAGTTTCGCAACAGCTAATGTATGTGGTAGAATAAAAGGGGTAAGTAGTGATGGTATGAATACAAGAGAGGTTATTATAGTAAGCAGATACATGGTTTGGAATAGAAGTGGTCGGTATGATGACTAGATGTTTGGTTTCTAATAAACAGAGTATAATAGTAAAAAAAAGGCAAATGGCATGTAGCAAAAACAGTGTTTATTATTGTGAGTGACGAGGTGTAATGTCCAAACAGTAGTAGGTTTTCTAAGTATAGTGTTGATATGAATTAAAGAGGGGTAGGTAGTGTAGAATGACTAAACAAACAGAGCTTCCCAAATTTTAAATATATCCTCATGAATGTATAAATTGTGTAATAATAAGGATGTATTACGAGGAGGTGTAGTATAATAGTATATAATTTAGGCTTTGTGTTTTCTACTCCTATGTTGGGAAAGTAATACGTTACCTTATGGTTAATATTTAAGTTTCTATGTTCAATTTATATATTTATTTATGGTGGATGAATTATGATAACAAAATTAGGAAGCAAACGATGACACTTTAAGTGCTTCGAGTGTACTAGGGATTATATTTAGCTACAAGGAAAAAGCTATAAGCATGGTTTTTCAATAATAGTGAGTTGAAACCAAGTAGTTACTAATAATAGTTTACTTTGTATGCTCCAATGTTTAATTTTTCGAGGTACATCAAGCAACAATATATATTTAGGCAAAAAACTATATTTTAGCGAATTTTAAAGAAACTATCACATTTACACTAATTTTCCCATTAAACACGAACATTCACACAACTGCAGTACACATAGTGTTCTACATAATAAGTGCTCCCACGTCTCCGTAGGTTGCAGCACGCCCCGTTTTGTAGCAAGAACGGGAAGACCCCAATGATGAAGCATGACATCAAATGAGCGTTTGGTGTGTGAGGGGAATTTTTAAAACACAGTGTTCCTTACAACAATCTCCCTAAAGAATCAACTGAAGTAGTGTACATTAAAGTTTTAACTTGAAATTCCAGCCCACTGTGTGGAAACATTACCATTTTATTCTGGACAAATGTGGGGAAAAAGTAGACTAACCGCCAGAAAATTTACGGTAGAGCATTTTTTTTTTAAAGCAAATAAAACTGTGTTGTCACTATCTAGCTGCTGGTTTTCTTCCTGTTAATAGTACTTGCAAGTGTGGGGAAAAACCCGAGGACTTGTTTAAAGAATGTAACAAACAAATGATGTTAGGGGGGCGGAGTGGGAGGATGAGGAGGGGAGACTCCTAGGGAAGAGAAGAGATAAGGAAAGTGCCAAGATGCTAAACAGATGGCGCCATTGCTTATAGAATGAGCCAGCTGGGACCCGTTTGGTGTGCTATGGCTAATGTGTGTAAGCTACCTCTATGTGCATGGTATAGGGTTTTTACGTTTATTTTATACTATTACCAGTACGACAATGCATTTTATACCTTAAATGCGGGTTAATTACTGTATCTATTAGATGGGCAACTTCAGTTTACTTTTATGCGTTCAGTTCGTACATGTAACTTACACAGTTTGCCTTTTAACATTTACAACTACTGAACCTGCGCCCTACCATGTTGCCTTAAAATGCGAGCAACGTAATGCATTTTGTGAGTGCATTCCTGAAACTACTGTGAGCAAGAAAGTGTGCGCTATTTTAAAGCTTTAACGCGTTTGAAAGCTCACTGAGTATGCCGTGATATATTAAACGCATGTGCACCGTGACATGAAGCCAGCTTATTATATAATTTGTTTACCTATTTTTAGCAAACACCAGTAATTTAATCATTGGATCTGTTGCATAGGCAACTGCGGTTTACTTTTATGTATTTAGCTTCTACATGTAACATAAACAGTTTGCCGCTCAACCTTCATAAGAACTGGATTAGCGCGCCACCATGTGGCCTTGAAATGCGAGTAGCATAATGCATTTTGTGTATTAAGTGTGGACCTGTGACGCGCTGTGCGCTATTTTTAAACTTCAACGTGTTTGACAGTTCACTAAGTGTGCTGTGATATATTAAAGACCTTGGCAGCGCGACATTAAGCCAACTCCCGAGACTCCTACGGGCAAAAGACGGTGGCAGTGTGCGTTATTTTAAAGCTTCAACGCGTTTAAAAGTTCACTAAGTATCCTGTGATATATTAAAGACCTGCGCAGCGCGACATTGAGCCAGCTTATATAGTTTTCCTTTACACTTTTTTAGAAAACACGAGTAATTGTAAGTTGCGATTACAGCTTTTCAAAAAATTAGCAGTGTTAAATATAACTTCGGAATTAAAGACCAGGCTACAGTATATACTAAGCTGTTATTTAGTAAATAAAAAAAGCCGCTCTAGTGGCGTCTAGCAGAGCACATGTAAATAAGCGCTGCTAAGAAAGTGAAAATACTCGTAAGTGAAAGAACTCACCCATATAATTTGCGAGAGCGAGCAGGATAATTGTAAGCAGATGCTTAATGTAAATACACAATGTAGGGTAAAGTGAAAGCACTCAAATGCAGGTGTCGTAATGCATTTTGTCAGTGTATTCCTGAGACTTTTGTGGGCAAGACGTGGTATGTGCTTGGGCAAGATGCAGTATGCGCTATTTCGAAGCTTCAACGCATTTGAAAGCTTACAGAGTATGCTATCATATATTAAACACTCCTGCAGCGCAATATGGAGCCAGCTTATTATATTATTTGTTTGTTTACCTTTTCTAAGCAAATACAACTGCAGTAATCAATAATAATATATATTTTAGAGATTTGTGAAGTAACTTTTACACTTACACTATTATTTCCTTTAAACACGAACATTCACACAACTGCAGTACACATAGTGTTCTACATAATGAGTGCTCCCACGTCTCCGTAGGTTGCAGCACGCCCCGTTTTGTAGCAAGAACGGGAAGACCCCAATGATGAAGCATGACATCAGATGAGCGTTTGGTGTGTGAGGGGTATTTTTAAAACACATAGTGTTCCTTACAACAATCTCCCTAAAGAATCAACTGAAGTAGTGTACATCAAAGTTTTAACTTGAAATTCCAGCCCACTGTGTGGAAACATTACCATTTTATTCAGGACAAATGTGGGGGAAAAGTAGACTAACAGCAAGAAAATTTACGGTAGAGCATTTTTTTTTTTTTAAAGCAAATAAAACTGTGTTGTCACTATCTAGCTGCTGGTTTTCTTCCTGTTAATAGTACTTGCAAGTGTGGGGAAAAACCCGAGGACTTGTTTAAAGAATGTAACAAACAAATGATGTTAGGGGGGCGGAGTGGGAGGATGAGGAGGGGAGACTCCTAGGGAAGAGAAGAGATAAGGAAAGTGCCAAGATGCTAAACAGATGGCGCCATTGCTTATAGAATGAGCCAGCTGGGACCCGTTTGGTGTGCTATGGCCAATGTGTGTAAGCTACCTCTATGTGCATGGTATAGGGTTTTTACGTTTATTTTATACTATTACCAGTACGACAATGCATTTTATACCTTAAATGCGGGTTAATTACTGTATCTATTACATGGGCAACTTCAGTTTACTTTTATGCGTTCAGTTCGTACATGTAACTTACACAGTTTGCCTTTTAACATTTACAACTACTGAACCTGCGCCCTACCATGTTGCCTTAAAATGCGAGCAACGTAATGCATTTTGTGAGTGCATTCCTGAAACTACTGTGAGCAAGAAAGTGTGCGCTATTTTAAAGCTTTAACGCGTTTGAAAGCTCACTGAGTATGCCATGATATATTAAACGCATGTGCACCGTGACATGAAGCCAGCTTATTATATAATTTGTTTACCTATTTTTAGCAAACACCAGTAATTTGGATCTGTTGCTTAGGCAACTGCGGTTTACTTTTATGCATTTAGCTTCTACATGTAACATAAACAGTTTGCCTCTCAACCTTCATAAGAACTGGATTAGCGCGCCACCATGTGGCCTTGAAATGCGAGTAGCATAATGCATTTTGTGTATTAAGTGTGGACCTGTGACGCGCTGTGCGCTATTTTTAAACTTCAACGTGTTTGACAGTTCACTAAGTGTGCTGTGATATATTAAAGACCTTGGCAGCGCGACATTAAGCCAACTCCCGAGACTCCTACGGGCAAAAGACGGTGGCAGTGTGCGTTATTTTAAAGCTTCAACGCGTTTAAAAGTCCACTAAGTATCCTGTGATATATTAAAGGCCTGCGCAGCGCGACATTGAGCCAGCTTATATTGTTTTCCTTTACACTTTTTTTAGAAAACACGAGTAATTGTAAGTTGAGATTACAGCTTTTAAAAAATAAAAAATAAAAAAAATAAAAAAAATCGCAGTGTTAAATATAACTTCGGAATTAAAGACCAGGCTACAGTATATACTAAGCTGTTATTTAGTAAATAAAAAAGCCGCTCTAGTGGCGTTTAGCAGAGCACATGTAAATAAGCGCTGCTAAGAAAGTGAAAATACTCGCAAGTGAAAGAACTCATCCATGTACTTTGCGAGAGCGAGCAGGACAATTGTAAGCAGATGCTTAATGTAAACACGCTGTAGGCTAAAGTGAAAGCACTCGTAACTGAAAGCACTCGAGCGAGAGCGAGCAGGATAATTGCAAGCAGATGCTTAATGTAAACACGCGCTGTAGGCTAAAGTGAAAGCACTTGTAACTGAAAGCACTCGAGCACTCGTGCATGTAGACTATGTACATTACGAGAGCGAGCGAGATAATTACTAACAGATGCTAGTGTCACGCGTAACCGCCCGAAAAAGGCCACGACGCACGAGCGTGTGGTCAGCTTCTGAAACCCCCTTACATAAAGTCTTCGCCTAGCAGCGCTTGCGCGCTACTCGAGGCTCGACCTAAAAATGGCATGCATCACTCACAAAGCGATACATTACAATACACCCAGGTACCTAGCTCAGAAAATCACTCTATCAGGAGGACTCTGGGTCTCCCGGAGTCATGGAGAGCTATTACTGAAACCGGCCCTCTTCCGAAAGAAAAGAACTTATGACCGAGCTTTCTCTGGAGCAGCACCAAGAATTTGGAACGCCCTCCCCCCTAACATCAGAAAAATCTCGTCCATCGCAGCTTTTAAAAACGCAGCCAAAACCTTTTTTATGAGCAAATTCCTGCCATAACTCCAGCAGTCTTGACATTTTCAGAGGACCTTTTTGTTTAATACACACATCGACCACTAACGTCATTTTGGTATTGTAAATTTGAATGTCATGCACAAATGTTTCGTTCACAATTCAATGTACAACTAATTTATGTCCTTGTAGCAAAACCGTTGCTAGTCACTTATTGTATATTGATTAGGTTTACTGTAACTGCAAGGTGTTCGTACTGTTCTAAGTGGAAAGTTAGGTAAATGTAAAGCGCTCCGATACCCTATTAGGGTCATGTTCGCGCTATATAAAACACCAAATAAATAAAAAAATTCCTGTGTATAATAGATGAGCCGCACAACTATTAGACAGTAGCAGATACATGATTAGCAATACTATGAAAGTAAAAGGATGGTAGAGTTCTACCATCTTGCAGAAATCATGAATATATACATGTACATAAAACACATGATAAAAGTGCGTACTCCTACGATGTCTCCCTAACTAGATGTACCTAAATGTACCTAGCATCTATGTAGGTGTTATGCCAAGAATCCCTCTAGGATCTAGTCCACCCCATTACCTGAGAGTTTAGAGAATGTGGGACCCCGTCCTGGACTTGAGTTGGACACCCCGCGATGGATGTTCGACCACTGCTAGCTGGAGCATCTGCATGCAGGAACCTCAGCGTCTCTGGTCAGTGTGTCAGCCGGGAAGTCACGGTCTCCTATCTTCCTAAGCAAGATGTGTTGTTTATATACCCATAGGTCTCCCAAGGGGTCCTACCTTGCTGTGTTACTGTGTCGGCCTAAAGGATGACGTCGGGCCTGAACTCTATACAGAGATATTATACAGGAGATGGTAATCCTACTGTTAGTCCTGCTGTGCTTCCAAGAAGCCTCATGCATAATGTATGAGAATCGAACCAGGGAAAAAACCCGCGTTCTGAGTGCAGTGTCATATCTAGGTAAAAGGTCAGTGCCTAAGAATCATTATGTATGTAATGTAGGAAAGGATGCATCTCTGCTTCTGTCTAATGGTAGTTGCAACTCATATTGTACACTAGAATAACAACTGTTCAATAAATACTTATTGAAACGCCCAGCCTGTTTATTCTGTGTAACTCTCTGAGACAAACTAAGTGAGCATGAGTGACTGAGCGAAAGGTAGTATATTGTTTCCACGATCCTGGGGGATCAGGGTTGTCATGTTCTGAGGTTGCCAGGAACTATTCTCTCCCCGATAAGAGGAGACTCTAGTGGCACTGTGAGCTAGCTAATACAGACATGCTAACATATCCGGTGGGGGTGCATGGAATCCGTCCGCCACCAATCCCACAGTTTATGTTCTCCGAACGTGCAGATCCTGTATAGCTAATATAGGAACTACACAACAGTACCACTCCATAGGAATCAATTGGACTGAGGATAAAGTGCCCGGAACTGCTTGAAGACTGCTTCTTCGGTGGAGGTAACTGTTTCTTAGGGCCTTGCTTGTCCCCCTGACTGTCTCCCTCTGGTGTTGATCGCCTAAAGTGAGTCTAAGTGACCACAATACAATTAGCCCAACTTATTCATGAAAACGTTTGTGTCAAAAATCATTGAATTTGCCAGTGCTTGTTCATAGTTGAGAGAAATGCTTTGATTTACTATACCTTGTAAATTCTGTATTCAAACCCTCAATTGGATCTTTTTAATTGTGGATTCTAAAAATAAAGTCTATTGTTATAAATTTGTGGCAGATTTCATTGGTGTCTTCAATTGTTTTGGTGCTGTTTAAATGCTTTACACTTGTTCCTTTTTGTAAGCCTTGCTGCTCAGAGCCACAGCTACCCAGGGTTGAGCTGAAGGTTTGACAAACCAAACCCACTGGTCCTAAAGGGGTTGGTAAGTGTATTACACAGTGAGGTCCCACTACCACACCATATAATACACCCCATTACCTCACACTCCTATTCAAAAGGGGTATAACAGAGCAGGAACAATACAAGCACCCATAGATTTCCACACAAAGCCAGATTTACTGAAATAGTGTGACATGGATTTGTGTTAACACTAATGCCAGTTGAAACCAGATGCAAAGAAGACGAAAGGTGAATAACATGCGATATTCCTATGTATAAGATATGTAATTATGACAGATGCCATGATGTTGAAATTTGCCCTGAAGGGTGTACCTCAAGCACAACTCTCATGCAAGACACTAATGTGTCATCTTTGCACCATAGTGCCATGCCTAACATTGTGCTCAAACAGCTTTGTAAGAACGAGAACAGCCAATGACCTCATGGCTGCACAACTCTTGCTAAATCTGGCACTGCACAATTTTTCCCTTTCGTGCAATGTAGCACTGCTGGCTTTCAAGCAGCCCTGTTCTCCGTGAAAGTTAATTAAACGTGGGCGCATTCCAGTTAGCAAGGTGCCTAGAAGTCATTGATGTTCCTCCTCTCTTACTTTAATAAAGATCTTGTGTCTTTGGAGTCGTTTTGGGGTTTCTTTTAAGCAGGTTAGGCAGTATTTTTACGTAGATGTTAAACCAGAGGACTAGGGAAACCCTCCTTACATTCTGTCCATTGGAGGACCTGGTTTAGAGACAAAGGAGACTAGATGTCCAGTTGAACCTTTTCCTTTTTAGGTCGAGCCTGGGCAGCGCATGCGCTGCTCTACAAGACATGCTGTATTAGAGTATGGACTTGAAGCTCCGCCCATATTTTTCATTGGCTTGTGTCATTGTCCTTCGTAAATGCGTTCTTCTGATTTGTTAATAGGCTTGTTAGTCCCTCCTTAGTACTGCCTTGTCTTCATTTGTAACCTTCCATGAGGACTGGCCCTTTTACTTCTGTTGTTACACGGTATGTCTTATTTAGTCTGTAAGCACTATTTTCTTTAATGAGTTTCTCCTACTGCAGGCACGACATGCTTTACTGCAACATTCAGCACACCATGCGCACTTTCACTTTCCAAGCAGCCCGGGACAATGGCGGCCACTTATTTGAAATGAAATAGGTCTTGCATTTACAAGAGTTTGAGCTATTGGCATTGTAAATGACAATGCCTTTTATTGATGTGTTAATTATCAAAACAGATAAATAAAAGACATGGTCATTTACAATGCCAATAACTTAAACTCTCGCAAATGCTAGACCTATTGCATTGCAAACGCTTGTTTTTTTTGGACCTCACCTAGCTTAACTTCTTGATCGCTGTTCATTATAATTTTTAGGGCAGCAATGCCCTTGGCATTTTTTTTTATTAATGTTGCACAAAGGTTGAAAGGTGAGCCTAATGGCCAGATTTAATCAGGACCACTGGTCCACTTCTTGTATTTCACCAGAAGGCCTAGTTCCATGCTGGTTTTACATTGATTTAGGATCTGTTGATATATGAAGAGCTGGCTGGCTGCATACAGACTAGAGTCTCAAATTCTTGAAGAGGGAAATAGTGTCTCCTCCGATTCCTCAACCACCTTTGGATAAAATCTTTTTTGCCCTGATCAAACCTAAACTCTTCACTCTCCTGCTTGTAGCCTTTTAATATGTCATGAAGATTTTTTGATCTACTGTGCAATCAACGTTGACAAGCTGATACAGAAAAGGAAGTGGCTGACGAGAACTACAGGTAAGAACGAAATTGCAAGTGTCACTTTGTGGAAGTTTATTATCCTATGTGTTTTGTATAGTAAAGGGGAGATCCCAAGCTGTCTTGCCTGGTACCCTGTCCCTCTTCAGAGGTTAGATTTCCTTTGCAAACCAGAAATCCAATGAAACATTGTATGAGCTTTCCTTTATAAATCCATATAAGAACTGTAATTTTTAGTCCATTCAAAGAGAAATAGTGCTGAACATTGCACCTATATACATCCCTCCCCTGAACCCTTCTGAGAAATGTCGGGTTTGCACACAAACATTTGTTAATTCATCTCACATCCCACTCACTTTCAAATTACACCAGCCGCCACTGCTTCAGGGTATTACAAGAGTATATCATGGGAGTCTGAGTTTTACATAGCCTATTATCTGCCTGTACCTCAACTACTCCAACACAAGCAACAAATATGCGGTGATAGAAGGGCAACAGCAGGAGTAGGTTGATGGGCTGGTGATACCCAAATGTTGACCCGAGAAGACTGTACCAGCAGCTCGTCTGGTGTTCCATATTGGCATATAGTTTGTTCATCTTACATAATTTCAAAGTTATAATTATTCAGTAATATCAAGAACCATTTTAAATCTTTTTTCTTCTTCTTGATTTCCTGGTTAATGTATTTGCTAAATTCGCTTCAAGGCACCAAGCAGTAGTGCTCTCTTTAATGAGGAAACCCATCTGCATGTAGGCGCACTCATCCATGTTGGTACATGGTGCAATATTCCAGATCAAAGCATCTTCATCAGTGAGGAAAATAGCCTGTTCCTCAAAGTCTCATATTACATAGAGTAAGGGGTAAACTACACATGTTGTTGCTAAAATGGCACTATAAAACTCTATTTTACACATTCTTGTGGTGGATTTGGAAAGGCTCTTTCCTGTAAATAATGTAGGAGGAACAGCTTTGCAGTGTAGGACAAAATGCCACCCAAATCTCTGGTATTAGAATTTGGGACATATGGTTTATGTTGACTCATTGGCCCAGATTAACAAACATTTTGCACCGCGTTTGCATAACCAATGTGATGCAAATCTGTATAAAATATTTTTGGGGGATTTACTTTCTGGAAGGTTAAAGTAACGCAAAGCAGCGCAAGGGGCGTTCCATGGGGTGGTACATAGGCATTCTCATGCAACCACCAACAGTGTTTGATACTAAACTCTATCTACTAACAATAGCAGACAGGGTTTTGCGCCAAAAAATAATGCCATTCAAAAGGAGAAGTGCTTTTATTTCTCCTAACATTTCCCACTTCACATGTGTTCTGCACAGCCCACATCTGAAGTTGGAAAAGTTTTAAAGTTTTTCTAGGCATAGTATTTTGTACTGGAAAGGCATCCTTCCAGTACACAACCTATGCTAGACTCACACAGACATCTTTGCGCTATGGCATAAAGGTGTGTGCCTCACACTCAGCAGCATAATTGTGCGTCAGCACCAGGGAGAGAGCAGGATAGTGCCATATCTTTGTAGACGAGTTGCTTTCCTGCTCGCTTCATCTCACTCAACTCAGCAACTTTGGGTGCAGCACTGCGTGAAAGATATGTTAATCTGGGCAACAAAAAATGCAGGACTTTACATCAGCCCTACTAGCAACCCATATGCATGAACTCAGCATGCAGGCAAATCGGCCCAGCCCACTGTTCAGGAGCTCCAATATATATTGGCATCATATGTGACTGACCCCACCTCAACTCTTGAACCTTCAATAATTGAGGGTGGGACATACAACAGACTGTGCTTAGTGATATCAATGTCTTTGAGTCATGAACCTAACAATCAAGTTATTTACTTTTAGTAATGCTTTTTCTGATAGAGGCTCTATATAATCGCATATATTTCCTCTTTTGAATATTCCCCAGGCATCCGACTGGATCCGGAAACTTTTTTCAGAAGTACCTCTATGTGCTCGTAGGTGGTACCGTCCACGTTCGCACAGAGAGCCTTCTGCTCTGGAAATGTCTGTGAAGGGCCTGTGTAGGCTTTACTCCCACGCACGGACGTCAGTTGCTTTTGTGGGTGCCAGAGCCACAGAGCCCCAATAGCAAATTGAATGTGACCAGTGTGCAGATTCCTAGACTCTAGATTTTACTGGTGATAGAGTCCTTTACACAGAATGGAAAGGATTGGAGGGTCAGAGAGTCTGCAGTTAGAGTCTCTACCAGAAAAAGCGGTCCTGAAGGTAACATAACGTCTGATGGAGACTTCTACCTGCATATTCCTCACCTTTTGAACAGATACCATCCATAGCAGTACCTATTTAGAGGCAGGTCTGTGATTGGACTCAAACCAGAAAGTCCTGCAGAGCAGGCGAAATGCCCTTCTCGGCAAACCCGACTGTCCAGACAGTAGTGATTCGTGAATATATGGCGTGATGCCCACGCCTGGCAGATGTCCAGGACAGGAACTCTGTGGGCCAACACAGTGGGAGCGGCTTTGGCGGAATGAGCTTGCAGCCATTATGGAGGCTGCTTCTTGGACAGCGTGTAGCAGATCTTAATGCAGAGCATGATCCAGGGGGAAATGGTCCATTTCTGCACAGCTTTAGCGTTTTAACCTGGCGATGCCACAAAGAGCGGATAGTCCACCCAGTGTTCTCTGGTAACATTGATGTAAAAGCTCAGTGCTTTCTTGGTACCCAAGCAATGGAGCTCTCCTCCTCCTTGTTTGAGAGGCGAGGCGAAGAATAGAATGCTGGCAGGGTGATTGTTTGACTAACGTGGAATGGCTTCACGACTTTTGGCAAGGATGTTCGCGTCCGCAGAACCAGTTTGTCTGGGAAGAAGGAAGCATATGGCAGGTTAACAGAGGAAGCCTGAAACTCACTCACACACCATGCCGATGTTACAGTGATGAGAAACACCATCTTGAGGGTGAATAGCTGCAAAGGTCAGCTGTGAACTGGTTCATATGGAGTGCGCATTAAGTAAGTGAGGACCAAGTTAATGTCTCATTGTGGCATGAAACGGAGAGAAAAATAAACATGTTACAGGCCATTCAAAAAAGGCATCACAACAGGTAATTTAAATAATGAGGGCTGATCTTGCAACCACAAAAGGCCAAAAGATACACTTTAACTGGGTCCAGAATAAAGCCTTGCTGGGCGAGGGAAAAAAAACAACCAAACGTTAGATATCTTTGTTTGGACGTGGTGTATCTGCCATATCGTGCATTAAGATACAAACATGTTTCAACGACAGGCATATATAGCTTTTGTCGAGGACTGCCTGGCTGCCAAGATTACATCAACCACCTCTGGTGTAAGGTTGAAGGTGTTCATCTGTCAACGCTCCATTTCCAAGCACGAAGGTGGAGATTATGAAAGCCCAGGTGCAGAACCCTGCCCTGTTGCTGTGACAGCAGATCCTCCTAGAGGGGCAGCCTGGCTGGAGAATTAGATGCTCATGCCTAGAAGTTCTGGATACCATACTCTCCGTACCCAATATGGGGTCACTAGGATAACTAGGTTCTGGTAGGAGCTGATCTTCTTCTGAAATCGGGCAGAAGAGGTATCGGCAGAAAGGCATACAGGAGTCTCGAGTGAGACACTCTTTGAAAACTCCGCATGCAGAACTGCTGATATTGCATTTTCTTGGCAGTGGCAAATAGATCGAGCCAAAGTTCTCCCAATCCGCGAAAGCGACCTTGCTCCACCTCCGGGTGCAATTGCTATTCATGATCTGCTAGGCTTTGGTGGCTGAGCATCTCCTCTCTGGCATTCAAAGATTCTGCCAGATGGTTCACCACCAAGGAACTTCCTTGATAGTCCAGCCATTTCCAGAGGCTCAGTGCATCCTGGCACAAGGTCCGTGACCCCACCCTGTTGGTTGCAATACCACATGGCAGTGTCTGTAAATACTTGCTCCAACCTCCCTTTGATGAATAAAAGAAAGGCCTTCAATGCCAAATGAATGGCCCTCAGCTCCAGAAGGCTGATACGGAGCTGTGCCTCCACTGGAGACCAGAGGCCTCTGATCTCCATCTCTTCCAGATAGCCACCCTAACCTAGGAGTACAACGTCTGTCACCACTGTCAGCTCTGGGTGGAGTTGGAAGAGGAGTCTGCCACTGACCGAGTTGCGGTCCTGTAACCACCACCACTGTGGATCTTTTGCAGTTGCCTCTGAAATGTGGACATGGTTGGAGAGGTCCCCTTAATGTTGGGTCTGCTGAGACTTCAGATCTCACTGCAGAGCCTACATATACCATCTGGCGTGCTTGACCAGCAGGATGCAGGAGACCATCAGTCCCAGCAACCTTACATTCGACCTCACTGAAATCCAGGACTGAGGCTGAAAGATTGAAATCATAGCCTAAATGTCCTGGACTCTCCCTTTTGGAGGAAAGACACGAAACAGGACTGTGTCCAGAATGACTCCATTGAAGGGGAGCATCTGAGAAGTCAGTTGTGACTTTGGCACGTTGATATGGACCTCAAAGATGACAGGAGGTTCCCTGTAGTCTGGAGGTGGTTGATGTCTGACTGGGGCAATCCGGCCTTCAGCAGCCAGTCGTCAAGGTAGGGGAAGACTCAATCCCTTGACCTCCGAAGGTGTGCTGCTACCACAGCAATCACTTTTGTGATCACCCGAAGGGCACTGGTGAGACCAAAGGGGAGCAGAACAAACTGAAAATGCCCTGTCCCACCATGAACCGCAGGTAGTGCCTATGAGCCCGCAGGACGGGATTATGTAATTAGACATCCTGTAGGTCCACTGCTACCAGCCAGTCTCGAGAGTCGAGGGCAGACAAGACCTGGGTGAGGGTGAATGTGTGCTTCTGGAGGAAAGCATTGAGGGGAGGGCCCAGATCTTGAATAGGACTAAGTCCTCCATCCTTCTTCGGCATGAGTAGGAATAACAACCACAACCTACTTCTGGTGCCAGCACCCTCTCAATAGCCCCTTTAGCCAAAGGGCTTGTGCTTCCTTCTGCAAGATGGACAGATGGTCCTCCGTTAGAGGATCTAGGGATGGCAGAAGGTGCAGCAAAGTGACTGTGAAGGATAAGGTGCATCCATTCTGGACAATCTGCAGTACCCACCTGTATGATGTTATGGGGGAGCTGCGGGGGCAGAAGGCTAACTGGCTCAGTGACCTGGACGGTGGGGCCAGTAGTTGTCATGGCCTCAGTCACAAAAAGGTTGGACACCTTACAGAAGCTGAAGTAACTGGAAGTATGGGGTACATCTGTAAAACAGCAAAAGGAAGAATAGGGCTGTTGCAGGTGGTGAGGTGGGGCGGATAATCCCACGGAGTGTGCTGTGGCTCTGCTCTCTCTGAACTGCTCCAGAGCAGAATCTGCCTTGTCCCAAAAGAGGAGAGTCCAACAAAGGGCATGTCATTAAGGGATGACTGAACATTGCCTGAAAACCCTGGTGATCTTAGCCAGGCATGACGACTAATGTCGACACTGGTTCAAATGGCTCTTCCAATGGAATCAGTGGTATCCAAGCCACAACAAATTGTGAACTTGGCTGCGTCACAAGTGTCCTGTATGGCTTGGGTCAGAACAGGTTGGAGATGTTTCGGGACACCTAGGAGGACTTGAGCCACTGAATCCCAAAGAGCATGGGAATAGGGGCACAGTAGGCAACTGACATTCACGGACTTGAGGGCCAAGTTGGTGGAAGAATACCGTCTTCCTAAAGGTCTCCTTTCGTTTGGACTCCCCATCACAGGGAGTAGTTGGAAAGGTATTCAGGTTCGTCAGACTGGTGGATGCCTGCATAACCAAGCTTTAAGGGGAAGGATGAGGAGACAAAAATGCAGGGCCACCTGGGGGTATCTTACAATTTAGCAATTGACTCGGGGGCCCAAGCAACGTTTGGTCCAGACCCCTAACAGTGCATCTGCAAGTGCCTCATTAAAGGGTAGTTGAGGCTCCGTAGAGGTTTGCCCTGGCCTGCGCACTGCAGTCAAGACATTGGTTTTGACCTCTAAAGTGGGAAGCTAGAGGCTGAGAACTTTGGCTCCCCTATGCAGGACCATTGCAAAAGATCACTCTCCTCAGTGGCAGGGCCTGGCCGTGAGAGGAAGCCCGATTCAGAGGAAGTATCAAGGCCACTGGCTTCTTGGAGGTCATCATACCAATTTTCTTTGTGATATGGTTAACCTATCTCATCACCTGCATCGTAGTTGTTGTCCAAATCCATAAACAAATGAGGAATGCAACGTGTGTGTTCTCCCTTGAGGAGGTGGTAAATCAAGCAGGGAGGATGCGCTTTGATGAAAATAGTTTGGCCTTGGTGGGGTCTGTAGCGGCGCTGACTGAGTCAGAGAGAACAATAGGCACCTTATCCTCCAAGGTCGGTGGAATGGGCATCGAAGCTCCAGTAACCGGTGTGGCCCCAGAGGCTTAGTCTGTGCAGGAGCCAGAGGAGGCCCAGTGGTGGATTCAGAGGGTCCAACGGACACTGAGGCAGAACCCACTGGTGGTATCCCAGCTGGAGGGCCTCTCAGCTCCCTGTGGCCCATAAATGCACCACAGGTAGTCAGCAAGGATCAAAAAAAAGTCTAAGCATAGCCCCACAGGACCATTTGATCTATCTCAGTGTCAAAGATAGCCCTAGAAACTCTGGTTGCATCGTGACAAGTTGTGGGATGGACTCCAATGTTGACTGACTTCGAGAGTGAGATAAAGAGGTATGGAGACAACCTTGCAACTTCTCAGGACAATGTGAGTGGCGGGAAGGGGCCGAGTCCCATTGAAACCTTTCATGTTTTTTTTTTCCCCCAACTTACCCTAAGACTTGGAGTGTGACAACAACTGCCTCGGGATTGACTTCTGTACAGGGAACAGGACAGGGACCAACTCTTCGACTTGGACCAGTCTCGGCTGGAATCTTCCGGTGATTGGCAACAGAGTTTCAACTATTGGTCTTGTATGGCCTCAGGTTCATCAAAGACCTTGGGGATGTGGCCCAACCCCAAACAAACCTGATGAGGGCTTAAAACATGCCATTTTGGGAGGTTACATTTCCCTTGCACACAGAAAACATTTTGAGGTAAATTGTCTCAAAGAGATGAAGGGTAGCTCCAGATCCGCATCTGCTGGTACAGAAAGGAACTGACGTCACTGTGTGGGAGTGATGCCTATGTAGGCTCCCCATGTAATTTCTGGAACGGTGTTTGTGCGGAGCTGCACGGCGCCACCTATGGCACACAGAAGTACTGCGGAAAAAGTTTCCAGATCTAGTCTGATGCCTATTGAATATTCAAAAGGTGAGGAATGTGTGGGTAGAAGTCTCCATCAGAAATGTCAGTTGCTCTGATTGAGCCAAATGCATCTTTTTGTAACACCAAAAGAGTTTGTGCCGGACTGCACCCCAAATCTTTCCTGAGGTAATGGCCTATCTTATCATTATCTGTGTCCCAGTCCCATTTTGCATTCCAGAAACATATGCGTAGTACAGTGACGGGGGGGGGGGAGAGACACACACACACACACACACACACACACACTTACACTTACCTGCAGCTCGGTCTCAGAGGTCCCAGTAGGGCTTTGACAGCTGGTTTCCCTCATTTGCTGACCATGGGTTAGCCAATGAGGGAAGGCAGCAGTCCCAACCTCATCACAGAGTGGGATGGGGACAATGAGACTGCTGACTCCACCCCACTCTGTGACGCGGTGTCACTGATTGACACTTGGCGCAGGGCACTTCAGGGCTTACAACTAAAGTGCCCAAATCCGAGGCAATGGGAGACGCTCCCCCTTGTCACCGGGGGCGTGCCTTGAGGACCTTTGCTGAGGAGATCACACCCACAGAAACTGTCACATACTCAGCCCAGCAAAGTTCAGCTCAGGCAGCCGGGAGCCTGCACATTTAGCGCTTGTTTAGCTCCTGGCTGCCTGACCTGAAAATCAAGAGTGTGTCATGCACCTTCGCTCAGCCTGGCGGACACTCTTCTTGAGGGGCAAAAGGTGAGGGGTGGTGGCCCCTCAGCCTCTATGGAGGGGCGGCCGCTAACCTAGTATTTGATCGACTCTGCCCCAGCCCCAGTGGCCATCCAGGTGCACTGGTATAATATAGGATAACGTAGGTCCAAAGCCTACAGGCATTCAAGAGGCTCAGATCAGTTGTCTCCAAGTCGTATCAGCCACCTGAAAACATCATCCTGACAGCTGATAAACTTTATGAAGGTACTGGGTAACACGTGACTCATTGGACATTTGTAATACTGCTCTATCAGAGGACTTTGACTGCATTCCATATGGGGCTCTGAGATAGGCCTAGCATGCACTAGTCCTTGCCTCAGACCAACCATACTTTCAGGTGCGCTTATCTGAAGCTGTTAATTCCGCCCCAGTCCTGCCGGCCCAGCGGTATTAGACTGGCATCTAACGGACCAGCCACTTACCCTGGGGGCCCATCAGAGAAATCAATAGACCGTTTTATCATCTCTGACCCAGAACAGATACCCTTTCAGTGATACCAGGAAGACCTATGACTGACTCTACCCCATCCACTCCGGCCTCTCAGAGGTGAAACTGACATGATTAATTCTACCCCCTATACTCTTCATGTGTTATCTCTCATCTGTGCCTTGCATCTTTTATGCTCCAAGGCAAGCATAGGGTGGACTGTGGCACAGACACACTATTCTACTAAGGGAGCGCAGAAGCATGGGCGTAGTTTAGGAGTCACAGCAGCGACTTCTGGCTTGCCCCTTTTAACCCCTGGCACTCAGAGGTGGCAAAATCAGTGCCAGGAACACAAGGGCAGCCTGTCCTTGAGGATATTGGTTGGGGATCCACTCTTTGTTTTCTGTCCATTTTTTAAAAATCACACTAATGAACAAGTTACTTACCTTCGGTAACGATATATCTGTAAGAAACATTAGTAGTGATAGATTCCTTACCTTAGAATATCCCCAGGCGTCAGACTGGATCAGGAAAGTTTTCGTCAGCAGTACCCCTGCGCGTCGGTAGGTGGCGTTGTGCGGCTCCGCGTCAGTCGTGGTCGCCGAGATGACGTCGCGGGCGCTACTTAGACGCCGCCCACGCGCGCTGACGTCAGTTCTGTACACGACTTTCCGCGCCAGGAACGCAGAGCCATGCACGATACTGACCACTGGTGCATTGAAACTAGGGCCCTGAAAGGGATGACCTTAACCCTAGAAATCAGTTCACAGAACGGGGAGGATCAGTGGGGCGGTAAGGAATCTATCACTACTAATGTTTTACAGATATATCGTTACCGAAGGTAAGTAACTTGTTCATCTGAAAGAAACACATAGTGATAGATTCCTTACCTTAGAATAGATACCCCAGCAATACCAACCCCGGTGGTGGGTCTGCGAACCAAGATCACACCAGAAAGTCACGGAGAACGGAACGGCCAAAGAAGCCGTCTCTCCGGACTTGGCTGTCCAAGCAATAGTGCTTGGTAAACGTGTGCAGCGAGGCCCACGTGGCTGCCTGACAGATGTCTTGCAGGGGGACGCCGCGTCCCAATGCAGTAGTGGCTGCAGTAGCTCTAGTGGAATGAGCACGCAGCCCCACCGGAGGTTCTTTTTTAGCCAAAGAGTAACAGGCTTTGATGCACAAGACAACCCAGCGGGAGAACGTTCTCTTGTGTACCGCCCGACCTTTCTTGGTGCCAACGTAGCCAACAAAGAGCTGGTCATCCACCCAGAACTGCTGTGTGCGGTTGAGATAAAATGAGAGCGCACGTTTTGGGTCCAGACGGTGAAGCCTCTCTTCCTCTCTGGAAGGATGCGGAGGCGGAAAGAAGGTGGGCAAGGTAATAGTCTGCGCCAATGTGAAAGGCTGTAACTACTTTTGGCAAAAAGGAAGGACGGGGCCTGAGCACAACCTTGTCCGGATGGACTGAAAGGCAAGGAGGCTTACAAGAAAGAGCCTGGAGCTCACTCACCCGCCTAACGGAGGTGATGGCCACCTGGAAGGCAGTCTTCAATGTCAAAAGACGAAGAGGACAGTTGTGAAGGGGCTCAAAGGGAGCGCACATCAAGTATGTAAGAACCAGATTCAAGTCCCACTGAGGCATCACGAAAGGAATAGGAGGAAAAAGGTGTGTAATGCCTTTGAGAAATCCATTTACAACAGGGGACTTGAAAAGAGAGGGCTGATCAGGTAGCCTGAGAAAGGCAGAAAGGTAGCCCTTGATAGTGCCCAGAGCACAGCCCTGCCGGGGCAAAACCAACGCTCTCCCCACTGCTGAAAGAGACCTTGCACCACCTCCGAGTGAAGACGCCATTCGTGATCGAGCATGCACCTGCGGCTGAGTTCGTCCGCCCTGGCGTTCAGTTCGGGCTGGACTGTTCCCATGAGGCACAGGGTCAGACTGATTTGCATATGGCCATGTCTGAACTGGGGTGGTGGAGTGAGCTAAAGAATGATGATGGATTAAACCCAGATCAGTTGACTGGGGGTGAGTGTTTGATTTGCTCTAGCGCTCCGTCCATCATCCCCTTTGGTATCGCTTTGTTGAACCACCAGGGACATGCCCTGATGTTCCAGCCATGTCCAGAGACGCAGAGCCTCCTGACAGAGGGTCCACGACCCCACCCCGCCTTGTTTGTTGCAGTACCACATGGCGGTGGTGTTGTCTGTGAACACCTGCACTACTCTCCCCTTGACAGAGTGAAGGAATGCCTTCAGTGCCAGCCGGATCGCCCGCAGCTCCAGAAGGTTGATGTGGAGCCGGGACTCCGCCGGAGACCAGAGGCCTCTGATCTCCGCCTCTCCCATGTGGCCGCCCCATCCAGGGAGGGACACATCCGTCACCACAGTAAACTCCGGCTGGGAAGGGAGAGGGATCTGCAGTCGACCCAATGCCGGTTCGTGAGCCACCACTGCAACTGCCGTGCAGTGCCCTCCGAGATCTGGACGTGATCGGACAGGTTCCCCTGATGCTGCACCCACTGTAACTTCAGGTCCCACTGCAGCGCCCGCATATGCCATCTGGCATGATTGACCAGCAGGATGCAGGAGGCCATGAGGCCCAGCAGCCTCAGAGTCACTCTGACCGAAACCCGGGACAAGGGCTGAAAGATGGGAATCAGAACCCGGACTCGCTGCTCAGGATGATAGACCCGAAACTGCGCCGTGTCCAGAACCGCTCCGATAAAGAGGAGCTTCTGAGAGGGGATCAGGTGCAACTTCGGCACGTTGATGGAGAACCCTAGCAAGTGAAGGAGGTCGGCCGTAGTCTGGAGGTGGGAGACGACTGCCTGGGGCGAGCCCGCCTTCAACAACCAGTCGTCGAGATAGGGGAAGACTGAAAGCCCTGATCTGCACAGATGAGCTGCGACCACCGCCATCACCTCGGTGAACACCCGAGGGGCGCTGGTAAGGCCAAAAGGGAGCACGGTGAACTGAAAGTGCTCGTGGCCTACCGTGAACCGTAGGTAACGCCGGTGGGCTCGCAGGCCGGGGATGTGGAAATAGCATCCTGCAAGTCCAGCGCCACCATACAGTCTTGTGGGTCGAGAGCAGACAAGACCTGAGCTAGAGTGAGCATCTTGAACTTCTCTTTGCGGAGGAAGCGATTGAAGTTCCGGAGGTCTAAGATAGGACGCAGGCCTTTGTCCTTCTTGGGCACCACAAAGTAGTGGGAATAGCAACCACGACCTACTTCTGGCATCGGAACGCGCTCGATGGCCCCCTTGGCCAAGAGGGCCGCAACTTCCTGCTGAAGAAGCACCAAGTGATCCCCCGACATGCAGTGGTACTGAGGTGGCATGGCTGGAGGGGTAGTCTCTAAGGGGAGGGAGTAGCCCCTGCGGACTATCTCTAAAACCCACCTGTCCGAAGTGATGGTGCGCCAGTGGGGGAGGTGATGGCGAAGCCTGCCGCCCACTGGCGTTTGATGGGCCTGAAAGTTCGGACTAGGAAGGTTTGGAGGCAGTGGTGGCCGGGGTGGTGGTGGACTGACCCGCCCGCTGGCCCCTTGGTCCGCTACGGCGGAACACACGTCCGCGCTGGGATGATTGCTGCGCCGGCCTGTGGCTCTGTTGAGAACGCTGCGGGGCGCCCCTTCCTGTGCCACGAAAGGAGCGAAAAGCGGAAGGCGGAGGAGGGCGGACTGCCGAGAGTCCCAAGGACTTGGCCGTAGCCCGTGAGTCCTTAAACCTTTCCAACGCGCTGTCCGCTTTGTCGCCGAAAAGGCGACGGCCATCAAAGGGCATGTCCATAAGGGTGTTTTGGACATCCCCCGAAAATCCAGTGGTCCTCAACCAGGCGTGACGGCGAACCGCCACCGTCGTTGCAATTGATCTGCCCAGTGAGTCGGCGGTGTCTAGGCCACAACGAATCATGAACTTTGCTGCGTCTCTCCCCTCTGCAACAGCCTGGGAGAGAGCAGGCCGGGCCTCCTCCGGACACTGGGGCAACACGTTCGCCACCGTACCCACAGAGAGTGGGAATAACGGCCCAAGAGGCATGCAGTGTTCACGGACCGCAGCGCAGAGCTGATGGAAGAAAAAAAATCTTCTTCCCAAACTGATCCAGCTTCTTGGATTCCCTATCCGGTGGTGCGGAAGGGAAGGCGGTTGGGGAAGCAGAGGCTTGGACAACCAAGCTCTCGGGGTGGGGTGTTGGGAGAGGAAAATGGGGTCACCCGGAGCCGGGCGATGGCGTCGGGCCACGTTCCTATCCACAGGAGCCCCTGTGGTGGGCCTGGACCAAGTGCCCAAAAGAACGTCAGAAAGGGCTTCATTGAAAGGAAGCAGCGGCTCTGCAGAAGTAGCTGCTGGCTGAAGCACCTCTGTCAGGAGGTTAGTCCTGACGGCCACAGTAGGGAGCTCGAGGTGTAGGGCCCCGGCCGCCCTACGCAACACCACAGCATAACTAGCACCCTCCTCCGTAGCCACGGTAGGAGGAGACAGCATGCCAAGGTCTGGGGAGGTATCCAGACCACTGGCGTCCCCCAATTCCTCAGCCCAGTCCTGTTCAGACTCGCAGGCTGCAGCGAGAGGGTCCTCAGACCCCTCCCAGTCCTCCCCTCGCTCCTCAGGCTGTTCAACAGGTCTAAAATAAGGAGCAGGGACATGGGGATAGAAATCCCCAAGCAACGTCGAGAACGGCATCGTTAGACGCCGGGTCGACGCCGCATCCACTTCGGGGCTGAAACTGAGGTCGACGTCGTCCCGAGGAGCGGGCGGCGTCAGAACTGGTGCCGGTGGAGTCGACGTCGGTGGAGGCGTAACAAGGTCAACCGGCATCAACCGGGATCCAGGCCTGGATCCCAGGGTGTCCTGCGGCGCTGGGGCCGACAGACGCCGGCGATGAAATGAGAGGACACCCATGCGGGGCCCGAAGGCGCACCGGCAGGACCCGACGGCTCAAAGACGCAAACCATGGCCGACAGGAACTCCTATATTTGGGCCAGAGTCGCCGATGACCCCAGGAAGGGCAGGTAGTCGGGCGGCGACTGCATAGACTCCGCCGGAGCCGCGGGGGTGGCCCCACCCACACCCTCAGCCACGCGACCGGCGAGGGGAAGTCGAAGAGCGATGGAGTTTCTTCGACTTCTTGTGCTTCGTCTTACCTGACCCCGAGTGCGAAGACTTGGATCCCGAAGACCGATGATGATGACTCCGCGCACGGTCCCTCGAACTCCCTCTAGACCGGGACTTCGAACGGCGCGGAGCAGACTGCCGGGCTTCCAGCAACTTTCGGGACCGCTCCCGCAAAGTCTTCGGCGCCATGGCCCGGCAGTCGGGGCACGACTTGGGGTCGTGGTCGCGCCCCAGGCAGAAAAGACACACACGGTGCGGGTCCGTCAGACATCATGCGGTGACAATCCCCACAGGACTTGAAACCGGGCATCCTACTGCACCAGGAGTCCATGACTCGGAGAAAAATAAAGACAAAAAGCCTCAAAAAAGTCAGTCAAAAATTGACTGGGGGTTCCTGCTCTTCCCGGATCTGCGCTTGCTGGCACGGAAAAAGAAAGAACGGACGTCAGCGCGCGTGGGCGGCGTCTAAGTAGCGCCCGCAACGTCATCTCGGCGACCACGACGTCAACGACGGACGTGGAGCCGCACGACGCCACCTACCGACGCGCAGGGGTACTGCTGACGAAAACTTTCCGGATTCAGTCTGACGCCTGGGGATATTCTAAGGTAAGGAATCTATCACTATGTGTTTCTTTCAGATAGTGCATAATATTACATTATTCACTATTAGTGGAATAAAAAAATGTATACAATTAGCTGGACTAGGACTTTCCCTGCAAGCTGAGGTAACAAAATGCTTTTACATTTATAGAGTGTGCGTGCTTGAGATGAGTGTGTGTAAGTTTGAACGTGTGTGTATGTGTAAGCAAGTGTGTGTGAGTGGAAATGAAGGTCAAAGGGTGTGTGATGTCACTTTCGCTATCCCTTGGCATTTTGGTAAATTGACGTCCATGCACAGAAGTTCCCAAACGTGCATGTCTTTTATGAATTTAGGCGTTCCAGCGTGTACTATACATAACTATTCTATAAGGGCATGCCTGTATGCTCATGAAAGCCCAATTAACCCTGCAGTCATTGTTAAATAATTCTTTTTTAAAGATCCCATCATACATAACATGGACGATGCATTCTTTCTAAATCTGTTGTTGCTGGGGGGTGGTTAAACCAAGCACGGCTAGCTGGAATTACGGGGAAAATGACTGGGGCCGTGGGAAGAGAGAAAAAACTTCCCGAAGAAAAAGTTGTGCATGTTTGTTTCTAAGACTCGCTTGCACAGAGCCTGATGAAGTGATATGTTTCCAGCATGGGCTGTTGCGGATCACATGCTGCCCTCTAGTGTTGTCAGAATATTGCAGCTTATCCGTTTCGGAATTGAGCGTGAGCAGGACTCCGGACTTGTGTAGGAAGCATTTTGGCGTGCTGAGCAAGTGACCACAATAGTTCTCTTTTACTGTCCTAGGTCGTTGCACCTAAGCATGTAATTAAAGGAGCTGGAGTGAGATGTAAAATGAATCCACTTTACATTAATCTATTGGTACAGCAGACTGAGCGGTTCTCTAAGAAATCCACCACATGACAGAGGAGCAGTCCATGGCTGCACTGGAACCAGGATGTAATTATAGATGCTAGAATTAACCTCCAGAGTAACAGGGGAGAAAAGACAACATCCCGAATTATGGGGGAGGATTTGCCATTGGTTTCAGAGCTGAAATCTAGGGCTCGGTGTGAACACTGCATCAGGGCCGGGGAGAATAATTTGACCATCAGTTAAACACAAAGAGCACTTAGGGGCTATTTTGGGGAGCCCGAATATCATTACACCTTTCGATGCCACGCCGAAGTTCTGCTGACTGGGACATCAGGCTGTGTGAGAGGGACTCGAAGGGTGGAAAGCATGCCTTCTCAGTTCTGCTCCAAAACCCACCTGAAAGCTGGCACAGTCGGAGCTGCATCGGGTCTGTAATTGGTGCCTTCCTCGAGACAAGTCCACCTGTTTGGAGTTTAGGTCAGCATCATGATCGCAGGTGGGCAGACTAGACTGCCATGGAAAGAAAAGGTACAAGCAAAGATGCCCAAGGTGTGTATGAGGAGAATGAAACTGATGCCGAACTGGGGGACCAGTGTATATCCAGGGGGATAGCCGGCCTAAGGAAGATCAAGGCAAGACACATTTACACAACTAGACCTCCAACTCTAAGGACACTGAAGAGATTCTAACTGCCTCAAACCCCCAGGGCACTGGTTCTGAGATCCATGTCAATTTACACACAATGACCCTTCCTCAGAAGAGGAACAAGAGATGAATGGCGACCTCAAAAGGAGAACTGGCTTCCAAAGGAACGTGTACACCAAGCAACGACCTCCGAAACACCTCAGAACCTCCCTCTCCCTCAGACTAACGAAGGAACCTCAAGACATGACTCTTCCAGACAAAACAGGCATGATCTCCCCCAGGCCTGCCCTACTTAGCACCTGGATACCCTCACAGGTGATTAACCGCGCTCTACAAATTCACATAACATAACAAGCGCTCTCCTGAGGGTCAACTCCAAATAGAAGGGCATGAAAGAAAGTCTCAATGTCCAAGAGGTGGCTGCGTTGAAATCAGCTGGTGATGCCTGAAGAGCAATGACCTTATGGAGTTGACTACGTTAATTTGGACTCTGAAAAAGCCTTTGATTCCAGAAAGTCACAAAGGCGATGACTGCATACAGATGACAATCTGCACTGATGCAGATAGAAGTATCATAGCAGTCAGAACAACTAACCGGCAACAGTTCACAGGAAAAGTCACCCAAAGATCGTACATGTGGCACCTAAGGGTAGAAAAAAGACAGGTCTATTCTGGAAGCAATTTCTTCTCCACAGGACACCTATACGATTCCTAAACTGTTGAAGGCACTAAAATCCACAAGGGACCTATATACAAAGCACCAGCTTCACCAACACTAACGCAACACCTAGACTCAGATGAGGTTACTCACAAGCAAGAGGAGTAGAAACAGAATACATACCAGGAGATGATGCTTGGCATCATATATAGTGGATTCTGATGAGGACAACCCTTTAGAGCAGTGTCCCATCAAGGGGTCTCATCCCTATGACATGTTGGACTACCATTCAGGTATAGACAGAGCTCAATGGCAGTCGAAGAGGAGAATTACTTCCTAATTGAATCCCCATCATGTGCAGAGAGGACAATTAAGAATTTACCAACTCCATTAAAGACTGCAAAGGAAAATGTTAAGACATCAGAAAAGAAGTGCTCAGTGTCCCCACTGGTAGTGGAAAAAATGTAAGTAGCCTCAAAATACCTGCTTTACATTAATGACCTTGAAACATCAAACTCCGAGGTGGTCCACACTGCGTCAAAAAGAGCCCATCAGGAGGGCGCAGGAGAAGGGTCACCTACTGACAAGGGAAGTAAAAATATTGATGCGATGGGAAACACAGCTCTGAACTGATGGATAGCTAATTCACCAGCTCTACTAATCTGTTGTGCCTGCACCAGCAAGAGGGGATGGAATATCTTTTACAGCTTCTACTGGGAGCACAAAAGAAAAGAGGCGAATAAACAGTAGCTGAAGTGCTACTATTTCTAACAGACATGTGTGGGCCCCTGATGTTGTAGATGCTGGCTGTCGGCAAGTTAACAAAAGCATCCGGCTGAGAAGACATGCGTTGCTGCACATCTCGCACTTCAGGCCAGGAGCATCTCACCAATCTACCATTTGACTGGTTGCTTTTGTTTGGCTCTCAGGTAAACTGCTAGAGAAAATCAAAAATGATACAGTGACCGCTAAATCCATGGGAGCTTTGCAACATGAACCATTTTACAAAAGACCAATGGGCCACTGCCCTGCTGACTCAAGTAGACTAACTTTTCAGCACATCAAAGCTCTAGTCAGGCTCCACAATCTGCATTTCAGCAGGCACCACAAAGTCCATCATTTCAAGGAGGACATTTTTGTGGCTCCATTAAAGACCATAGAAGCAGGACCCAAGACGGAGGGGCCTCTACTCGCAAACTAGGACTGTAATTATGCAACTTCGGTTACAAAACGCCAGTAAGGGGAGACTGAGGAACTTTACTAAATGTAGGAAAAATATTACCATATGTCCAGAGTGGGAGGCAGATATTGCTTGAATTCAAATACCTTCCTTCATATATTCCTCGCATAAACACACATTCAGCAAACACTGTTTGCCTCTAGTATATAAGAAAATGTCCACTATCCACTCCTAAAAGGCAATTGAGGACATACCTCCCAACCAGCAGATCATGGGATTATATTCCGAGCATTTCCTAATCCTCAAAAAAGATGGCTCGTCGAGACTCATTTTGGACTTGAGGGTATTCAGTACCGACATGAATATGGAGTAGATTCTTACCTGTAACTCCAGTTCTCTTGTAGGGGTATTTCCGTGATAGTCATAATCATGTGAATAGTCCCGCCCATGTGCGTGGACCCCGGAGCACTTCATTAGATATATCTTCTTAAGTTGTCATCGTCTGCCTTTCTTCAGGAAGGCCTGCATAGACACTTAAGAGATTAAAAAAAACAATAATGCAGCCTAACCAACTAGGCTACACTGGCCATTACTTCATCTTGAAGTGAAAAAAGATAGCCAGTTTAACTTTTAAATTTAGCAATTTTACTGAGTTTCACATACAGAAAACTCCCCTTCACAAAACTCCTTTTTTCATGATAGAGATGAAAAGGGTTGGACAGAGAAGCCCCCATAGGCTGCCATTATGTGTCTGCAAATGGATACCGTGCCTTTAAGAGTCTCCAGAGACCCCCGGTATCCCATGATGCACAGCCAGAGGCTGTTACTTTCAGTTCTTTTTGAAGGCGTAAAGAAGCAGTGCCTGCTGAGTCTTGGGTACGTCTGTCTGCCACCGGGGAGGCGGGCGGGTTGCTTATGACCATCACGGAAATACCCCCTACAAGAGAACTGGAGTTACAGGTAAGAAACTACTCCTTCTCTTGTAGGGGATTTCCGTGAATAGTCAATCATGTGAATAGACTAGCAAGCCCATCCCAAAACAACTCCCCAGCGGTGGAAGAAACCGAGAACAACCGCACTATTGTGCAAATAGATTCCGAAGTGAAGCCTACCCAACCTGAGCATCTGCCCTAGCATCAGTGTCTAGGCAGTAGTGCTTAGTAAACGTATGGACTGACTTCCAAGTGGCAGCCTTACAGATTTCTGAAATAGGTACGTTACGAAGTAAAGCCGCAGTAGCCGCTTTACCTCTGGTAGAGTGAGCCCTAGGCTTACTAACAAGAGTCTTGTTGGCTTTCAGATAACACAGCTGAATACAGGAAACAATCCACCTAGAAATGGATTGTTTGGAGGTAGCTAGACCAGTTCGGACCGAGCCATAGTTTACAAATAACTGGTCCGATCTACGGATATCCTTAGTCTTGTCCAAATAGAATTTCAAGACCCTCCTGACATCAAGGGAATGAAGCGACCTCTCAGCAGGAGAAGAGGGATTCTGAAAGAATGTAGGCAATGTAATAGTTTGGTTCACATGAAACTCTGAAACTACTTTAGGGAGGAACTTAGGCTGAGTCCTCATAACTACCTTAGAGGAATGAAAAACTGTATATGGCTCTTTACAACATAATGCCTGAAGTTCGCTAACCCTGCGGGCATTATGGCCACAAGGAAAGCCGTCTTCCAAGACGGATGCTGAAGAGAAGCCTTATGAATGGGTTCAAACGGTTCCCTCATCAGTCGAGAAAGAACCACATTGAGTTCCCAAGGAGGCGAAGGACACCTAATGGGAGGAAACACTTTCTTCAATCCTTCAAGGAAATCTCTGATGACTGGGATCTTAAAAAAGGAAGTTTGTGAAGGACATTTCCTATAAGCAGTTAAAGCTGCCAGGTGAACTTTAATCAAATGAAACTGAAGGCCAGATTGAGCCAAGTGTAGCAAGTAAGGCAGGATGACATCTTCCTTGCAGGAGGTAGGATCCACATTCTTAGATGCACACCAGATGCAAAATCTCTTCCATTTATATGCATAGGACATGCGTGTAGATGGTAGTTTGGCCTCCTACAATATCTCCATACAGTCCCGAGGGCGATTCAAATGTCCGTACTGTACTAACTCAGGAGCCATGCCGCCAAATTCAACGACGAGAGATTGGGGTGCACCATCTGTCCGCCGAACTTCGTTAGAAGGTCCGGCCGGCATGGAAGACTGAGATGTGGCAGAAGAGACCGGTGAAGTAGGTCTGTGAACCACCACTGACGGGGCCACTCCGGAGAAATGAGGATCATCTTGGCCCGTGATTGAGAGAGCTTGATCAGTACTGTCGGGATCAGGGGAATTGGCGGAAAAGCGTAGAGAAAGCCGCCTGACCAGTTGATCCACAGTGCATTCCCCAGAGTCCCTGGTTGGTAAAACCTGGAGGCGAAGTCGCGGCATTTGCTGTTTTCCGCGGTAGCGAACAGGTCAACCTCTGGAGTACCCCATCTTTCGAAGAGGTCTCGCACCACTTCGTCGTTTAAGACCCATTCGTGATTTTCTTGAATGAGTCTACTCAGCGCGTCTGCCTGAGCATTTTGAACACCTGGGAGGTGAGTTGCTATGATGGTCAGGTTCCTGGCCAACAGCCAGTTCCAGATGGCCTGGGCTTCCCGAGATAACGCTCGGGATCTCAAGCCCCCCTGCTTGTTGAGGTAGAACATTGTGGTCGTATTGTCCGTCTGGACAAGCAGGGAACTGGTGTGAAACGACAGCTGGAAGGCTTTCAGCGCCAAATGGACTGCTCGAAGTTCCAGGAAGTTGATGTGGTACTTAGTCTCTTTCCAGGACCACGTGCCCTGTATCTGAAGGTGGTCGGAATGTGCACCCCAGCCATGGAGAGAAGCATCCGTCACTATGGTTTGTTTCGGTATCTCCTTGTGGAAGGGAATCCCCCGGAGGAGATTGCGTGGAGAACACCACCAGCGGATGGTCTGGAGAGCCTGCTGCGACAGCTGAATCCGGTCTTCCCAATCCCCCAGTTTCTGGTCCCACTGATCCTCCAGACATTCTTGCTGGGGTCTCATATGGAGGCGTGCGTTTGGAGTGAGGAAGATACAGGAGACCATGGAGCCCAGGAGAGAAGACACCTTCCTCACCGTCGGAGAGGGTATGGTCATGAGAGCCTGAGCCTTCCGAAGGATCGAGAAGCGTCGCTCCTCCGAAGGACACACGTTTGCCGTGCGTGTATCGATGGTGGCTCCCAGGTACTGTAGACACTGGACAGAAGTCGAGAGACTTCGTGAGGTTGATGTGGAGGCCCAAACGAAGTAGGAGATTGGAAGTCCGATTGAAATGCAGTTGCGCTTCATGAGACGTAGCTGCCTTGATCAGCTAGTCGTCTAGATACGGGTAGACGAACACCTTGTTCTTCCTTAGATGTGCAGCAACTACGGCCATGCATTTGGAAAATGTCCGGGGCGCTGACTTCAGCCCGAAAGGAAGCACGGAGTATTGATAGTGGTTGTTGCCCACGGTGAAATCGCAGGAACTTGCGACGTTTCCTCGCTATGGGCACGTGAAAATATGCGTCTTGCAGATCTATTGCGCATAGCCAGTCTCCCTGATGAAGTTGAGGGTAGATTTGATGCAAGGACAACATCCGAAACTTCTCTGCAAACCCACTTGTTTGCCTGTCGCAAGTCGAGGATGGGTCTGAACTCGTTCTGGTCTTTCTTGCGGACTAGAAAGACTCGAGAATACAGTCCTGTTCCTCTCTGTGCCAGAGGAACCGGTTCCATCGCCCGTTTCTGTAAGAGGATGTGGGCCTCCCTCTGTAACTCGCGTAGCATGTAGCGTGAGTGAGTTGGAGGAATCGACGGAGGAGGGCTTGTAAAACGTAGCGAGTATCCACTGCGAACAATATTCAGCATCCAATTGTCCTGAGTTATGTTCTGCCACTCTGCTAGATAATTTTGAATGCTTCCCCCCACCGGAGTGGGTAACGGACGAGGGGGAAGAAACCCTTCAGGGCTTGGAACCAGCAGGGGCCTTGTTCCCTTGAGCAGACTGCTGGTTGGACCGTCCTCGCGACTAGCGTTTCTGAAACTGCTGAAAAGACCGCTGAAACTGCTGTTCTTGGTTGGACTGACGGCCCAGAGGTCGTTGGAACCTCTGGGAGGAATAACGCCGTTGGAAGGGGCGGAAGGTTTTTCGCTGTTCTTTAGGTTTCTCCAGACCTACAGCCTTCAAAGTCTCCATTTCAGTCTTCATGCGGGCCATCTCGTCATCCGCATGGGAGCCAAAGAGTAGTGCCCGAGAACGGTAGATTAGAAATGCGCTGTTGCGCCTCTGGCTTCAGCGAAGTAAGACGAAGCCAGGAATGTCTCCGGAGAGCAACTCCATGGCAGTACCCGTGGATTGACAGGAGTGAAGTATCCGCTGCAGCGCTGATGACTTGGTTCGAAACCATCAGACCCTCGTTCACCATCTCCTGAACATCTTCCCACTTGTCCCTGGGCAGGAGGTCCACAAATTGTTGCAGCGACTCCCACAGGGATCTGTCATACCGGCCCAGCAAGGCAGTAGAGCTGGCCGCCTTCATGGATGTAGCTGCGGTGTTGCAAATTTTTCTCCCCATCGAATCCAGCTTACGGCTTTCCTTATCCGGTGGTACCGTTGAAGTCGGAGCCATAGCATGCTGTCTCCGTGCCGCCACCACAATGACAGAGTCCGGGGTGGGGTCCAGTCGGAGGAAGGCAGGATCCGAATCAGGTGGGCGATATTTCTTCTGTAACCTGGAAGGCGCAGATTTTATAGAAGATGGTGTCAAGAACAGCGCCATAGCTGGTTCCACTAAACCAGGCACCAACGGAAGCAATGGACGAGATGTTTGTCTCTGCTGGAGAGTTTAAAATATCACAGATGTCGACGGCACAGGAGTAGACGAGGGAATGTTCAGCTTTGACGCCCCTCTGACCAGAACCTCCTGAAAGGTGGAGATATCATCAACGGGAGACACTCTGAGGAGGGGAATCCGTTAGAGTGGGCGAGTACCTCCCCGTACTCGTGGAAGACGTATCCCTGGTATGCCGGGAACGAGATCTCTCGTAGCGATGGCGATGAGATCGTGTGGAAGACCGGTGGTGTCTCTGGGAACGATGTCTTGGCCGAGACCATGACCTTGGTCTTCGAGGCTCTGCAGGACGTGTGGGCTGAGGAGCCGTGGGTCCAGGCTGAGGCAGAGGAGGAGGCTGGAAGAGGAGGTGGAGGAGGAGGCAGCGGAGGAGGACTTGGCGGCGGTGTCACTGGCAGGGCCACCGGTTTACGAGGAGCAGGAGGTGTCCTTGATGGTGAAAAGGTATGCGAGTACTCCGAATCAGAAGAAGAGACCAACCTCCTCAGTTTTCGAGCTGGCTGCGAAGAAGGTGCCCTGGACTCAACTTCAGACCTCCCCCTCTACGTCGATCTACTGCTCGACGGCAAACGTCGACATCGTCTGGATCGTGAACTCCCTGTAGACATCGACAGGCTCACTACGGAGCGAGTCCCAGAATGGTACGTCGACCTTCTCTTCGACTTAGACCTTCTCCTCGACGTTGCATCGACGGCGACCGCCGTTGCGACTCGGATCGACGATGCCTCGACGGCGATCTTCGTTAAGTCGACGTTGAACGCGGGGAAACCCGTGACGGCGATCTCGCCTGAGACCTCGCCGTTCCTCTCCTCGACGTGGAGCGTCGACGTCGCTTCGACCCAGAGCCCTGAGTCGACGGAGAACATATAGTAGTCATACCTGCTCTCGACGTCGTCGTCTTCGACGTCGATCGGGACCGGCGACGTTTTTCCGCCGTTTTTCGACTGGGGAGCCCCCCAGGGGTTGAAGCATGGGTTTTGGTAGAGGACTTAACCTCTCCTTGCCCAGAGGCTGTAGATGCTGCCTTCTGTCTTCTCTGCTCCAACCCTTGGAGCCGAATCTTCTCCCTGTCACGCAGGGTGCGCCTAGAAAAGGTCTTGCAAATAGAGCAGGTGTCAGGGACATGAGAGACAGGCAAACACAGAATACAGACTCTGTGTGCATCAGACTTGGCCTTCTTCCTACCACAGTCAGGACACTTGTCAAACAGAGAAGGCATTTTGACAAGAAAACTGTATAAATTCTGCCAAAAAAAGCACAGCAGAAGGTAGATAAAGGCCAAAGACGTCGAGTGAAGCTGCAAAAATCCAAATACTGAATAAAATTTAGAATAGAATACCAAAAAAGGTAGAGCTCAATGCTCCAGGGTCCTGCTAGCAGGAGCCGGAAAAAAGAACTGGAAGTAACTGCCTCTGGCTGTGCATCATGGAATACCGGGGGTCTCTGGAGACTCTTAAAGGCACGGTATCCATTTGCAGACACATAATGGGAGCCTATGGGGGCTTCTCTGTCCAACCCTTTTCATCTCGATCATGAAAAAAGGAGTTTTGTGAAGGGGAGTTTTCTATGTGTGAAACTCAGTAAAATTGCTAAATTTAAAAGTTAAACTGGCTATCTTTTTTCACTTCAAGATGAAGTAATGGCCAGTGTAGCCTAGTTGGTTAGGCTGCATTATTGTTTTTTTTTATCTCTTAAGTGTCTATGCAGGCCTTCCTGAAGAAAGGCAGACGATGACAACTTAAGAAGATATATCTAATGAAGTGCTCCGGGGTCCAAGCACATGGGCGGGACTATTCACATGATGACTATACACGGAAATCCCCTACAAGAGAATAATCATTTTCCCATAATAAGACAACTAATTCAGGGGCGTTTCATGGCAATACTTGTCGTCAACGAAGTCCACATACTGATCCAAATGGAAAACATAACTTACATGTAGCACTCGGTTTACAACTTTGTGTTGTAAATTCACAAGAGATCCATCCCACCTCCAAACTCATCGTGATAGGTGTGAGAAAGTGCCCTCTTTCTGCATGGTTGCCCCCACTTTTTGCTGAAGTGTTTTGACTGAGTGTGCCCTGGGCTCCTGCTAATCAGGTATCCAGGTCCTATGTTCTTTCCCTAAAACTGCATTGGAGCCTAAACCCAATTGGCATCTCTGGCCACAGGTCAGCCCCTGGTAAAGGGTACCACAGGTACCCAGGGCGCTGTGACCAGAGAAGGCCTCTAAGGGCTGCAGCACTTATTGTGCCACCCTTAGAGGTCCTGTACCCTGACACACACACTGCCTTTGCAGGCTGCGTGTCTTGGTGCAGAACAAAGTGAAGAGTCGACATGTCACACATCCCTGTGTGCCATACCTACAACCCACTGCCCTGGCATAGATCAGTCACCCCTCTAGCTGGGTGCACTATACCAGTGGTGAGGGTACAGGTGCATGAGCCCTGTACCCCTACAGTGTCTAAGTCCACTCAGACATTGTAAGTGCAGTGCTGCCATTAAGAGTATATGGTGCTGGGAGTTTGTCATTATGAACTCCACAGCACCATAATGGCTACACTGAAAATATTAAACTCACACTGATGCCAGTGTGGGATTTAATGAAAAATGCACACAGAGGGCATCTTAGAGATGCCTCCTGAAAACTAACCCACCTCTAGTGTCCAGGCTGAGTGGCTGCTTTCAGCTGCCACCACCAGACATGTTTCTGGACCCCTGGGTCAAGAGCCTGCTGCTCTCTGGGGCCTGAAACAATGCACATTCTGGGACGAGGTGTCAAGCCTCCTTCTCCAGGATGGGCAGGGTTCACGAAGTGGAAGCTTCAAAGGCTTGCCGCCTTTGTGAGCTTCCCCCGGCCACTTGCTGCTCTCAGCAACTGGTCCCCACTGGTTCTGACCCCCACTTTGGGCGGGAAAAACAAGTGAGGTGTGCCCACCTCTACCAACTCCACCCCTCAGGTGGGGGAGGCGAGGTGAAGCACAACTCTCAGTCCACGTCATCTTGAAGATGGGGGGGACTCAGCCAACCAGGGACAGGCTCATGCCCCCCTCCCACTGGAGGGTGGCATAATAGTGGGTGTACCCACCCCAGGGAAGGGACCCCTTGGTCCCTGCCTTTTACCTACCTGTAATGCCCCTAAATCTAGTATTTAGGGGCACCCCTGAACCTTGCTTCCTCAGACAAGAACCTGCAAGAAGACAAGAAGAAGAAGGACCGAACAGCCGTGCCGAAGTTAAGAGTAAGACGCCCACTGACTTGGCCCCAGCCCTACTGGCCTGTCTCCCCCTCGAACCTGCTCCTGTGAATTCCCGGTGTGTCCTGCAGCCAGCAACCTCAAAAACCCCGGAGGACCTGCCTGCCTTCAAGAACAAAGACTTTGTCTCCTGTGAACACCGGATTTGTTCATCTGCAACTTCTGGCTCCGGCCGGACACCGCGGATCCGCCCCACTCTGCACCCGCCGTCCACGGCCCGAGTGGGCAAACACCACGAGGAGGTCACCCCGGCGATCTTGACCAGAGACCCGGCGACCCCTGACCTGCCTCAAGCCTCCAGTCGACGCCTGCAGCCTAAATCCAGAAGGTCCCATCTACCGTGACCAGGAGCTGGTAAGAAGATCCAACCCCCAAAAGGCACCCCTGCACCTGACGCCCCACAGCCTTGTGTGCCCAAACCGACGGTGCCTAACCAACCCCTAACTTCCCAACTTACCTCTCGAAGTGGTGGTCGCACCCAGAAGACCTTCGTCCTCAAGCCTGCAGTGCCTTTGCAAACCGGAGGCTCCCCATTGAAACCAACAGGGCGTCCAACGTCGAAACAGCACCCTGCACCCGGCCACCCAACTGCAGCTGAGGGTGCGCCTTTGGTGCTACTTGGTTTCCCCATTTGCCCTGAGCTAAAGTCCAGGAGCTTTGCTCCCACAACCTAGTGGCCGGCTTGCCTGCAGCCACCAACCAGGGGCCCCCTATCCCCCTTTGGATAACATTGGGCCTCAGCACTCTGCACCCGGCCGCCCTAGTGCCGCTGAGGGTGTAACTAGAGTGCATCCTTGACCCTGGGGGACCCCAGAGTCTACCCCCAGAACCTCAACTCCCACTACCAAATACTTACCTCAAAACCGATAACACTATTTTCCTCCCTAGGATAACATTGACTGTTTTTCAGTGAAAAGTTTCTAAGTGTGTTGTTTGAGAAACTAAAGCAATTCTTTAAAATTGCATAATCTAACAAAAACGATTTTACTTACCTGTTTTCAGGAAATGTCCCAGAGTAGTATCTAGGTATACTACTCTGTGTAAGCCTAGTAATCTCAAAAGTTACTTACCTGCTATTTTACTAAAAAGCCTATTCAAGTCTATGTATTGCATTTCTCTGCATCCATACTGTAAATCAAACCTAAGTGCACATACAATTATCATTCAAACGGTATTTCAATTGCATTACTACTGTAAAGTATTTATTGCTTACCTGTGCCAGGCTTGCTTGGTTCTAGAAAATAAAATAACTAAAAGAATATTTTTATACAAAAACAATTGGTCTGAAGTTCAGTCTTTGAGTGTGTGAATTCATTTGCTGACTGAGTGTGTACAACAAATGCTTAACACTGCCCTCTGATACTGCCTTACTGCTCGACCACACTACCACAAATAGAGAGTGAGGGGCTATCTAACTTTACCTCTGCCTACCTTTGGGGATCCACTGGACTCTGTGCACACTATACCTCACTTTGGTGTAGTATATACAGAGCCAGCTTCCTACAATAGGTTAACCCTTTAACATTTCAAATATTTAATCAGAGGTGGAGTATGTACGGTAGGTTCAGCTAGGGGAGCTAGTGTCCGTCAAAGGCGTTCTTACGTGTGGAGTCCCCCAGGGGTCAGCGTTGTCCCTGCTCCTTTTCAACATATACCTCCAGCCTCTCATAGCTGCCCTTGCACGCATGAATTGCCAAGTTTTTAATTACGCAGACGACACTCAGCTTATCCTCCAAATCGATAACACTCAACAGGCCTCTCTACAGGTACAAAACATCCGGAGATACACCGTGAATTGGATGACTAATAAATCCCTGAAAGTCAATCCCGATAAGACAGAGGTCCTGGTCATCTCGTCCAAGTCTAACCCCTGGAGTGACCTCTTTTGGCCCCAGGAGCTTGGGACCACCCCCACGCCAGCCACAGTCGTGAGAAGCCTAGGCATCAAGATTGATGCAGAGCTCTCTATGGCCAACCAAGTAGCCACCGTCACCGGAACTTGCACAGGCCTTCTTAGACAGATGCGAAGCCCCTTTCTCTCTACAACAGCACTACAGATGATAATATCGGCCACCATCATATCGAGACTGGACTACGGGAACACCCTGTACATTGGCCTACCAGAAAAACTAACCAATAAACTACAAATGGCCATAAATGATGCCGCCAGGTTGATCTTTTGGCTTCCCAGAAGGGCGCATGCGACCACGCTGCTCCATAAACTTCACTGGCTCCCCATCAAGCAGAGGGCAAAGTTCAAAGGCCTCTGCATTGCCCATAAAGCAATCTACGGCCAGGCTCCAACATACATCAAGGAGCGTCTGGGGAACTACGTGCCGGGCCGGAAACTGCGATCTTCCGAGAGCCGACTGCTGGCGGTCCCTCGGTTTAAAACCGCATCCAAGGGAGGTAGAGCCTTCTCTGTTATGCTCCCGCAACTCTGGAACAATCTGCCCGACGGCTTCCGCAAGGAAAGCGCGCTCCTCCCTTTCCGGAAACACCTCAAAACGCTCCTGTTCAGGGAGGCCCTGGAGGCACGCCAATAATCTGCATATAGGCACCAGATGGACAGAGGCTTGTTTGTGTTCACTCTCTCAAAGCGCTAAGAGACCCCTGGGTGATTACGCGCTATAGAAATGTCAGCTAACATAACGTATGTGTACTACTACATTGTTGGTTTTGGGGAGGGTGACCACTAGTCATTCTGCATGCGCTTTGATTCCAAAACATAGCCTTGGAAGAAAAACTTGTTGGGAATATTCCAAACCCAACACTAGATGGCAGTAGAATGCACAGCAAGTGATCCATAACAGTACAGGCTTCAAACCGAGTGTTTCGGGCAGGTGCATGGCTTTATTAGCCTAATTAAGGTATTTATTTGTTGCTTTCTTGGGAAGAATATTCATATATATTTTTTTTTTTCACTGAAAAAAACAAAGGTTACAGGGACATTATAGTTACTCAGATTTCTCGCGTGCAAAACCAGTGAAGTTCAGCAGTTCTGGTTACCTGAGCTAAATATAACTTACGCCCCCGCAACGCACTGCTTGTGACTTCGCATATTACATCACTCATGACATAGTCGGTGACATCACTCATGACATCTGAAATGACATCATCAAGTGAGTGTGGTTTTAACAGTTTATGGGTGCTAAACATATATACAAACCTACTACAAAAGTTAGATTAGTATACTAGTTGTACTACTGAGTGATACTATCTTTAACGTGTGATCTGAGTGGGTGTGAGACTATCTGTGTGAGAGTGGCTGTATGGGTGTGTGAGTGCATGCATGCGTGACTATGGGTGAGTGAGTGGATTTCGGACTAGGCCTGTAGGCGAGTGAGTGGTTGTGTCAGTGGTTGTATGGGTGTGCAAGTGTGTGTCTGAGTGGTTGTATGGGTGGGTGTGTGTGTGTGCGCGTGGATGTGCAAGTGGTTGTATGGGTGTGGGAGTGGCTTTATGGGTGTATAAGTAGGTATGTGAGTAGCTGTGTGGGTAAGTGGGTGTGTAAGTGGCTGTATGGGTGGCTGTGTGTGTGAGTGTATGGGTGAGTGAGTGGGTGTCTGAATGACTGGGTGTGTAAATGGCTGTATGGGAGAGGGCGTGGCTGTTTCAGTGAGTGTTTGGTTAAGTGTTGGTGTGTGAATGGATGTATTGGAGAGTGAGTGAGTGTGTGTGAGTGTGTGAGTGTGTGTGTGTGTGTGTGTGTGTGTGTGTGTGTGTGAATGACTATAATGGGTGAGTAAGCAGATATGAGAGTGCTTGTATGGATGTGTGAAAGGGTATGGAAGTGATTGTGTGAATGCTTGTATGGGTGATGGAGTGGCTGTATTGAGAGGCTATATGGGTGAGTGAGTTGGGTGTCTGAGTGACTCGGTAAATGAGTGGGTGTGTGAATAGCCGTATGGGTGAGTATGGCTATGTGACTGGGTGTGTGACTGGCTGTATGAGTGAGTGAATGGTTGTGTGAGTGGCTGTGTGAGTGGTTGGTTGCATGAGTGACTATGGAGGAATGAGAGTGCGCGAATACTGGTATGGGTCTGTGAGTTGTGTGGGTGTGTGAGTGGGAGTACAAGAGGTTGTATGGGGGGAGTGGGTGAGTGGTTCTGGGATGATGTCATCAGTGATGTCACTGACCACGTCATGAGTTCTGTAATATGTGAGGTCATAAGCAGTGCATTACGTAACAGCAGCCCATCCCCTACCAAAGTGTGGGGGGGGGGGCAGGCCGGAGGAGGGAGGTGGGGAGGGTTCAGGGACAAACAAAATTTAAACTTACCTAAATGCCGCTGCCTTCTCCTGCTGCATCGCGCTCTTCCTGCTTCTGGCCCCAGGCTCACAGCCTGCCCTGTGGCCAATCCTGAAGCTGCTCTCGTATGAGAGCAGCTTCAGGATTGGCCTGAGCATCGACAACTTGCGCTCCCAGGCAGACTGGGAGCCTGTGCCAGCTCTCTCTAGCCCCAGCAATGCGGCTGGAGAGAGCTTCACTGCGCACAAGGGTGTGGCTGGCCTGAGATGGCCGGCCAAACCCTCATGTGCAGTGAAGGGAGTGCCCACCACTCCCCCACCAGCAGTGTCATCCCCTGGACCTGCCCCCAAGATTCATCAGAGTACTAGCTGCGGGTCCAGCGAATTAAAATAAAACTATAATAAAACTGGTTTAAAACATGTTTTATTATCGTTTTATTTGCTGGTGGTGGCAGGGAGGGGCGGCTCTCCTCCGCTCTAATGGAGCGTCCGCCACTGGCGTTGCGTGAGGCGTAAGTTATAGTTAGCTCAGATAACTATAACTGCTGAATTTCACTGGTTTTGTACAAGTGAAATATGAGTAGGGGTGGTCGGAGTTCGTTGGGTTGCACTATGTGCAAATTCCACAGAGTTGCATAAAAACTTAGTGGAATTTCGCTGAGTTCCGCTTCGCCCTAGTGTTAGTCTGCAAGCTGCAAATGAAAGACTGGGGCAGTAGAAGGAAGGGGCGGGGGGGGGCGGGCCAGTGCACCCGAGGCGGGTCCTGGCTGGCTCGCCTAGAATTAGGTAATGAATTGGGGAGGGCCCTTATGTCAATAGCTTTCGTGGTATTAACTGGCTGACATCATTGTTAGGGGCAAGTGAGAGGTGACTTTAAAGGGTCCGCCTGTGCACTCTCACAGTGCGCCGCGTAGGCTAAGAGGGGCACTTCACACATGCTACTGCTTGCTATGTGGACGGGGACACAGGTTGCTTCTTCCCCTGATGAATCCTGGGTAGCTGCTGTGTGTAGATTGAGCAGTAAGCACAGAAGGTAGGCGGCCGTTCTTTCTGCTGTGACTGGCCCCTTCTGGATAGGGCTGGATGCTCGAGCTCTTCTTGGAGGAAGTCAACAGGTGGTTTCAGTTTTTGTACTCTCAAAGTTGTTACCCTAATGGAAATGTTTGTGCTCGAGCCGGCAATCAGCACTCCGATGAAGAAGCGAGACACACATTAACATATTCAGATTCCGACAGCCGGATCAGTTTAGCATTTCTGAACAAGGCAGAGAGCGAAAGAGAGGCTCCAAAACCGAAGAGAAAACAGCAAAATGGTTTCAGCGTCATTTATCAATGTCAAACAGAAAGGCGCAGAGAGGAACCCAAAACATGGGGGGGGGGGGGGGGGGGGAAGAGAGATAAAGTGCATGCTTCAAGTTCTTGCGTCCCTCGAGCTGGGGGGAGGCAGTAGGAGGGGCTGCGTTTCTTAACTGGAGGTACCATTTTCTGTTTAATAACAATATTTAATAATGATTAGGGGTGGGACCCTCAGCAGCCAAGGGGACATCATCCCCCAACCATTTAAAGGACTTTTGCTGTCCATTGTGATCTGTGATTCAACTCCGGCAGTCTCATCCTGTGTTCCCAATAGGTGCAAATCAAAGACTGGGGCGGTAGAAGGAAGGGGCGGGCCAGTGCGCCCAAGGCGGGTCCTGGCTGGCTCGCCTAGAATTAGGTGATGAATTGGGGAGGGCCCTGATGTTAATAGCTTTCCCGGAGCACCTGGGACATGTTAAGTTATGCAGGACACGTGGTACCCGCTGGCTGACATTATTAGGGGCAAGTGAGAGGTGATTTTAAAGGGGTCAGCTGGGCATTCTCTCACAGTGCGCCGCGTAGGCTAGTAGGGGCATTTGGCACATGCTACTGCTTGCGATGTGGACGGGGACACAGGTTGCTTCTTCCCCTGATGAATCCTGGGCAGCTGCTGTGTGTAGATTGAGCAGTGAGCACAGAAGGTAAGCGGCCGTTCTTTCTGCTGTGACTGGCCCCTTCTAGGTAGGGCAGGATGCTGGAGCACTTCTTGGAGGAAGTTAACAGGTGGTTTCAGTTTTTGTACTCAAAGTTGTTACCCTAATGGAAAAGTTTGTGCTCGAGCAGGCAATCAGCACTCCGATGCGGAAGCGAGACGCACATTAACATATTCAGATTCCGACAGCCGGATCAGTTTAGCACTTCTGAACAAGGCAGAGAGCGAATGAGAGGCTCCAAAACCGAAGAAAAAAAAAAAAACAGAAAAATGGTTTCAGCTTCATTTATCAATGTCAAACAGAAAGGCGCAGAGAGGAACCCAAAACACAGGGGGGAAGAGATAAAATGCATGCTTCAAGTGCTTACGTCCCTTGAGCTGGGGGAGGTAGTAGGAGGGGCTGCGCTTCTTAACTGGAGGTACCATTTTCTGTTTTATTTTTTTATTTTTATTGATTTTATATAACAATAGGCCAATCTTCTTCAGACAATCAGAGGTCATATAATCTCATAGTATAACAGTACATGTTACCCTTGTTGCAGGCTAGTATATATCAATAATATCGGATATCCTGAAGTGTCTACGGCCAGTGGTACCTGCCAGCCCGGTATCTTCAAAGTTTCCAGTGATATATTAATACGGTGCATTCTTAGCATTCTCAGTCCTCATATATCTTTAACAAGACGACAAATGATTTGTTAACACTATCAATATTCAATGCAATTAAAACAATTTAACTAACCAATAACCCAATCCCCCTCCCCTTCCCGCATTACCATTTTCTGTTTAATAACAATGTTTAATAATGATTAGGGGTGGGAGGCGGGGGCAAACTCTGCCACGTGGCAGATTCAGAGTTTTTTGCCGAAGTCCGCGCGTTGGCAAAACTCTGCTGGTGGGGTGAAGTTCACCACCCACTCCTAAATTTGAGCCCAACTATAACATACCCTGTAACCTTTGTTTTTTTTAGTGAATTTCTAAGGTTTTTAAAATTATTTCCTAACTAGAACGTTCCTGTAACCTTTGCTTTTTTAAGTGAATTTCTAGTTTTTTTTTTGTTTTTTTAAACTAGTAGTCGTGTTTGCAGAGTGGTGGAGAAGGGGACAGGGCCTCCGACCACCTCTCAGGAATCCTGCTGTGTGGGATTTACTGGAGGTAGCAAGAGGGCTTCTTGGCCACCAATGATCCCGAGTATCCATGAGGACTTCATCCCCCAACCAGTAGTGAACCAGGAGCAGCATTTGCAAAGTGGTGGAGAAAGGGGGCGGGCCTCTGACCAGCTCTGAGCAATAGCGCTGTGTGGGACTAACTGAAAGTAACAGGAGGAGTTCTTGGCCCCCAAAGCCCTCAGGAACTTCATCCCCCAACCAGTAGTGCGCCAGGAGGTAGAGTGGTGGAGAAAGAGGGCATGGCCTCCGAAGACCTCTCAGCAATCCCGCTGTGTGGGACTTACTGGGGCTAACAGGAGGGGTTCCTGTCCCCCAAGGACCCTCAGCAACTAATGGGACATCATACCCCAACCAGTTAAAGGACTTTTGCTGTCCATTGTGATCTGCGATTGTACTCTGGCAGCCTCATCCTGTGTTCCCAATAGGTGGAACTTACTGCAACTCTATAGCCTCCTCCTCTACTCGTAGTGTGTGCAGAGGAGGAGTGGGCCGAAGTTGATGTGGCTGTGCTATTGATGAGTAGTTTTGTTGTAATGGTTTGTGGTTGAAGCTGCTATCTATACGAAAATTAAGCTACACTGGCTTTGGTAATGCTCTTTAATTGCCTTAAGACTGGAACATTTGGATTGTCAAGAATCCAGTTGCCCTTGCCGTACTTCCTTGGTTTGTGTTGGCAGGACTCACAACTTCAAAAAACCACAACAGAGTCTTAAAAAATAGTAGGTTTATTTGTAGGCAACGGCTCTCTTTTTCACAGAACTGAACAACTTGGAAGTCCTAGATTTACAACATAATATGGAAAGCAACAGCTGGTAACAAGCAACGCTTCTTTGATGGAAGCCAAGTGCAACTCAACGGAAGAGCGAAGGAAAGCTTGTTGACATAGGAACGCTCATTTGTCGCAATGGTAAACTGGGATCACGCTTTCAAACTATGGGAATGGATCAGGTATCAAGATGGCTCAGAACCTGCTTCATTTAATTCCCTCAGTTTCCCACTACACGTTTATGAGACAGCTTGAAGAATATGGTGGTTTGCCCACACTTACACAGCAATACTTTGTTTCATTTAGTTGCCATCTTCTTTTTTGGATAGAGAAGTGCATACATTTCTCTTCTATCACCAAAACGATTTCATGACTGTTTCCCATGAAATATCACAACTGATGTCTTGGAGGGGTAAAAGGGTCTTGAAATGGACATTCCCTACCAGAGTCTCTCCGAAACAAACAATCCAAACTACATTTTGGACATTTCTAATCTCTCTTAACTTGATATGCCTGGATCACAAAACATGTTTTTAGAATGACTCGAGGTCATAAGCAATAGGGATGAAGAGGTCCTCTTTAGGACAGGGTTGGGCAAAAGTGAAGTCCAAGATGGATCCACTGCTGTTTACAATTAGGTGACGAACAAGCCAGCATTCTGGATCACAACAAATGCGGCAAAGCGCTCCCACGTTAGTCGTTCCTCATTTTTAAGAAGTTACAATTCTAAAGGTTTTTCAGTCTCACCCAATAGATCAAAACCCTCTTTTGGCTGAGAAGCAGGCACAGAGCACTAGAAGTTAAGCCATGTAAACATCTCACGGCAGCCAAACTTTACAAGCATAAACCTCGGTCTAGCATAAATGCTACAGAATGCATAAAAAAAATAAAAAAAGAGACATTTTCCTCCTCCTTAGGAAACGTGTGGGAGTGTGGCAGTAATGGGGTGGTAGGGGCGCAGCAGAATGGGATGAATGGATACTCGCACTGAGACTCCCGTGTGTTGACCCCACTCCACGCATGTCCCATGGGTTGATGCTTGGTTGGGATTTAAAGAACCCGTAAGTCATGAAGTGATGGACACATCATGCACTGCCAGCCGAGAGCCAAACAGAATGAAGGCTGGCACTGAACAAGGAGGACCAAAGGCTATGAACCGGACCCTTGGATACCATAGGGTTTTGGCATCCTACAAATCTCCAGCCAATGGAAAAGATGTGCATGTGGGGCCCATGCCACCAATGTCACAGCTAGACCTTTGTCTAGAAGGATCAGATGCTTTAGCAGGTAGTTTCTAAACAACAAGCTGTCACCTGGTAGAAGGGTTCTGGATTTTAGGGTAGAATGAAGACAATACCATGTAAACTGCACAGAAGTTACAAAAACATAAAACATACCCAGCCTTTCTGAAAGCAGAATAATTGCATCTCAGCCACCTCCGCCCCACACTGGGAACATATATAGAAAACAAAACAAACATGCAAACAGTTGTGACACAGAGACATAAAAAAACATGCAGAAGCCAGGCCAGTAACAGTTCAGACTGCACTGGGATTATTGCACGTCATAGGAGGTGTGAGCTCTTGCGGTGAGAGCTGCTCGGGATTCTCAAAGGAGGTACAGCCATGGCTGGCCCTCGGTATGATGTTAACACCAATGTCCCTCATTTATAGCTACTATCTTTTGGTCTGTGAGGGTGCCTGCCTTGCACTGCAAGGAGTATCAGGCTCAGCCATCGCAGATGGCCATGTAAACAAGCAGATACCCATACACCTGGGATATAGGTCAACTCTTCCCTCTCCCACACCCTGCAAAAAGAAAGTAAAAGTATCTTACAAAATAAGCTCACAGGTCTGAACAGGCAAGAGACAAGCTACAGCACTCCAAACAGGGCCACAGGCGAAGACCACACCACTGACAGCAGCACCTCAGTCTAGGGCCTCAGAGCCAGCACACCACACGCTACTTCAGACAAGAATCTCTGAGACACAAGTCCTCACAACATCTCAGACGAGGCCCTGGGAACAGCTCAGTCGAATCACATGCATGAGGTTCAGCGAGGCACCACTGCACAACACCCCAAGATAAGAGAGGCCATGAGCGTGATCAAGATCAACCCACTCTACACCTCCTGCATGGGAGTCTGGGCAAAGGAAGCTGTATTTGTGGACACCACACACACACACTTTTCCCCATGCTCCTGCACTGTGTTATACGGAGCGCAGTTTCCGGTCTGAGAGCATTTCTAGAAGTTGCGCCAAAAAACACCTCACACTTGCATGCAGCAGCACAGTGTTAAAATCATTAAGGGATTAAAATGAGATGTAGACCTCAGACTTGGCTCAGGTACGTTTTGGACGTTCACGGAACATCCGAGGTAAACTTCTACAGTCACAGGAAAGTTTCATTCCTCACCAATTTTTCCATTGGAAGCAGATGTGATTTTTAGTACAACTGCTCCTAGGTCCTCTCGTTCAGCATGGAGGGCGTGGGAGAGAGGAAGCACCCCTGTCCTGTAGAAAGTGTGACAAGTAAAGGACACTCAGAGAAGCGAGTTAAATGTTTCATTAAAGTCCACACATGGCAGTATCTGTGGAACGAGGAGTGTCGTTGAAGGCATTTACCCAACTTTTTCCTCCATTCACAGTCCATCCCTGAAGACGAGAACACTTCAATACTGTGATGTTTCATCAGGCAGCATCCATGGTGCAGAGGAGCAGCACCTCACACTGGCCAAGTGTCTATGGTGACACTTGGGAAAACCTCACAAGCAGACGGCAGGAACTCCTTGAACGACTCCCACCAGGCTCCTCCGGAAGATGTAACTAGCATGCGCTCCTCAAAGCTGGGCAGGCCAGAGTGGCATCCTCCTGAGATGAAGGCACCAATGAAGCAAGAGGTACAGATGGATGTCAGGGTTAACTGATTTTACCAGGCCCAGAAGTCCGGGACACTGGAAGAGGTAGCTTATGGAGGCCTGTGGAGGAAAGAGAGAGCGAGAGGGGTTACTTAAAGTCAGCTGTGAATAAGGGGTCCGAGTCAGTAAACAATGTAGAGAAAATAGTGCTTGGGGATACCAATAAATTATAGTACACGGGGCAAAATGTGGATATAGTGTTAATGTCGACAGCCGCAGAGTGTAAAAACAAACTGCGATTCTAGCACGAACGTTGTGTCCAATGCTTGCAATGGCCACGTGTTTTTTCACTAGCTGGATGAAAGAAAAAAAAACGTTCCTTATGTGTGTGAGTAAACAAAATGTGGGTATCAGAATAAAGGTGGTCACAGAATGACTGTCCTAGCTGTGGGAATAAAGGAAGTCTTCTCCGGCCGCCTGGCGCAGATTTAATCTGCGGACATTGTACGCTCCAAGACTCTGTCCCTACACATTTATAAATTGAGAATTGAGATGGAACTTCTTTGATTATTATGCTGAAATATCTACGCAGCACTGTCAATCTTTCCGTTGGAGCATGTATCCTCCTGCCTGGTCTTTTATATAGCACATCGCTACCAAAAGTGTAGCCTCGAAGCCCTGTTACCTCACCCTCAAAGGCATGCAGATGTATGTATTGGTGGATGAGAAGGATGCTGGCTGGAGTGATCGCTATGAAGAAGGTTGAATGTGGGGCTCAACCCAGCTCAGTTCCAGGAAAGCATGTGTCAGAACAGCTGGGTTGTGTTTTTGCCTAGGTACGGAAACAGATGCTAGGGGGAAGAATCCCAAGGACACTGAGCCAATGTAGGAAGGTAGACTATGGTAATTAAGTAAAGACTGTCTGTGTTTGCATTTAAATGCTTGAAGCTCACTAAAGGTGATAGGAGGAATGCTTGCAATAAGTCTAACCACTGGGAATAGCTCGGGTAGCGCTCCAACCCATCGTTCTTTTGCCCACCATGCCACAACTAGGGCGAAACCGGTGCCAGGATGCTTGTGTTCCGGTTCAGGGAGGACCTCGCCTGGCAGTTCGGGCTGGACTGTTCCCATAAGGAACAGGGTCAAGACTGATTTGCATATGGCTGGGTTCAAACTGAGATGGCAAGGTGAGCAAAAATTGAGTCACACTTTACCTCACTTGTGCACATGGGCAGGGTTCTCTAGTTGGGGCAGTATGCTGGCCATAGGCCATGGTCACATGACTTTAGTAGCCAATCCTGGAGCAGCCTTGCAGAAATGGCAGGGCAGCAACAAGGAACAATTCAGAGGGAGCAAGCAACAAGGAGTGTCAGCCCCGTAGGTGGAGGTGGGGCGGGCACAACAAAGGATAGAGACTGGCAGTCGGAAAGAAACAGACTGCTGCGGCCACGTCCTGGTAGGACTGAGGGGAGGAAAGACCGAGCACTATTAAGAGATGCAGGCAGGTGGGAAGGTAGAGGCTGGACGTTTCACTGGCCGATGTGGGAGAAGGAGCGTGTTAGAGGTAAGCTTGCTCGACCAGGACACAGGACAGCAAGACAGAGGGTCAGGACAAACAGAAAGGTCATTTAGGGAACGGCGAGAGATCACAGTCATGTCCGGTTTGCAGCAAGTCCCTTTGCACCTTACAAGAAGGGGATAGGACAGCGGGAACTGACAAATCCTAGGGAAGACCCACAAGGACTATTCAACCAATAGTGTTGTAAGGTGGATGATCAGAAGCCAAGACAGAAAAAACAGTGCTGTAATATGCACGGTTTACTTTCTGCGGCTCAGATTGAGACCCGAGGCTTTAAACTCTGTAAATCAAATACCTAATACCTACAGCAGTGCAATGTATACTCTACTACATAAAATAAAAATATACTTTTTAAACAAGGTTGTCGATTTTTCTTCTTGTGAACACATGGAAAATTATGTGTTTGAATAACAAAAACTCACCTGTGTGCTTTGAACGATTGATTAAAAGCTAAGGAATCATTTAAGTGAATTACATCGGTATATGGTCTACATCACTTAATACAGGTGTAAAAAATTTCTATTGGTTTTTAAAAATTTTTGTTTGACTTTCTTTAATTTATCAGTAAATTTTATGCATTAGGTATACACCAGGGAAACCATTAAATCATGACAGTGTTATAAATAATTTCACCTCAGTGTTTTGTGTTTGTCGTACTGTATTCTCCGCTTTCAAAAAACACATAATTTTGTACAAAATAAGAGAAATATTTAATGTTCCTATCATGTCTGCACCCCCATTTAAAATGTAGGTGGTATCTAAAATGAACGTTTATCTATGCATTACTAACTGTTGCGTCATTAAATAATTGTGTGCTTAAGAGCCTCTTAACTTCAGCAATTTTAGTTGCTGTGGTACCATCAGGATTAAGATCATTGGACTTCCACCACTGACCCATTGACTGTGATGTCAAATGGTCAGTGGAGGGTTATGTGATGTCACTTCGGCTACCCCAGGCATTTTGGTGAATCAAAACCCATGGGTATATTACCAGATTGGTAGCTGGCAGAGTAAGGGGAGATAGAGTAACTTCCACTTGTTTTTTTCAACGGAGGAAAATAAGAAAGATTAGGAGATTGCTCACACGGGAAGCCTTAATTCAGGTGGTCCTAGCTATGGTGATATCACATCTGGACTATGCCAATTCTTTATATTTTGGCATACCACTTTATCTCACCAAGAGACTGCAAATGGTACAGAACCAGGCTGCCAGATTAATATTCCAACAACCTAGATGGGAACACATCACTCCCACCATGAAAGAACTACACTGGCTTCCCATCCCACAAAGATGTGCATTTAAGGTTGGTTGCCTTATCTTTAAAACTCTGTATGGTGCTAGCCCAAAATTTATATCCAGACTCGTTCAGAAATACGTACCTGCACGTAGTCTACGCTCTGCCCATAAGAACCTCTTAGCCATTCCTCCCTATAGACGGAAACGAATGGGAGGCTGCAGGTTTGCAGTATTAGCACCCAGTTTCTGGAACACTCTTCCTTTGGACATAAGAACTTGTACTGAATTCACAAGGTTCCGTAGACTTCTTAAGACTTGGCTATTCACCCAAGCGTACAACTAGTTCTTCAGACAATTGAATACAGGGGGCCCCAACAGTTCCTTAAGTTTAGCGCCAAGAAACCAACTGGTGGACGTGCGCTCTATAAGAAATTTTAACATAACATAACAGAATATTTTAGGTGCAGACACTAATGACAGGTGGAGAAGCACTTTGTGCACACCGTTTTTCATTGCACAAAAAGAGGGTTTGCAATTTCCTATTTTTCCATACAATGTGACTACCAAACCCTGTCATTGTATGGCCATCTAATCAAATGGGACCATGGCCACCTTTCTGAGGGGCTGCAGTCGGTCTCTGGCTGTCAGAATGGGCCGATACACAAATACACCTTTTATACTCCCCTCTGTACTCACATTGGTAGACACTCATCTGGCATGTTCCCACAGTCACAGGTTTTTCACATTTCACCAGTCGTCACAGACACTGCAATAGTTCATGCTTCCAAGTGCACACTTATTACCGTTTCACAAACTAGCGTTTTCTGTCACACAGGATTTATTTCTGCGTCCGGTCAACACTCACCTAGTGCTCGAATGAGCTCAGCTTGTACAGCCCAGGTAAACTTCTTCACGAGGCACAAGGTGGTGAGACCAGCGAACGCCATGTTGTACAAGAAAACGAGGTAGAAGTTTCCCAGCCAGTTAAATCTTCCAAAATCCCCAAGCAGATCAAACCTGGTGATTCCTGAAACCAAAGGGGCGATGAGATTAGAGACTTGCCACAACAATGTGGAGGCTGGTGATAAGTAGCAGTGGGGCCACTCTACAGCGGCTGCCACACAAACAATTATAAGAATTAGAAGGGCTGCTACTCTGCAGCATGCAGAACAATCACAAGTGATGCCATTGTGCAACATTATTCACAATTAGCAGTGCTGCCCCTCTGCTGATCACAACTAGCAGCTCTACAATTGCTCACAAGTAGCAGTGCTGCCACTCTGCTGGTTGATCATACACCTTAATTGAAACTCAATTTGAAATCCTTTCTGCCCACTGCATCTTGTATTAGCTGATCAACCAGGACTGATCGCTCGCTGGGAATTTCGAAAGCCCAGTGGAAGAAGGTGAACATTGTATCTTTCTCCACAAAGCTTCCTGAGAGGCTATAAGTGTGGTGACCCAGGGTGCACACTTTTCTGTGGGACTAAAGTCCCAAGAGAACCCTACAAAACATACAGAGACCACCAAACATAGTTGAGAAATACAGGGACACCCAAAGCTGTGCTCTACATCTAAAGGAAGGCACCACACGATACTTTCATTAAAAAAAAAATCAAATCACCTGTGTTTCCAAAAATTTACTTTTGCCTTTATTTGTATAAGGTTAACAAGAATCAAAATACAGGCAACTTTTAAAAGCTTGGAAACTAAAATAAAAATTATTTCATTTCTCACTTAATGAAAGGAAAATGCTACTTACCCAGTATGCATCTGTTCTTGGCATGTAGAGCTGTAGAATCTCATGCTTTGCATAAGATAGCCATCTAGTGTTGGGTCCGGATGTTTGCACTTTGTTTTTCTTCGAAGAAGTCTTCCTAGTCACGAGGTAGGTGACTCCTCCTTTAGGTGATAGTGCGCATGGTCATCGACTCCATCATCAGATTGTTTTCCGCAGAGGGTGAGAGAATGGAGTAGTAGTAAAGAATAGAGATGTCCATGGGTATGTATGTATAGTAACAAGAGAACTACCACAGCTGCAGGTGTCCGGGGAGGTGGGTGGGCGCATGAGATTCTACAGCTCTACATGCCAAGAACAGATGCATACTGGGCAAGTAGCATTTTCCGTTCGAGGCATGTGAGCTGTAGATCACATGCTTTGCGTAGACTATACAGCAGTGTCCCCTAAGCAGTGGCTATCCTGTAACTGGTGGAGTTGTCTGAAATAGTGTTTTAAGTACTGCTTGGCCCACATTAGCTTGTCGTCTTGCTGACATATCTACACAGTAGTGTTTGGTGAATGTGTGTGGTGTAGACCATGTAGCAGCTTTGCAGAGATCAGTAATAGGGATATTTCCTAAGAAAGCCATAGTAGCCCCCAGTTTGCGAGTTGAATGTGCTCTAGGGGGTACAGTTAGAGTCCTTTTGACTTTTGCATAACAAATCTGAATACATTTTATAATCCACCTAGCAATACCTGATTTGGCGATTGGATTGCCTTTGTGAGGTGGTGCAAAAGCGACAACGTTGTTTAGTCTTACGAAATGATTTTGTTCTTTCAGTGTAATACAATAAAGCTCTCCTAACATCTAAGGTGTGTAGAGCTCGTTCTGCAACAGAATCAGGTTGAGGGAAGAATACTGGTAATTCTATCGACTGATTAATGTGAAATGCAGATACTACCTTAGGAAGTAATTTGGGATTGGTACGAAGAACCACTTTATCTTTGTGTAGCTGGAAAAAAGGTTCTTCTATGGTTAGTGCCGGTAGTTCACCCACTCTCCTTAATGAAGTGATTGCAATAAGGAAAGCTGTTTTCCAAGTGAGGAACTGTAGTTCACATTTGTGCATGGGTTCAAATGGTGGTCCCATTAATCTTGTGAGGACTAAGTTAAGATTCCATACTGGGGCAGGTGGAAGTCTTGGTGGTATGACTCTTTTTAGTCCTTCCATAAATGCTTTGATTACAGGCACTCTAAAGAGTGATAAATGTTGCCCGTTTTGAAGGTAGGCTGCTATCGCAGCAAGATGCAGTCTGATGGATGTATAGGCCAATGCTGACTGCTGCAAATGCAATAGATAGCAGAGTATATTTTGTATGGAAGCATCAAGAGGGTTGATGTGATTGTTATTACAATAAATAACAAAACGCTTCCATTTGGCTGCGTAGCAAGCTCTTGTAGTAGGCCTTCTGGCCTCTCCAATAATGTTCATACAGTCAGGTGGCAGGTTTAGATAACCAAACTCTATGACTTCAGGAGCCAGATCGCGAGGTTCAGTTGCTTGGGATCTGGGTGTTTGATTTCTCCATGGCTTTGTGTGAGGAGACTAGGAGTCAAATGTAATTTTTGATGTGGTATGAGAGAGAGCTCCAACATTGTTGTGAACCAAGGTTGACGTGCCCATGTAGGAGCTACCAGGATTAGTTTGAGGAACGTTTGCCTGAGTTTTCGCACCACTGATGGAATGAGTGGGAGAGGCGGAAAAGCGTAGGCAAATATCCCTGATCAGTTCATCCATAGAGCATTGCCCTCGGATAACGGGTGTGGGTACCTGGAGGCGAAGCTTTGGCATTTTGGGGTGTTGCAAACAGATCTATGTGAGGAACTCCCCAAGTTTGAAAGTATGGGAGGAGAACTTGAGGATGAAGTTCCCATTAGTGTATTTGATACCTTTGTCTGCTGAGGAGGTCCGCAATCTGGTTGTTCACTCCTGGGAGGTGTTCCGCTAGGAGATAGATATTGTGGTGAATAGCCCACCTCCAGATGTCTTGGGCTAAGTGAGACAGCTGTAGAGAGTGTGTCCCCCCCCTGTTTCTGTATGTAATACATGGCTGTCATGTTGTCGGTCCGAACCAAGACAGCTTTGCCAGACAGGTGATCTTGAAAGGCTTTGAGAGCTAGAAAGATTGCCATGAGCTTTAAATGAGTGATATGGAGCAACTTCTGTTGTTGACTCCACAGGCCTTGCACTGTGTGCTGTTGTAGATGAGCTCCCCAGCCAGTGAGGGACGCGTCCGCTGTCAGTACTATCTGTGGAACCGGGTCTATGAACAGCCGTCCTTTTGACAAATTTTGTGTGTTCCACCACTGCAGAGAGCGAGGCGTACGGCCGCTTACCAACACTAGATCGGTCAACAGACCCTGTGACTGGTTCCACTGACTGGCTAAGCATTCTTGAAGTGGACGCATGTGCAGCCTGGCATGGGGGGACGATTATGATGCAAGATGCCATCATTCCCAGCAGTTGCATATAAACCCGAGCTGGAATCCAATGAGTGGGTTGAAACTGGATAACTAAAGCCTGAATATTTTGAATTCTGGCTGCGCTGGGGAAGGCCAGAGCTTTTTGAGCATCTAGCGTGGCTCCTAGGTAGTCCTGAGTATTGCCTGGTTGGAGATGTGGTTGTGTCACATTGATTGTGAACCCTAGTTGATGTAGTAACTGAATCGTTCTGAAAGTGTGCTGAAGACACTGCTGGTATGTGCTGGCTTGGATGAGCCAGTCGTCCAAGTATGGGAAGACATGGATGCTTTGTCTTCTTGGGTGAGTAGCTACTACCGCCAGACACTTTGTGAAGACTCTGGGGCCTGTGGTGACTCCGAATGGGAGTACTTTGAACTGGAAGTGTTGACCCCCTACCATAAACCTGAGAAATTTGCGATGAGCGGGGTGGATTGGAATATGAAAATAGGCGTCTTTTAAATCTAGAGTAGACAGAAAGTCGCCTTTCTTTAGCAGAGGAAGTACTTGTTGAAGTGTTACCATGTGGAAATGATCTGACTGAATGTAAAGATTGAGTTCTCTGAGATCCAATATTGGTCTGAGAGAACCATCTTTTTGGGGTATTAGGAAGTGTAAAAAAAAAAAAAGGAAAAGAGTATATGCCCGACCCATGATGTTGCGGTGGTACGGGTTCTATAGCTCCTTTTAGCAGTAGAGACTGAACCTTTTGTTTGAGGAGGTGTAGGTGATCTGGTGAAAGTTTGTGCGACTCTGGTGGAATGTTTGGAGGAGTGGCGATTAACTCCAGGCAGTAACCAGAACGGATAATTTGTAGTACCCAATTGTCTATTGTTATTGACTGCCAGATTGGTAGGAAATCTTACAGTCTTCCCCCGACAGGTATTAAATGGTCGGTGGGAAGTCACAGCTTTGTATTGGAGGGGGAGGTGCGTGTGTTTGAACCCCTGCCTTTGCCGTTGTTACCTCTGTAACCCCCTCTGAAGTAACCTCTAGATGGAGAGGGTTGGTTATTGCCCTTATAGGTGGTGGTCTCCGAGGAGGTATTTTTTTGAGCCTCCGTGGTAAAAGGAGCGCCGAAAGGAACCACGGCTTTGTGCTGACTGAAGGGCTACCATGGATTTGGCCACTTCAGTGTCCTTCTTCATTTTCTCTAGTGAAGAGTCTACCATTGGGCCAAATAGATGCTCTTTATCAAAGGGAGTGTTTAAAATGGAGGTTTGCACCTCTGGTTTGAACCCTTATATGCGAAGCCAAGCATGTATTCTTAAGAGGACACTGGTGTTTACCGCTCTAGCAGCAGTGTCTGCAGCATCTAGGGAACATCTTATAGTGTTATTGGAAATAAGTTGCCCTTCACGCACAAGGTCTTGTGCCTTAGATCTGTGTTCCTGGGGCAAATATTGTATTAATTGCTCGATCTCGTCCCATTGCGCACGATCATATTGTACTAGCAATGCCAGAGTGTTGGAGACATGCCAGAAATTGGCCGCCTGAGAGGCCACCCGTTTCCCGGAAGCATCAATAAGTTTGGATTTCTTATCTGGAGGTGGGGCATCTCCTGTTGTCTGGGAGCATTTTTCCTTGCATTGGACACAACCAGGGAGTCTAGTGGCAACTGACCTTTAATATATACTGGGTCCAATGGTGCTGGCTTGTATTTTTTGTCTACTCTAGGGGTGAGACTACGAGCTCTGACGGGGTTTTAAAAATGTCATCTACATGCCTGATCATCCCTTTGAGCATAGGTAGTGTATGTGATGACCTCTGCGTGGTACTGAGTGTTTCAAAGAGGAAATCCTCTTCTAAGGACTCCTTATCTAGTTGCACCCCATGGTAATTGGCAGCTCTACCCAGTAACTCAATGTAGCCTACACGGTCATCTGGTGGAGAGGGCTTGTTAGGATATAAAATCAGGATCATTGCCCAAGGGCGAATTGGTATTGTAATCATCCCATTGGTCTTGCATTGGTGAATGTTCAGGTGAATTAGGCTGAAGCCGAGGTGAAGAAAGAGGAGGAGGGGAAGGGTTAGTTCCAACCGGTCTCTTCTTTAAAGGAATGTGGTATTCTTCTTCTGTATCAGTCCTTTTTAAAGTCAGTTCAGTGGTGATATGTCCAGTTTGCGGATGAATATACAGCACTTTGTTTCGGATCCAGTTTGTCGATCGGAGCGTCGAAGCCGTGTCTTTTTGGTTATTTCGGCACATCTGACTGTTTCGGCGCCGAAACTTTCAGTGCCGAAGTTTTAGATGTCGATGTTTTCGGATCCGAAGTGTGTTTCGGTGCCGAATGCTGGGGGTCGGTGCTTGACTTGTGTTTCAATCCCGAAGTGCTCGGCTCCGAACTTGATTTGATGGGAGTCTTTTCTGAGCCGGAAGGCTTTTTGGTAGGCTTCGGTGCAGAGCCAGGAGGCGGGGCGTCGGAAGCATGATCTCGGTCCCGACTGGAGCCAGAGGACGCGGGTTGGACCGGAGCCGCCTTCTTTTGTGGAGTTGGGTCTTGGGACGAGGAGGGAGCTGTACTCACGGCACGTTGTCTATGTGGGATGTCTTCCTCTTGGTCGGAGTCGAGCTCTGGGATGGCGATCGACTCGTGCTCCTCCTTGGTCCCCATGGCCTTGCCGGCCTCTTCGTCTGATTGCTGTCCGGAATGGAGCTTGCGTGCTGGCTCTGCACGTTGCGACGTCGAGCCGGTCGTTGCGAAGTGTCTTCTTGGAGCAGAAAGCCTGGCACGCGTCGCAGTCCTGTTCCCTGTGTTCGGGGGACAAACACAGGTTACACACTTCGTGTGAGTCGGTGCGCGGGTATTTTGCGTGAACAGAGGGCAGAATTTAAAGGGAGTTCGTTCCATCGACTGCGGGTCGGCCCGACGCGGGTAGGCCCGACGGCCTTCCACGAGCTTTCCGATCGAAAGTTTGGATTTGGAAGTAAATACAATACTCGATAAAAGGGAAAACGCGATCGAAAACAATACCTTTGAGGGTGAGCATCTTGCGCACCGAGGGAAACCGAAGCGCAGCGATAGATGTCCGAACCCGATGGCGGAAAAAAACAAGCTAACAATGGAGTCGATGCCCATGCGCACTATCACCGAAAGAAGGAGTCACCTACCTCGTGACTGGAAAGACTTCTTCGAAGAAAAACAAGTGCAAATATCCAGACCCAACACTAGATGGCGAACTATGTACAGCATGTGATCTACAGCTCACATGCCTCGAACACTCATTTTCTACCACCGTGTTCTAGCTGCCTATCATGCTCCTAATCGATTGGTGAACCAAGTGTGAGTCAGTAACCGTTGTCACATTGATTTACTGGTCCTCCGAAGAGACTTGGGCTAAATGCACATCTATGGCAATTATACGATACAGTCACTAGGCCATAACAGTGCTGCAATGACCTGCATACCTAATGGGCTACTACACTCTGTTGGCAACTGCTGCAGAAGGCAAAGCTAAAGTAAAGACTCACCCAGGGTCCTGGAGAAGACGGGCAGCGCTGAGCTCAGCACCAGCAGGGACACACAGTTCCCGATAATCTGTGGAGAAAAAAAAGGAAAAGCTCAGAGATGTGAAGACAAGGAAGTGAGAAAAAGGAGAGAATAAACAGGGAATAGGTTGGGGTGGGTGTGGTGGGGAGAGAATGGAAAGGGAAAGAGGGAAATGAAAAAGTATAGAAAGAATCAGATCCTGGATGGACTGGAGGAGACAGTTCCAGCAGCACAGGAGAGGTAGTGCCACTGACTGGAAAGGATATTAGTGTGCCAGGGTCAGGACAGAGAGGCAGCTGCCCCTTGCCCAAAAAGCATGTGCCCCATGGCTGCAGAGCCACCAGACAAGGCTGCGTACCTTGGTCATGGTCGTGTCTTGCCACCGTGGGAGCAGCCTGCTGAAGAACGGGGAGCTGTAAAAGCCCACAAACGAGGAGACCATCAAATAACTGAAGATATTGTTAAGGAACCAGCAAAAGAAGGTGACCAATTCCAGGTCAGGGGAGTACATCATGAGCAATTCTACAGAAAGCACGCCTGGTTATCCAGGAGAAAAACACAGGAATCTTGCCTGATGACATCAGCTGTACTAAAAGAGGAGCGCATCTTGACAGAGATAATACTGTAATAAGAGTGCATGACTTCATGGGTGAGTCTGCAGAAAGCTTGGGTGATGATGCAGGGTGTGTGCCTTAAGACATGCGCGATACTGCAAGAAGCGTTTTCACAGCACGTCACTACTCAGTGGGCTGCAATAGCCAAACCAATTCAAACCTTTCTGGGAAGCTTCTGCTGCATGAGACACTCTGCAGACCTTAATGTATCCATGAAGCGGCGATTGCCTTTAACTCCCCTCCACACAAAACGCAACCCTTCTGCGGGCTGGGCACACCACCTAATTACACACCAATCAACTTGATTTGCAATTTCATATCCTTTGTAGAAAAACCTCATCAATACAATCCAGACATTAAGTTAATGGATCCAGAATTGTCCTCAAAAGTTTAGAAATAGAAAATTACACTGATGTGATTAGACCTTGTGACATCAGCATAATCTCCACAATGGCCACTGACTAGGTGCCACATTAAGGTTTTATTTCACAAGATCAAGTGGCCCTTTATAACTTTTCACCTCAGGAATTCATATGCAAATCTCTAACATTCATGCTACAAATTTAGTGTGAGACGTAACAAACTCTCCTTTTTGCAGCATGAGTCTGCAATAGAGGAGTGGGCATTGAAGACAGTAGCAAGTGGCACTCTTGTAAATAAACCAGCTGGTGGAAGAAGCAGGCCTTACTAGGGCTCTTAATGCAGTCGCTCTACATGTGCACCCGGTCTTGTTATGGTCACAGAATGTATATAGTGCTCGTAGATCGAAAGGTTTCTTGGCACTGATAAAGATCCCTGGGCACCATATAAAGACATCAGTCTGTATTAAAACTGATTA